>JAWNNS010000445.1:0-473372 GCA_035044605.1 Scaptomyza cyrtandrae
AAAAATCTGCAGTTGCTGGCCTCCGTTCACACAGGCAGCAAAAGTGAATCGACCTCACCCTTTGGTACGATTGGTTGAGGTGCGCATAAGAGCTTTAAAAATAAAAACTACTTATCCACCGAAGCGGCACGAGTTCTTAAAAAATCTGCAGTTCCTGTCCTTCGTTCACACAGACAGCAAAAGTAGCAGTGAATCGCCTTCACCTTTCGGTACGATTGGTTAAGCTGCGCAACAGTGCATTTTTTTAAAGGATTAAAGCACAAACAAATCTTTTATTGTGAAGAATGTTGTTTAGTTGTTAGATATTATTTTTGCGTACTTGTGGTTGAAAACCCATGACTTCGCCGTTTCTCAATTATATATAGAACCCTTCAGCAACATAGCAGTGATTCAGAGACTGACTACGAAGATCATGTTCGCATTTAAGTCCCAAAAAACGCACCCACAGCTCCCTTCGCATCTAGTAATATGGACGCTGACCAAATTAAAAACATTGTGGGCGCCTTTGCCGAGCACGCTGCACAGAAAGAACAAGCATTGGCAAACACAATCAATGAATTGTCTGATCGGGTGCCGGCAACGCATATTGTCACCCTGGAAATACAAGCGTATGCTGCTGTAGATATAAGACACGATGTCCGTTGTGATGTTATGTTTCTTGGAGGCAAGCGGCCCTAACCGCTTATCACATAGTAATATTAAAGGTTCCGCTGATGCTATGCTGTCCTCATTTGGCACAGTATTATACTTTGACGCGATAATAAGTCGCCTCGATTTCACTTATAGCGATAAACGACCGATACATGTTATAGAGCAAGAGTTAGGCACGCTAAGACAAGGTGACCAGCATATATTTTAGTACTACGAGGAGGTCGAGAAAAAACTAACTTTACTGACCAACAAAGTCACTATGTCCTATGAGCCATCGTTAGCGAAGGGCCTGTGCAACGGAAGCTGAACAGATTTCCTTTCACACCTGTACTGACGTAAATTTCACTGACGTAGATTGTTCGGATGCACCCCCTTCAGTAAGGGACGCTTTGCTAAAAGTACTAAGGGACAGTAAAATGGCATTTGCAGACCCTAATGACCCTTGCCTTACAATACCTTTATCGTGGCTACCATCAGGACAACAGGTGAAGAACCTATTAATAACAAAGAAATTCAGAATCTACTCAAGAACGGTATAATTCAAAAGTCAGTATCCCCTTACAATAACCCCATTTGGGTTGTGGATAAGAAAGGCACTGACGGGGAGGGTAATCGAAACATGCGTTTAGTTATTGACTTTCGTAAGCTTAACGAACGGACAATACCCGACAAATACCCTATGCCTAATATTTCTTTTATCCTGGGGAACTTAGGTAAATCCAAGTACTTTTCAACGCTAGACCTTAACTCTGGCTATCATCAAATCATACTCAGAGACTGCGAGAAAAAATAGAAAAATTGTGCTATGTCTACGTCGAGAAGAAAGAAGAAGAAATTCTCACAGCTGAGCCCAAAGGGGCCTTAGATCAGCCCAAGAGAATGTGAAGCAGGTTCTCTACTCAAAATTTTAAACTCCAATCCCCTCGCACACAGGGGAAACGTTACACTTAGGTTTTTGTAAACAAGCTCACGAACAATAGGCAAATAAATATAAGCCAACTAACTACCACCGTCAATCAAATTCTCAAAGCAGCCAAAGTCTCACAAGCTCACATTTATACGCTGCTAGTCAGGAATGCAATGTTGATAATGGAGTTGCAAAATTTAATGTCCGCCATTACGCATTTAAAACTTAATGTTGTCGACATAAATATTCTAAATCATGCAGACTTTAAATCAGTTTGGCTTGAAGAGTCTACCAACACTTCATTGGGAACCTTATGTAATTGCTTAATACCCTCCATTATTTACACCACCCACCCACTAAGGGCTCCCACTTGACTTCAAAGCTACGGACCCCAGAACAACAAATGCACCACTTGTAACAATTGAAAAACGTAAGGAACCTTCAAGACCCATTAGCAGTACTCACGCCGGCTTCCCAATCCACACTAGGATTTAGTACAAGCGACTTATTTGTGCAATCTGCCCAGCGTTTCTTTGTTATGGTCGGCGATGTGCAATTGATGGTTGTGGTTGTCGAACGAGGGTTAGAGAGTCGTGTGGGCCAAGATATACGATTGGTGTCGGCGTTTAGGGAAATGGCTGAGAGGAGGAAGAAGAGGAAAGCCAGGCATGAGACAGAAAAACAATGAAAAAAAAGAGCAAAAAAAGAAAAAAGTCGAACAAATTAGTGAAAGTGCAGGAAACGGATTTACGCTTGGAACCCTGGACAGAGTCAGACCGTCCAGGCAGCAGTTCCGCACACACCAGGAGTGGCCAAGGCAGATGCAGGAGACCACCGGACGAGGATCAGCAAACCCGTCGAGGGGGTCATCAAGTTTGTGCCCGTAGAGATAGTGCCCCCAAAAGAATTAAACATCAGCGCTTGCGCAACAGCCATACAGCCGCCGTCACAGGCACAGTGGGCCGCAACCGATTGTCGAATGCCCGAATTAGACTTAGATAATTTATTTATTTAGCGAATTATCTTCGCCTCTATTTATTTATCATTTATTTACTATCATTTAATTTATTTATTTAATCATTCTTTCTACGTTTTCGTGTATTGTTTATATGTTCTACGTTTATTAGTTCATGTTCATTTTTGTTTAAAAACTTTCTTCATTATTTTTTTTATTTATATAAAGTAAATTTATTTAATAAAGGCGTGTATAGTTTTAAATGAATAAATATATGTGTGTACTTTTTATATAAACATGTGTGAGTAGATATTTATGTGTGGGTGGGACGATGTTGTGGTGTATAGGGGGTCGGCAATAAAATGCAAAAATACCGACCCATAGGTAGGGAGGGCGCATTGGGGTAAATGTTTCCACCTTTTTTACCTTTGTATGTCCCATAGTTGTCCGAATCTGTAAAGATTTACTATTCACCCGTTTGTTTTTTAGGTATTCGTAAAAAAAATATAAATTTTTGTTACACCGGCCAGCACTGTATTAAGGTCGTCTCCATCCCTGGGTGACCGATTTGCTAGCTGGCTATCAATACAGTGTTGGGAATAAAAGCCGGTTCATAACATCTTTAACCACTCTGTCTCTCGTACCTTCATCGATGGAACGGATGCGGCACGAAGGCGATTCAGAGGTTTAGGGAGGTGATTGCTGAGAAAGGATCGGCCGAGGACGACCTTAGGCTTAAAGGGGGAGCAGTTATCATAATCGTAATTAATAGTTAAAAGATATCGAAGCTATATCGTATATCGATGTAAGAGAAGAACCTTCTTTAGTTAAATCTGACATTTGATACTAAGCTGCTCTAACAAAACCACGTGTAAAATAAGGAATCAAGATTGAATCTTTAACAATAAGGATCATCTTAATATATTTTTGTACAATTGCGTTTCCAAATGCATTAATATATATATATATATATATAAATATTTTTATTTTTATGAAGTTGCAATTCTTTCTGGTGCTAAAGTTTAAATGATGTATGCATTGAAAGTTGATGTGCTTTTTATCATCCGTTTCCCGTTTAGCCTGATGTAGATATAGATTTTTTATTACCACTCGGTAAATGATGAAAGATTGGTCGCCAGTCGACCAATATATTTTAGTTTGCCAAATGAAACTAAATCCAAACGAAGAGGGTCACCCAATATATGAAATGTGATTTTGTCTGTAAAGTTGGAGTTGTGTGACGAGTTGGCTTGAAGCGTGATGCGTGTTACCGTTCGGAAAATGACAAATGAGTTCGTCAAATGAAACTAAATTCAAAAGTCGGGGTTCACCAATGTTTGCAAAATGAAGTTGTCCATAAAGTTGGAGGTGTTTGGCGAGCTGGTTTGACGAATGTTTCGTGTTCGTATCACGTTGGTCGCCAGTTGACCAATAAAAAAATTCTGTTTGCCAAATGAAACTAAATTCAAACGAAGAGGGTCAACCAATGTAAAAAAGGTGATGTTGTCCGTAAAGTTTGAGTTGTTTGGCAAACTGGTTTGAAGAATCTTGCGTTTTCGTCAAAAAGTCGGGGGTCACAAAATGTAGGAAAAGTGATACATTTTTCTGGTATGCTGAAATGAGTTTTGACATGCTACCGGTTCATGTACCAGTATCAAAATGTCGCCGCAATCGGTACTTTGGACAAATTGGACTCAAGGAAGTGAATACGTAGGAAGTTCTTTTCAATCAATAATTATCTATGCGTGTACATGTCATATAATTATCTTATTTATGACCCTGCCTATGATACTATCTGCTAACTGCAGGCTGCTCTTCAGATGGTGGGAAAACATATTTCTAATGACCAACCATGGCTCGGGTGCATCTGCTTACTGCAGGTAGCTCGACAGATGGTGTGAAACATATTTCTTATCATAACCGGTGGATTGGGTGCATCTTAATGGCTGTGTATCTGCGCTATCTGCAGCGTACGATTTTCTGCTCTTGGTGAAATCGTACACTTTGTGTGTCGTAGTTGACGTGCCCGAATAGCAGCCCGTGTGCCGGGCCCCTCTGCCTTAGCAAGTATACCGGCTAAAAAATCACTCTCCTTGTTCCTATTTACTCTCTCTTTCTCTAAATCATTTATTTATTTTTTTTCCTGGGCAATGTTAGAGAGGGGAAACACTTTACGTGCCGTGGGTGGCTTGCCAATATCCACCCGTGTGTCGGGCTCCTATGCATTAACGGCAAGTATACCGACTAAAACCCCTCTCCCTTTTTTTCTTGCGTCGACTCACTCGACTGACCCTGGACACTTGCCTGGAACCGTTTACCACATTATTTCGGGCAAGGTCCATCGTAAGGCCTTAATGGCCTTCTACTTCGTTCTGTTTTTCAACGTCCCCCTGTGTTCGGTCCATCTCTAGCTTCTTGTCTCTAAGGATATTCTGCACGTATTATGCTACCCGTCCCCAGTTGTTCTCCTCTTGATGCATAACCCTCACTATGTTGTCGTGATTGATGTCCGTCTCTATTTCTTGGTTAAGCGTGGACCGCTTCCCACTCCATTTGCTACAGTTAAAAACGTGTGTTCGGCTACGTTTACGTTTTTTTACGTTTAGAAAGTCGTCCCAAATCTCCGATCCGTAGAGCAGTACCGACTGAACCGTGCTCATCAGAAGGCGGCGTCTACTAGGGGATGGGCCTCCAACATTGGCCATAAGTCTGCTGAGCGCAGCTACTCCACCAGCCGCCTTGTCTGCCGCCTGTTTGATCTGTTGAAAAAAACTCAGCTTGGAATCTATGATCATACCCAGGTATCTGACCGCCGGTTTCAACGTCACCACGCGTACCGTTTCTTCTGGCATTTTCAATCTTAGCAGACCAACATAAGTGGCGTTCCACAGATCCGGGCCTAGGATGGATCCCTGTGCCGCCCCTGCCGTAACCGCTATTCTGCGGGAGCCTTCTTTGGTTTCGTAGACAAGTCCACGATCCGAGAGGTAGGCATCGATAACACGGAATAGGTAGGCCGGAACCTTGAATTTTTGCTCCAGAGCTTCCATCATGTCTGTCCATCTCGCCGAGTTGAGCGCATTCTTTACGTCGAGTGTCAGCAGGAATACCACTCTTTTCGAGTACCGAGTACACCGCTGCCGTAACATCGAGGACGGCATCTCTAGTGGATCGGCCGGCCCTGAACCCGTTCTGCCCCACCTGCGTTACAGACTGCTTCCGTTAGTCTGGCTCTGATTAGCTTCTCCATTACCTTTCCCGCTGTGTCCAGCATACACAGTGGTCGGTAGGCCGATGAAGACTTCGGGTCGCGCTTTCCCTTGCTGATGAGCACTAACCATGCCGTTTTCCAGCTTGAGAAGAAGACCTCCTCTTCTAGGCGTGCATTGTACATACGCATTAGTAGTCCAGGTTTTTGGTGATTTACTAACTTTAGCGCCTTCCCATCCGGGCCATGCGTTTTATTGTCTTTCATAGAGAGAACTCCCTTTTCTAGTTCTACCTGGGTGAAGCGTGGGGTTGTTTGGAATAGCGCATTGACTATGCTCTTCATCGTCACAGCTTCCATGGTTTCTACTGATTTCAAGGCTCCCAGTTTCCTGTTTACTAGTTTGTAGCCTAGTCCCCAGGGATCCCTTTCTACATCCTCCAGCAGCAGGCCTTGCTCTTATTTATCGATCTTCGCAGTTCTTTCTTTGCGGCCTTATGTTCCGCCGCCTTTTCATTGACTTCTACTCTATTTCTCGCGCGCTGCGCAGCCCGACGCAGCCTGTGGCATTTTCTTCTCAGGAGCTCTATTTCCTTGTTCCACCAGTAGACCGGCATTTTCCCGTGACGGGGCCTACTGCGGGGCATAGAAACCTCACACGCCGCACTGATAACGTTCATGATTGAGGTTACCAATGTTCCTGCTGCTAAATCTCTGATTTGACCGAAATCTAGTTCCCTTTCAAAAAGTTCATTCTGTAGCCGCGCTGCATTCCACCTGCCGGTTGTCCTCGTATTCAACCTCTGCTGGGGACGATCATAACTAATTTGTAATTTGGACATAGATGTACTAACGGACAGTACATTCAAGTGGCCCAACGATACCACGCACCGGCTTGTTAACGCGCGGACCCAAGCATAAAGCGACCCACCTCCCGCCCATCCGACCGAGGGGCGCACCGCGTAACGTGCGGTTACGAAGATCGCGAACATGTAGACAAATGACGTAAGATAAATTTTTTTAGAGACCATGCAGGATTGGTACTAGTTATAAGGTGGGAAAGATCGTTATATACTGAACATAAGATCCGAAAAGGGTTATGGATAGCATAGTTGGAAAAGCAAGCATGCAGGGCTATTGGTAAAAAATGTCTACTACTTAATAGGTACAGCAAAGTTAATTTGGTTAATTAGTATGGGGGAATCTATTTCACCATTTATTAATTTGTGAAAAAAGGTTATTGCTAGCATAGTTCTACGATGATTAAGAGAGGGAAGATTTATTAGTAAAAGTCTACTGTGGTAAGCAGGTAAATTAGTACTATTGTCCCAGTTAAGACCCCGAAGGGCAAAGAGCAAAAATTGTTTTTGTACCGATTCTATTCTATCCTGATGAGTCCTGTATTTGGGATACCATATACAAGATCCATATTCAAGAATAGGTCGGACAAAACACACATAAAGAGTTTTTGTTGATTAGGGGTCGTCGAATTCCTTCGACCAGCGTTTAATGAACCACAAGACACTTGATGCTCGATTTGAGATTAAAGCAATATGCTTGTCAAACTTAAGCTTTGGGTCCATTAAGATACCCAAATCCTCAACCAAATCAATCCGATCCAATGGTAGGTTATCCAGTCTATGACCAGAAAGAAGACTTGCAGCTGACAAGCATAATTTTACATCATCAGCATACATTAATACCCGAGAATGATTAATAACAGACGGAAGGTCGTTTATGAACAGTGTAAATAATAACGGTCCAAGGTGACTTCCTTGTGGAACACCAGAAGTGACTTCCTTGTGGAACACCAGAAGTGACCTGCACCGCTTTAGATACTGAGCCGATAAAATAGACTCTCTGAGTTCTAAAAGTTAAATAATCTAGAATCCAAAGGATAAGATTATTGGGAAAGCCCAAAAGTTTAAGTTTATAAGGAGGTGATTTACAGAGTCAAAAGCCTTAATGAAATCAGTTTGAAATTTGTCTTCAAAGCCCTTAATAACAAATGATGTGAATTCTAGTAAGTTAGTAGAGGTAGATCTATGTTTCATGAACCCGTGCTGGCACGGTGAAATCATAGATTTACAAAGATTTTGAAGATGAGAGGTTATTAGTTTCTCAAAAATCTTAGGAATAGCAGACAACTTGGAGATACCCCTATAATTTTGAGCATTCGATTTGTTTCCTTTTTTGTGCAAAGGAATAATATAAGACTCTTTCCAAATTTTTGGGAAAGAGCATAGCTCTACGGACATACTAAAAACTTTATGCAAAGGTTTTAAAAGCTCCTGAGCACAGTACCTAAGCACACAGCTTGGTACTCCATCAGGTCCTGGAGAAAATATGGGCTTTATAACCAGAAGATCACAAAGTAGTGAGCTCTCTGTGATTTCCGGTATAAAAATGCAATTTGAGGCATTAAGCTGATAGGGATAAGGCATGACGACTGGTTGAAAACAAGGGCTATAGGTCGTTTGAAAAAATTCAGCAAATAGATCGGCAATGGCCTGATCTGAATTGTCTTTCATTTCATCAAAGAATATATTAGATGGAAGAGTCGATGTCTTGCGTTTCGCATTAACGAATACAAAAAAACCGTTTAGGATCCAGCTGAAACTGTTATCTACACCTAGTCAGGTACCCTGTAACATTTGTTATTGAGGACTGAAAAGTTGGAACGAGTAATCAAGTATGCAGATCAAGCTAACGGAGAGCTTGATTTTTTGAAACTCTTGTAGAGTTTCGACTTACGATTTTTTAGAATTGTCAACTCTCTGGTAAACCACACAGGTTTTTTGGACCTGTTTGGCGTTCCATAAGGGACACACAAATCAAATAAAGAATTTAAAGTATTATAAAAAATTCTGATTGCCACGTTTAAATTGTCAGACCCGTAGAGGGTAGACCAGTCAGTCAGGGCCAACAGCCGAGTAAGTTTTGCAAAATCGGTTTTCCGAAATTGACGTACTCGGCTTAAACGATTTCTACTGGGGCATAGCCCCCGGGTAAAGTGATCGACACCTCCAACGTTGGGTGGTATAAATCCTCTGAATAAGATATGGGTTGTGATCGGTTAATGGATGAGGAGGACGGATCCAAAACAAAAACCAGATCAAGCATTTTATTAAGAGAATTTAAGAGAATTAAGTTAATCAAGAATTCATTCTGTGCCGAGGGGGTCAGAGCGCCAGAGTCGGGACAAGAAATCCAAGTAACTTCAGCAATATTGAAATCACCGAGAACTACAAGGATATCGCGATCGGAAAGCATGCAAGAAACGGACATTATAGCAGACAAATGAGCATCGTAGACAGAGTTATCAGAGGTAGGGGGTATATACGAACAAGCTATAAAAATACCAACACCATTAAAAGACAACTTAACAGCAACAAATTCTATATCTATAGAACCACCTACTATAACTGTCTCCGAAAAATAATTTTCATCAACAGCAATAAGCACACCTCCGCCACGTCGAAGTGCACGGTCTTTTCTATAGATACAGTATCTGTTGGATACTACTTCAGTATTAAGAATGTCATGCCTTACTTAACCAAGTTTCACTTAAGGCAATGACATGAAAAGGATAGCCAAGTAACAAAGAAGCTGTTAGTTTTTTGAACTATCAGAATCGAGAAGAGTTTGAGGCATTGCTACTGGGGTGGGAGATACAATCGGAGACCGAATTTCTGCAAGAGATTTAGGCAAAGCTACTGGGGTGGGAGATAAAATCGGAGGCCGATTTTTTTTCCTGGCAGTATATTCATTAACAACAATGTGCTCCGGCCAAAACTCTTTGCAACATATGGAGCTAAAGTCCTGACTCGAGACACTGATTTTAAACGACGAGATATTCCTAGTATAATTAAATTTGACATTCTCCACCGTAAAATTAGCTTTAGATTTGGCCTTAATATAGACCGTGACATCTTCTGATGTCAAATCAGGGGAAGCCTTGAAACAAATACTTGTTTTTTAGGTGGAACGGCAACAAATTTTTTAATTATGTCTTCAACCGAAGATATATTTTTAGCTAATGGAATATTTGGCTCTTTGGATATATTAGGTTTGTTTGGTTGAACCACGTCAACTCTACTCACCACCAAAGAGACCGAAGGGCCAGGATTAGGTGAAACAACATTCATAGGGACTATAGAGTTTACATCCGTTATCTCGTTAATTATGGGGACTGGGGCAGAAGAACGGTTTCTTAGTCTATTTTTATTTTTGGTCTCAGGATTGTTTGGCTGAATTTCAGACATGACCGGTCCCGATTTCGGCCCAACATTGGCTTTTTTGCTCTTAGGAGAATCACTTAAGAGATTTTTCTCCTTAAAGTTTCTCTGCACAGTTGAGAAATTATCGCACAATTTTTTCAATTGGCCGAAAACTCCCTCAAAGCCAAGCTGAGTCTCCATAAAGTTTGCCATGTCTTTTTTCCGCTCCAAACAAGACCAACATGGCCACTCTAAATTAGTGGTGCCCATCAAGTCGATGACTCGGCAGTTAAGACCAGCACATTTTTCATGTGCGACATTTGGGCACATCCAGCAGCCAATAAATGCCATCTTTGTATTGGTGCGAACTTGGCAGCCCTTGTAACAGCAGACAACCATTGTTACATAAATTTCTTTTTATTTTGTTAAAAAAAAAAACAAAATAAATAAACAAATAAAAATACAATAAATAAGAGAGAGACACAAATAATTTTTTTTTTTTAAATTAATGATTGAAAAAAATACTGCTCAAAAAAAAAAGAAGTTAAGGACCACCCTAGGGTTAATAGTAAGAAAACGCTTGTAAATACTCACAAACCAAAACACAAACAAAAACGTACCGTCGCGAGCGCAGCAACCGTAAGCAACAACAAAGAAATAATTTAAACCGGTACCAGCACCAACACAAAAGAGCGCGTGAGAGCCAAAAACGATTTTATGCGCAGAGAGCGAGCACAGAAGAACTAAAAGAGTGCAAGTATGAAAATACAAAAACAAAATACTAGCAGGGCAAAGCAACTTAAGCAATGAGCTTTGACAGCAGTTCGTTGTTGTATTTTGGCACTTGCAAAATAAATGCAAATAAATTATTTAAATTAATGTTCAAAACTTGGGTTTACAAAACCGATGAATCCCAAAGTCACAAAAATATTTATTTCCACAGAGTCGCGAAATTAAAAACAAACGTAAATAAAACGCACAAAATCAAAAAAAAAACGAAGAGCACAAAAAAAACACGTCCGTTGCTAAGCAAAGAGAGCGAGCGATATTAATTTCAAAAACTATACACTGGTGGCTCTCCCAGTATAGTCCTCAATGACTTGCCAGTCCCAGATGGACTGGCCAAGGCCCTCCGATGCCAGAGAGATATCCGGGATTGTTTCCCTTGCTCCTGGCTTTCGAAAGGTCGTGACATTGCCCACGTTCAGTACTAGCAGCTCCGTTCTCGACGCCATTTCCATCACTAGCTTACCCCGGGTGTTAGGGTCAGGCATACCCCGTTCCCTTGCCCTTGCGTTAAGATCACCGGCTACCACTCTGTGCCCCGAGGTCGACACCACCGCATCCTCCAGGCCCTCCAACTGTTCTGTGTAGTTTTGGCTCGGTTGGTTCGGCGTGAGGTAGCAGCTGAAAAAGGTGACTTTCCCACACCTCACCCAGACGAAACCGTTACCCCGCCAATGCGCGGCGACCTGTGTCCTCCCAGGTTCCAGGATCCATATGGCTGCTGTGCCGAGTAAGTCTTGGTACCAGGTTGCTGGGTCTCTATTCCGGTACTGCTCGCTTATAAATACAAGGTCGACCGCCTTTTCTACTGCCAGCTGTTGCATCAGGTCGTTCGCGGTACGGCTCCTGTTCAAGTTAGCTTGAAGGACACGGATCATTTCACGGACTTATTTTTTGCCTTCCCTAGCGCCTCCCTGAACGCGCTGCAATTTCCCGACCCTGTTTTGTGCTTTAGGTCTTCTCCGCCTAAGCCTTTTGCCCTCACAGATGATGCAGCATAAGGAGCTACGATCCGGACCTCTACACCCCTTTGCTACATGCCTGTAATCTAGGCACTTGTAGCAGCGCTTCACAGATATGCGCTCCTGCACTCTACAGCGGACCCATCCAATATGGATCTTTCCTCGTTTCAAGAGATGGGATGCGTCTCGCATCCTCATCTCAACCACCGCCATCTTTTGTCCCCTTAGTGTTTTTGGGATTAGCCCGATCTTAACGTCCCCTATTTTGGGAACATTTCGTTCAAGGGCCTCCCTTATGTCAACTACCTCAGTGAGGCAGTCAAGATCGCGGATCTCTGAGCTACACCTCGGCTCTAAGCAGCCAGCCCATTGAGCGCCACCGCGATTATGTCTCGGAATGCCCCACTATCCTTAGAGCCCGCCCCCATTTCCACAAGGACACCCCCCGCACGGGTCTCCCGGATGGCTCTTATCAGCACCCCTGTGCTTTCAGGATTCACCTTGCCCTTCATTTCTTTTAATATCTCGGCGTAGGTTCGCCCCCCTTCGGGTCGAATGAGGATGGCATCCGCTGCTGCCTTGCCGGTCCTCCTGCCTCTTTGTTTTGCCTTGTCTGCTTGGCTCTCCGAATGGGCTGCTCTCTCTTTTGCCGGTATCATTTTTTCCGCTGCTAGCTTCCCTTCTGCTAGCTTCACCATTCTTTTGGTTCTCTTTGATACGACCACCACTTCTGGATTGGTGTCCGCCGTCTTGATACGTTTTTTAACGTTCGCGCCTGCAGGGATCGCTGCTTGGCTTCTCTGGCGCCGTGCTCAGTTTTTTTTAACTCCTTTTCTCCTGAGGTCCTCTTTTCCTCTTCTTCAAGGCCTGTCCAGGTCTTTCTGCATGCCTGCACAGTGGCTAAGGCATCTTCCAGAATAGCGATACTCCTTTTTATCTCGACAGAGACATTCTTTTGTTTATTTGCAGTCGCTTCCGTTTTGGCTACTGCTTCTAGACACCGTAGTGTTTGCCTTTCCACCTCGCTCCTTGCCTGCGCAGTTTGATCCCCAGCCTCCAAGATTTCTTCATCTCTATCCTCCCCCGTTGAGTTGACTGTTCTCTCAGTCTGTTTAGGCTGCTCCGGGGGTAGCTTGTGGGTCAATGCGAGATTGCCTGTTGAGTCGTCTTCTGCCACCTCATCGACTCTATCCTCGGTATCTCCAACCGCCTTTTCAGGTGCTTGGACTCTGGGTGGGGTCCTGGGAACATTTTGACTCTTCCTAAAGGGGGAATAGCCTTCACTCACGTCTATTTCTCGGTTGGTCGGGGTTATTTGAGGATCCGTAATCGGGTCCTCACCCTCCCACAATGTTGTCCCTGCGATTCTCTCTGTGGTGTTGCCACGTATCGGACGGGCCTCCTCCGCACTTGTAACACTTGTAATTCTAAATCATAGCTCCTACTGTATTGTCGGGAATAATCTCTGTCTCTTCCTGGATCACATCAGGCGCTGCAAGCGTATCTCCTCGGGCATTTCCAGTCTTCGGAGACCATCGTTAGTGGCGTCCTGCTGTGACCACCTTCTGTGAGTGCCCTCTCTGGTCTCATATAGTGGTCCGCGCTCAGCAATATATGCGTTGATTATTCGGAGAAGATAAGGGACCCCGAAACTGTGCTTCAGAGCTTAGATAGACCAACTTCAGAGCCTTATTTGGTATCCCATCCTGACCAGTTGCTTTCTTATCCTTCATCGTAAAAAAGCTTTTGCCAGTTCTCCCTGGGTAAAGAGAGGAATTACTTCCATCTGGTTCCATTCTGTTTGCGGCCTGGTCGGGTGCTGTGGGAACAGCAAGGCGACTATTTTATCAATCGTCACAGCTTCTTTGGCTTCCACAGATTTTCAGGGCCCCCAGTTTTCAAGTCACAAGTTTGTAGCCCAGTCCCAAGGGATTCTTTTCTATGTCTGTCACCAAGTCCTTCTAGCAGCATGCCTTGCTCTGATTAATGGCTCGTCGTAGTTCCTTTTTTGGAACTAACTTAACGTTCGCTTCGACTCGGTCTACTACGGGGCATGGAAGCCTCACAGACCGCCCTGATGATATTTATTTTTGAAGAAGCCAATGTTTCTGCAGCTACTTCTCTATTCTGGCCGACTTCCTCCATCCTTGCAACATACTTCGCTAGTTCCCTCTCAAAAGACTCGGTCCTTAGCCGCGCTGTGTTCCATTTGACGAATGGTCTGGGATTCACCTCTGGTGGGGACTACCGTTGTAAACATCAAACACGATGTATTGTTCGTCACTACCGGTCTAATCTTCAAAGATTTGCCATTCCCCAATGAGCGGCCCGTGGTTCTCCGAGAAAAATGAGACATCGGGAGTAGCTTCCCCATATCCCGGTTCCCCCTCATTCAAAACCAGAAGTCCGTTACGAGCTTATACCGGGCATCGGGGTAATATTTCTAATGACCAACCATGGCTCGGGTTCATCTGCTTACTGCAGGTAGCTCGACAGATGGTGTGAAACCTATTTCTTATTGTAACCGGTGGATTGGGTGCATCTTAACGGCTGTGTGTCTGCGCTTTCTGCAGCGTACGTATTTCTGGTCTTGGTGAAATCGTACACTTTGTGTGTCGTAGTTGACGTGCCCGAATAGCAGCCAGTGTGCCGGGCCCCTCTGCCTTAGCAAGTATACCGGCCAAAAAACCCCTCTCCTTGTTCCTCTTCGGTCGACGCACTCGACTGACCGTGGACGCTTGCCTGGGACTATTTAACATACTTACTTACTTCCTTACTTCAGGCAAGGACCTTCATGTGGCCCTAAAGGCCTTCTACTTCTTGCTGGTTTACTTCGGACTCGAACTCGCTCTGAGCTCGCTCTGAGCTCGATCCGGATCGGCTTTCTTAGCTTTCAGGATCTCTGCCACACGGCCCCAATTACTCTCTCTTTCTCTAAATCATAACTCCTACTATACTACTATTTGGAGCGGAAAAAAGACATGGCAAACTTTATGGAGACTCAGCTTGGCTTTGAGGGAGTTTTCGGCCAATTGAAAAAATTGTGCGATAATTTCTCAATTGTGCAGAGAAACTTTAAGGAGAAAAATCTCTTGACTGATTCTCCTAAGCGCAAAAAAGCCAATGTTGGGCCGTCATCGGGACCGGTCATGTCTGAAATTCAGCCAAACAATCCCGAGACCAAAAATAAAAATAGACTAAGAAACCGTTCTTCTGCCCCAGTCCCCATAATTAACGAGATAACGGATGTAAACGCTATAGTCCCTATGGATGTTGTTTCATCTAATCCCAGTCATTCGGTCTCTTTGGTGGTGAGTAAAGTTGACGTAGCTCAACCAAACAAACCTAATAAACCCATAGAGCCAAATATTCCATTAGATAAAAATGTATCTTCGGTTGAAGACATAATTAAAAAATTTGTAGCCGTTCCACCTAAAAAACAAGTATTTGTTTCAAGGCTTCCCCCTGATTTGACATCAGAAGATGTCACGGTCTATATTAAGGCCAAATCGAAAGCCAATTTCACGGTGGAGAAATTCAAATTTAACTATACTAGGAATATCTCGTCGTTTAAAATCAGTGTCTCGAGTCAGGACTTTAGCTCTATATGTTGCAAAGAGTTTTGGCCGGAGCACATTGTTGTTAATGAATATACTGCCAGGAAAAAAAATCGGCCTCCGATTGTATCTCCCACCCCAGTAGCTTTGCCTAAGTCTCCTATTGTATCTCTCACCCCAGTAGCGTTGCCTCAAACTCTTCTCGTTTCTGATAGTTAAAAAAACTAACAGCTTCTTTGGTACTTGGCTATCAGAACGTTAGAGGTATTTGTAGCAAACTCAGTAGTTTGTACCTTAATAGCCTTTCATTTCCCTTTCATGTCATTGCCTTAACTGAAACATGGTTAAGGGCATGACATTCTTAATTCTGAAGTAGTATGCAACAGATACTGTATTTATAGAAAAGACCGTACACTTCGACGTGGCGGAGGTGTGCTTATTGCTGTTGATGAAAATTATTTTTCGGAGACAGTATTAGTAGGTGGTTCTATGGATATAGAATTTGTTGCTATTAAGTTGACTTTTAATGGTGTTGGTGTTTTTATAACTTGTTCGTATATACCCCCAACCTCTGATAACTCTGTCTACGATGCTCATTTGTCTGCTATAATGTCCGTTTCTTGCATGCTTTCCGATCGCGATATCCTTGTAGTTCTCGGTGATTTCAATATTGCTGAAGTTACTTGGATTTCTTGTTCCGACTCTGGCGCACTGACCCCCTCGGCACAGAATGAATTCTTGATTGATTTACTTGGGATATCATTGAATCAAATAAATGATATCCCAAATTCTCTTAATAAAATGCTTGATCTGGTTTTTGTTTTGGATCCGTCCTCCTCATCCATTACCCGATCACAGCGCCCATATCTTATCCAGAGGATTTATACCACCCAACGTTGGAGGTGTCGATCACTTTACCCTACCGGGGGCTTTGCCCCAGTAGAAATCGTTTAAGCCGAGTACGTCAATTTGGGAAAACCGATTTCGCAAAACTTACTCGGCTGCTGGCCCTGACTGACTGGTCTACCCTTTAGGGGTCTGACAATTTGGACGTGGCAATCAGTATTTTTTATAATACTTTAAATTCTTTACTTGATTTGTGTGTCCCTTATGGAACGCCAAACAGGTCAAACAAACCTGTGTGGTTTACCAGAGAGTTGACTATTCTAAAAACCGTAAATCGAAACTCTACAAGAGTTTCAGAAAATCAAGCTCTCAGTTAGCTTGTTCTGCATACTTGATTACTCGTTCCAACTTTTCAGTCCTCAATAACAAGTGTTACAGGAATTACCTGACTAGGTGTAGATAACAGTTTCAGCAGGATCCTAAACGGTTTTTTGATTTCGTTTATGCGAAACGCAAGACACATCGACTCTTCCATCTAATATATTCTTTGATAAAATGAAAGCCAATTCAGATCAGGCCATTGCCGATCTATTTGCTGAATTTTTTCAAACGACCTATAGCCCTTGTTTTCAACCAGTCGTCACGCCTTATCCCTATCAGCTTAATGCCTCAAATTGCATTTTTATACCGGAAATCACAGAGAGCTCACTACTTTGTGATCTTCTGGTTATAAAGCCCACATTTTCTCCAGGACCTGATGGAATACCAAGCTGTGTGCATAGGTACTGTGCTCAGGATCGTTTAAGACCTTTGCATAAAGTTTTTAGTATGTCCGTAGAGCTATGCTCTTTCCCAAAAATTTGGAAAGAGTCTTATATTATTCCTTTGCACAAAAAAGGAAACAAATCGAATGCTCAAAATTATAGGGGTATCTCCAAGTTGTCTGCTATTCCTAAGATTTTTGAGAAACTAATAACCTCTCATCTTCAACATCTTTGTAAATCTATGATTTCACCGTGCCAGCACCGGGTTCATGAAACATAGATCTACCTCTACTAACTTACTAGAATTCACATCATTTGTTATTAAGGGCTTTGAAGACAAATTGCAAACTGATGTTATTTACACTGATTTCAGTAAGGCTTTTGACTCTGTAAATCACCTCCTGTTAATTTATAAACTTAAACTTTTGGGCTTTCCTAATAATCTTATCCTTTGGATTCAAGATTATTTAACTTCTAGAACTCAGAGAGTCTATTTTAATGGCTCAGTATCTAAAGCGGTGCAGGTCACTTCTGGTGTTCCACAAGGAAGTCACCTTGGACCGTTATTATTTACACTGTTTATAAACGACCTTCCGTCTGTTATTTATCATTCTCGGGTACTAATGTATGCTGATGATGTAAAATTATGCATGTCAGCTGCAAGTCTTCTGTCTGGTCATAGACTGCAAAGTGACTTAGACAATTTTCAAACTTGGTGCAGAGTAAATTTACTGCATCTCAATTGCAGTAAATGCAAAGTTATGTCTTTTTTATAGGCGAATGCCTTTTTTTAATATCTATCTTCTGGATAACCTACCATTGGATCGGATTGATTTGGTTGAGGATTTGGGTATCTTAATGGACCCAAAGCTTAAGTTTGACAAGCATATTGCTTTAATCTCAAATCGAGCATCAAGTGTCTTGGGGTTCATTAAACGCTGGTCGAAGGAATTCGACGACCCCTACTTAACAAAAACTCTTTATGTGTCTCTTGTCCGACCTATTCTTGAATATGGATCTTGTATATGGTATCCCAAATACAGGACTCATCAGGATAGAATAGAATCGGTACAAAAACAATTTTTGCTCTTTGCCCATCGGGGTCTTAACTGGGACAATAGTACTAATTTACCTGCTTACCACAGTAGACTTTTACTAATAAATCTTCCCTCTCTTAATCATCGTAGAACTATGCTAGCAATAACCTTTTTTCACAAATTAATAAATGGTGAAATAGATTCCCCAATACTAATTAACCAAATTAACTTTGCTGTACCCTATTAGGAGTAGTAGACATCTTTTACCAATAGCCCTGCATGCTTGCTTTTCTAACTATGCTATCCATAACCCTTTTCGGATCTTATGTTCATTATATAACGATCTTTCCCACCTTATTACTAGTAACACTTCTGCATGCTCTCTAAAATAAATTGTGTTACGTCATTTGTCTACATGTTCGCGATCTTCGTAACCGCACGTTATGCGGTGCGCCCCTCGGTCGGAAGGGCGGGAGGTGGGTCGCTTTATGCTTGGGTCCGCGCTTTAACAAGCCGGTGCTTGGTATCGTTGGGCCACTTGAATGTACTGTCCGTTAGTACATCTACGTCCAATATATTGTCGGGAATAATCTCTGTCTCTGCTTCCTGGCTCAGCGTCAGGCGCTGCAAGCGTATCTCCTCGGGAATTTCCAGTCTTCGGAGACCATCGTTAGTGGCGTCCTGCTGTGACCACCTTCTGTGAGTGCCCTCTCTGGTCTCATAAGGTGGTCCGCGCTCAGCAAGGTAGGCGTTGATTATTCGGAGAAGATAAGGGACCCCGAAACTGTGCTCCAGAGCCTAGATAGACCAACTTCAGAGCCTAATTCGGTATCCCATCCTGACCAGTTGCTTTCTTATCCTTCATCGTAAAAAAAGCTTTTGCCAGTTCTCCCTGGGTAAAGAGAGGAATTACTTCCATCTGGTTCCATTCTGTTTTCGGCCTGGTCGGCATGGCATTTATTTTTAAAGAAGCCAATGTTTCTGCAGCTACTTCTCTATTCTGACCGACTTCCTTCATCCTTGCAACATCCTTTGCTAGTTCCCTCTCAAAAGACTCGGTCCTTAGCCGCGCTGTGTTACATTTGACGAATGGTCTGCGATGTATTGGTGGTCACTACCGGTCTAGTCTTGAACGATTTGCCATTCCCCAATGAGCGGCCCGTGGTTCTCCGAGGCAAATGGGACATCGGGAATAGTTTCCCCATGTCTCGGTTCCCCTCATTCAAAACCAGAAGTCCCGCTCTCGCTGCCATCTCCGTTACGAGCTTACACCGGGCATCGGGGTAAGGCCTAACCCATTCCAGCGCCCTCGCGTTAAGGTCCCCGGCTACCACTTTGTATCTCGATGACGCCATCACCGCGTCTTCCAGGCCCTCCAGCTTTGGATTGGCTGGTTCGGCGTGAGATAGAAACTAAAAAAGTCGTCGTCCTACACCTCACTTACACAAACCCGTCACCCCGATCAACACCCAGATGGCTGCAGAAGCAAGATGATCTGAACGCTTGGCAGTAAAAGGAGGACCCTTTTCTCTCTTGCCAACAAATGAAGAAAATTGATGCAGGGTACTCCTCTCTTTTAGCACAAGGAGTTGTGATCAGGCCGTTTGCACCTTTTATCTACATGCCAATATAAAACAGCGCGTTACAGATGTCCGCTCCCGCATCCAATTTGGGCATTCCCGCGTGTCAGGAAGTAAGATGCGTCGCGCGTACTCATCTCAACTACCGCCATCTTTTGCCCTCTTATAGCCCTCGAGATTAGACCGATTATGACCTCCCCATTGTTGGACATATCCCGCTTAAGGGCCTCTTTTATATCGACCACCTCTGTGAGGAAGTCATGATCCTGGACCTCCACAGCAAACTTTGGCTCCAAGTAGGACACAGCTGCCAGACCCTCGAGACCCACTGCAATCCAGTCCCGAAAGACACAACTGTTATTGGCGCAAGCTCAAATTTCTGCAGGACACCCCCAGTTTGAGTCTCCCGGATGCACTTCTAAGCTTCCCGCGTTCACTTAAGACTTCATTTCTCTAAGGATATCGGCGAAAAGGTATAGCTGAGAAGGCGTCCTTCAAAGTAGCGAGATAAAATTCGATATCATTTGAGATGGTATTTTGCCTGTTCGCTGCCGCTTTTATCTAGGCTATAGCATCTAGGCAGCGTGGAACATGAAGCTCTTTCTCGCTCTGTACCCGCATCCCCATATAACTTAATTCGATTTCCTTATCAATGGTGATAGCTGTTTCCCAAGTCGGTTTGGGTTGGGCTGGGACAAGCCTGGGATTCGGTAAGGGACCGGTTGTCGAGACGCCTACTACAAATCATCGACTTCACCGACAATATCCGCTCCACCGCTTTCTTCAGGGACTTTGCCGACGGACTTTGCAGGGACGATAACGGTTTTCAACTTCTTTTCCATAGGTGGCTGGGATTATTTTGGAGTTTATCATCGCAGTCACACCATTACAATATTTGGTCCCATCAGTACTTGATGGTGTGGTGCTTCGATTCAGTCGCACTTCATCCGCACTTGTCTTCCCTTTTATGCAGCACCGTAGGCCAAGTTTGACGCCGCGGGGCCCGCTGACGGCCGGTATGGTAATATCAGAAGAATTCTGTTCCAGTCGAGACGCATATATTTTGTTGACAGCTAACATTTTTTTGTCAGCACTGCACGTAGCTCTAATGTCAAAAACCTTTGTTCCAGAAATAGTGAGAGTTGTAACTGTCGACTAGAGCATTCTTACTTGTTATACCCTGATCCCATTAAAAATGGAAAAAAGGGTATAATATTTTTGTGCAAAAGTATGTAACAGGCAAAAGGAAGTATCTCCGACCCCATAAAGTATATATTTTCTTGATCAGCGTCAACAGCCGAGTCGATATAGCCATGTCCGTCTGTCCGTCCGTCTGTCTCTATGTATGAACGCGTCGATCTAAAAGACTATAAGAGCTAGAGACTCCAGGTTTGGAACAAAGCACGCCTAATCCTTAGGCAGTAAAAGTTTGTTTTCGATTTTCGATATCTCATCTCGTTTCCGATATACACATGGGATCGATAACATGAATATGGAAAACATTTTTTTTCGACGTTGGATACATATAACAAAAAAATGACAATCTGTAGAATTTATGTTAAAATCGGTTGAGAAACACCGGAAATATGTGTATGCAGTATGCAGTATGTGCTTACATACAAACACACATACTTGGAAACACTGAATGTACGCGTAAAGTATCGACTAGAGACTTCTTACTTGTTGTAATTCCGAATTACATTCCGTAATTCTTCACCAGTCACTTGTTGATTTTCAAGCAGAATTTTTAGCTTCGTTGAATGCATTTTAATTTTTTTTTGAGTTTATTTAAAAATATGTATAATATAACTATATTTTTTATATTATATATACATGTATATATATTTTTTTACAAATATTTATTTTTTTTTTTGGTGTAGTTGCAATTCTTTCTGGTGCTGAATTTGAACTGATGTGTGCATTGAAAGTTATGTGCTTTTTATCACCCGTTTCCCGTTTAGCCTGATGTAGATAGCGATTTATTGTTACCACTCGGTAAATGATAAAAGATTGGTCTCCAGTTGACCAATATATTTTAGTTTGCCAAACGAAACTAAATCCAAACGAAGAGGGTGATTTTGTCCGTAAAGTTGGAGTTTTTTGACGAGTTGGCTTGAAGCGTTATGCGTGTTACCATTCGGTAAATGATGAATGATTGATCGCCTGTTAACCAATATATTTTTAGTTCGTCAAATGAAACTAAGTCCAAAAGACATGGTTCACCAATGTAAGGAGTGTGATGTTGTCCGTAAAGTTGGAGTTGTTTGACGAGCTGGTTTGACAAATGTTTCGTGTTCGTATCACGTTGGTCGCCAGTTGACCAACAAAAAAATTTAGTTCGCCAAATGAAACTTAATCCAAACAGAATTCTTAGACTATAAGGTTTGCTAAGGACTAATTATGCTATCTACAAGTTGACCTAAATAAACAATAATTATCTATGCGTGTACATGTCTTATAATTATCTTATTTATGACCCTGCCTGTGATACTATCTGCTTACTGCAGGCAGCTCGACAGATGGTGGGAAAACATATTTCTAATGACCAACCATGGCTCGGGTGCATCTGCTTACTGCAGGTAGCACGACATATGGTGTGAAACCTATTTCTTATTTTCACAGGCCGCCCTGATGATATTTATTTTTGAAGAAGCCAATGTTTCTGCAGCTACTTCTCTATTATGGCCGACTTCCTCCATCCTTGCAACACCCTTCGCTACTTCCCTCTCAAAAGACTCGGTCCTTAGCCACGCTGTGTTCCTTTTGACAAATGGTCTGGGATTCACCTCTGGTGGGGACTACCGTTGTAAATATCAAACAGGATGACCGGTGGTCACTACCGGTGTAGTCTTCAACGATTTGCCATTCCCCAATGAGCGGCCCGCGGTTCTCCGCGGCAAATGAGACATCGGGAATAGTTTCCCCATAACCCGGTTGCCCTCATTCAAAACCAGAAGTCCCGCTCTCGCTGCCATCTCCGTTACGAGCTTACACCAGGCATCGGGGTAAGGCCTAACCCATTCCAGCGCCCTCGCGACCCCGACTTTATATCTCGATGACGCCATCACCGCGTCTTCCAGGCCCTTTAGCTTTGGATTGGCTGGTTCGGCGTGAGATAGCAACTACAAAAGTCGTCGTCCTGCCACACCCAACCCAGACAAACCCGTTACCCCGACCGTGAGCGGCGACATGCGCCTTCCTGGGTTCAAACACCCAGATGGCTGCAGAAGCGAGTGGATCTGCACGCGTGGCAGTAAAAGGAAGACCCTTTTCTCTCTTGCCAACAAATGAAGCAAATTGATGCAGGTTACTCCACTCTTTTAGCACAAAGAGTTGTGCACCCGTTTGCACCCCTTGTCTACATGCCCTTAGTCAAGGCAACAGTAAGGTCAACAGCGCGTCACAGATGTCCGCTCCCGCACCCGACATTAAGCTCATCCAATTTAGACAACCCCGAGTGCCAGGAAGTAAGATGCGTCGCGCGTACTCATCTCAACTACCACCATTTTTTTCCCTCTCATAGTCCTCGGGGTTAGACCGATCTTGACCTCCCCGATGTTGGCCATATCCCGCTGAAGGGCGTATTTTATATCGACCACCTCTGTGAGGCCAAGTGGGACACAGCAGCCAGACCCTTGAGCGCCACTGCAATCGAGTCCCGAAAGACACCACTGTCATTGGCTCAAGCTCGCACTTCTGAGCTTTCCGGGTTCATCGGAGAGAAGGTGTAGCTCAGAAGGCGTCCCCTAAAGTAGCGAGATAAAATTCGATATCATTTGAGATGGTATTTTGCCTATTCGCTGCCGCTTTTATCTAGGCTATAGCACCTAGGCAGCGTGTAACATGAAGCTCTTTCTCGCTCTGTACTTGCATCCCCATAGAATTTAAGTCGCTTTCCTTATTAATGATGATAGCTGTTTCCCCAGTCGTATTGGGTTGGGCTGGGACAAGCCTGGGATTCGGTAAAGGGCCGGTAATCGAGACGCCTACTACAAATCATCGACTTCACCGGCAATATCCGCTCCACCGCCCTCTTCAGGGACTTTGAGTCTGGGTGGAGTCGTAGACAACTTTAGGCTCCTCCTTAAGGAACGATAACCGTCTCCAATTTTTCCATTTGGTATGGTAATAAATGACGAATTCTGTTCCAATCGAGACGCAAATATTTTGTTTAGTGCTAAAATTGTTTTTGTCAGCACTGCACGTAGCTTCTAATGTCAAAAACCTTTGTTTATGTTATCATGCAGAGCCTTTATGGATTTTGCCTCATTCGTTGTGTTTGGTTGATCCAATAATTTACTAACCAATGCGTTACATAGTATCCGCTTGTTACTAAAACGCTCTTGTAGCATATTCCATGCTATTGAATAATTTCCTTTTGTTAGGGAAAGGTGACGTATTAGGCGTTCCGCATCTCCAGTCGAATTGTTCTTTAAATACCACTTCTTTTTGGTTGATGGGTAACGGAGATTCATGTATAATTTTCTTGAAAATATCATGAAACTGCTGCCATTTTAAATAATTTTCATTAAATTTGGGGATTTCTACCTTAGGAAGAGGTAGTTCAGCGTGAACAGGTCGCTGAACCACTTCATCGTCTGTCATGGCTCGTTGCAGAATGACAGCGTCCTCAGCAGCCAAATATCTGCTGTCAAAATATCCAATTTTTTTAGGATCGACGAATTTTTTGTAAATTTGGATGTGGATGTCTCTTATCTCACTCTAGTATTGACTTATGATCTTTTGAAATCCTTGGCGAGTTTCATTAGTTATTTTGTTCATAATGCGCTCCAAACTGTCGAGCAATACATTTTGTTCACGAATCATTTACTCTATTTCCAACTCTTCATTCACAGTTGACAAGGATTGAGTCCCAAATTCCATTGACTTTATTTCGCTTTGGAAGATTTTTGTATATTTAAGTACTAAATTTTTTATTTTCGCATAGTATTCGTTTGTAAAATAGCTGTGATCAATTTTAGTACCTTGAACTAATTTTTGAATATTAAGGTCTTCCTATCCTAGCTTGAGTTTGCGATCCTGACGATCCTTTTTGTAATTCCGAATTACATTCTGTAATTCTTCACCAGTCACTGGTTGATTTTCAAGCAGAATTTTAAGCTTCGTTTAATCCATTTTAATTTATCTATTTTTTTGAGTTCAATTAAAAAATGTGTATGAATATATACTATATATATACTATATTATATATATATTTTTTTTATTTTTTTATGTTTTTTGTGTAGTTGCAATTCTTTCTGTGCTAAATTTGAACTGAAGTATGATGCATTGAAAGTTATGTAATTTTTATCATCCGTATTCCTTTAAGCCTTATGTAGGTAGCGATTTTTTGTTACCACTCGGTAAATGATGAAAGTTTGGTCGCCAGTTGACCAATATTTTTTAGTTTGCCAAACGAAACTGTATCCAAACGAAGAGGGTGATTTTGTCCGTAAAGTTGGAGTTGTTTGACGAGTTGGTTTGAAGAGATGCGTGTTACCATTCGGTAAATAATGAATGATTGTTGGTCCTGCTGTGACCACCTTCTGTGAGTGACCAACGCAAGGTACGCGTTGATATTCTGACCAGGAAGTAACTTAACGTTTGCTTTGACTCGATCTACTACGGGGCATGGAAGCCTCACAGGCCGCCCTGATGATATTTATTTTTGAAGAAGCCAATGTTTCTGCAGCTACTTCTCTATTCTGGCCGACTTCCTCCATCCTTGCAACATACTTCGCTAGTTCCCTCTCAAAAGACTCGGTCCTTAGCCGCGCTGTGTTCCATTTGACGAATGGTCTGGGATTCACCTCTGGTGGGGACTACCGTTGTAAACATCAAACACGATGTATTGGTGGTCACTAGTAGTGTAGTCTCTAGCGATTTGCCATTCCCCATTGAGTGGCCCGTGGTTCTCCGAGGCAAATGAGACATTGGGAATAGTTTCCTCATATCCCGGTTCCCCTCATTCAAAACCAGAAGTCCCGCTCTCGCTGCCATCTCCCATTCCAGCGCCCTGGCGTTAAAGTCCCCGGCTACAGCTTTGTATCTTGATGACGCCATAACCGCGTCTTCCAGGCCCTCTAGCTTTGGATTGACTGGTTCGGCGTGAGATAGCAACTACAAAAGTCGTCGTCCCACACCTCACCCAGACAAACCCGTTACTTCGACCGTGAGCGGTGACATGGGCCTTCCCGGGTTCCAACACCCAGACACCCAGCTCTTTCTTGCTCTGTACCCGCATCCCCATAGAATTTAAGTCGCTTTCCATATTATGATGATAGCTGTTTCCCCAGTCGGATAAAGTTGGGCTGGGACAAGCCTGGGATTCGGTAAAGGACCGGTTGTCGAGACGCCTACTACAAATCATCGACTTCGCCGGCAATATCCGCTCCACCGCCCTCTTCAGGGACTTTGACTCTGGGTGGAGTCGTGGACACCTTTAAGCACCTCCTCAAGGAACGATAACCATTTCCAACTTATTTTCTTTCTTTTTGGAGTTAATCATCGCAGTCACACCATTACTATATTTGGTCCCATCAGTACTTGATGTTGTGGTGCTTCGATTCGGACGCACCTCATCCGCACTTGTCTTCCCTCTTATGCAGCACTGTAGGCCAAGTTTGACGCCGCGTGGCCCGCTGACGGCCGGTATGGTAATATCAGAAGAATTCTGTTCCAGTCGAGACGCATATATTTTGTTTAGTGCTAACATTTTTTTTGTCAGCACTGCACGTAGCTTCTAAAGTCAAAAACCTATGTTCCAGAAATAGTGAGAATTGTAACTGTTTGCTCATATAGCAGATGAGTTTGCCGATCTAATTTTTTGTCAAAACGCATAGAAGCATTGGATTCCAGGTTTCTGTAGCAACTCCAATATTATTTAGTACATATAACGTTTCATTTATATTATCATGCAGAGCCTTTATGGATATTGCCTCATTCGTTGTGTTTGGTTGATCCAATAATTTGTTAATCAATGCGTTACATAGTACCCGCTTGTTACTAAAACGCTCTTGTAGCATATTTCATGTGTAAGGGTTTGATGAGAATCGACCTAAATCAAATTTAATAATTATTCATTTAATTATTATTATTATTATTCAAATTCAAATTCAAACCGTAACGGCAATTTGAGCGCCAAGATTCAAAGTCTGGCAACCCCAACCGTCAGCTGAGCTGCATTAAATCTGCAAGCATCGCGGTTAAACGCTACCATGTTTAAAACTATAGTTGATGTTGTGCACCGGCTGCCCAAGCTAAGCTTGACGCAGCGGATATCGTGACAATTGTCAGAAGGAAAAACCTTTTCAACACAACCTTTTTGAGCCCGTTTCAACATTTTGAAATGAAGTCAATATTACTGAAAATGTTTAAAGTAAACCAGAATGTTCAATAATGTAAAATAAAATCATTTAAAATGGGCACCTACGTATTTCACACGCACTAACATTTGTAGGGTAGAATCCCCGAGATCTATTAGGTTCTACAGGTAGGGAGGGTAAAGAAGAAGAACAGCATCACCAAGTTCTTCACTTTTCACATATCTTCAGCTTATTTGACTTTGGTCTTCCCAATTCCCGAACTGTCTACGAATTTTATTGTTGTGAAGCGTGTCAAAATAAATAGCTATTCCAAAACACCCCACCCCAATTTCCCTTAGCACGGCCGGAACCGTATAGTAGACAGAGAATGGCCTAGACAGCAGTGTCGTACACGTTACATAAACATAAAACGGCACCCGAACGAGTGGCCCGAAGGTATTACTAATAAAATAACACCCAGAAATCCTTTCCCATGCAAATCAATGATGACGAACAGATAATATCTATTAGTTATACGTTGAATTTTTTTCGCGTTCCTTATTCTATTTTAAATATATATTTCTCGGATTATTAGTCTTGACGTGGTCGATTCTATTCCAGGATATATATTTAAAATAAACAAATCTGTCTTAATTAAATCAAGATTGCTCATGCTAAATATTTTCGTCATGTTCCTCTTTAATTTTGATTTTGATATTCGTACCCAGTTTTTAAATTAGACCCGTTTAAGATATGTAAAAAATAAATGTTATTGCGTGTGACATAGTACGGATAAAATTAAAGTTCATATTATATCGTATATATACGCTTATATCGTAGCGCTAATATCTTATCTCTTATACCCTATCTTTTATACTATCGCTTATATTCTATCGCTATATATATATATCTTATCGCTTATTTTGTGTTTCTGATAGTTACTAAACTCAGTAGCCATGGCGGTAATCCGTAGTGCTGAAGATTTAGTAGCCTTAGTTGGTAACGCTAACGAGGCAGTATCGTGTGTCATCTGCAATGACACTAGTGCCGAAACGGTAGTTACGGAAACTAGTTGTAGACATCGTTTTCAAATCAAATTAGTTCTGCAATTCGAAATTTTAATTTGTCTTCCTCTGCTAGAGAGAATCGAGACGAACCTCAGCTCAGCGGCCGACGTATGAGCTTTGAGCATGGAAACCTTTCGAGAGATAGGCGTGGTCCATCTCTCGAGAATGATAACAGTAATTTTTCGATAGATCGTCCAGTAAGAATTTCAAATATCATATCGAATTGGAAAATACAATTTTCAGTGGCTTTAAATGACATCCCCATTGAAGACTTTATCTATCGTGTCAATATTTTGATAACAATTTTGAGTTATTATACCAGTTTGGGAATCTACATTTTAAAGTCCCAGCTCTTTCATTTTATTGGCGGGAACACAGAACTGTGGGTCACATGGGATGGCATAAGTTGTGCCACCGTTTAAGGGAGAGGTATCAAGACCAACGAACTGATCGAGATATCAAAAATGACATGCGATGCGCAAGCAAGGCGTAAACAAAAGTTTTGATGAGTTTCTTGACGCGATGCTAGCAATAGCTGATTCTCTTGGAGAACCTATGTCAGAGAATGACCTAACTATCGAAATAAGGCATAATTTAAAGCCTGAATTAATTTATGAACTTATTCATGTAGAAACTCTAAATCTTGCAACGAGTGTCATCGTCATGAAGAATTCTTTCGTAATTTACGATCCAAGCCTGTAGTTCGAACAAACGTGCCGAAGCGTTATGTCAACGAAGTGGTGAATCAAGAAGCGACTGAAGAGTTGACTGACACTAACATCAATGCTGACGAAATATGCGTCATTGCCAATCAAAATCGGAAAACGCATTGAAGGATGTTCTTCGAGCTCCGAAAGCGAACATTCGACAATAGCCTTGGATAGTAAAACAAACATACCAGACGTACATTTATCTATTAGGAGACGTGTCTTATTTACCCGACGTACCCCTTTAATTGTCCGAAATATCAGATCAATCTCAGATTTTTAAGCCGTATCATGTACGCTTGCCAGAGCATAGAGAGCGCAGAGCAGGCATCTTAAAGGTGGATACTGTTAAATGTCAAAAGACTCGTTCAACTTTACGCATAAGGAGCTTTTGACATAATAAAGATCGCCTTAATCTTTACACAATATCTTCGATTATAAGCAAACCGTACAACAGTAGACCCTTTACTGAGATAGAAGTTTTTGGTAAACCATATTTCGCTTTTTTGTCCAGACAGCCGATGGTCAGAAGCAGATAGTGGCAGGTTTAGTGCATATACCTGTAGCGTTCAATTCGCTAAAAATAGATTTCGAATTTTTGGTTGTACCTTCCATCAAATAATATGTGGAATGGATTTTTGGAAAGCCTTTGGCATTTCAATCCAATCTGCATATGTGGTGAATGATTTATTATTGATAACTTTCATTCATTGGATCGAAGTGGTCTTGGTGAGACATTTATGGTTGAGCATGAGATCGACACAGCAGATGCCAAACCAATTTAACATAAGTTCTATCCTTTGTCCCCTGCTAAAAAAAAATTGTTATGGAAAGGTTAGATTAGAAAGATTTAGATGCGCGAAAGTTAAATGCTGTTACTGTAAAAGATGCGTATCCGATGCCTAGTCTTGATGGACTTATTAGTAGACTTCTTCCAGTTCATTGCATATCCAAAATCGATTTAAAAGATGCTTTTTGGCAAATTGGTTTAGATGAAAAGTCACGCATAAAAACAGATTTTACGATTCCAAATCGATACCAGTTCAAACGCATGCCGTTTGTCCTTACGAATGCTCCACAAACTATTTGCCGATTAATGGACCAAGTCATTCCATGTCAGTTTAAATCTCATGTCTTTCTATACCTTGATGATCTTTCAGTAATGTCCTCAAGTTTCGACGAACACGTGATAAGATTCAAGATTTCCCGTGCCGAAGACGCGCAAGCAGTTAAGGAGATTTTTAGGGATGACAGGATGATATCAGCGTTTTATCTCAGTATTTATCCGCTTACCGAATTGTTGCGAGGAAAATATATATTATATATATATATATTATATATGGGATCAACATTAAAAATGGGGAAAAAGTGGAAAAAAATGGTTTTGTGCAAAAGTATGTAACAGGCAGAAGGAAGCATTTCCGACCCCATAAGGTATATATATTCTTGATCAGCATCAACAGCCGAGTCGATATAGCCATGTCCGTCTGTCCGTCCGTATGTATGAACGCGTCGATCTCAGAGACTATAAGAGCTAGACACTCCAGATTTGGAACTTAAGCTCACCTAATCCCTAGGCAGTACAAGTTTGATTTCGATTTTCTCATCCCGTTTCCGATATACACATGGGATCGATAACAACAAAAACTTTAATTTTGAAAACTTTGAGATGTCATTTAAATTAGGAGGATCACCAAGTTCTTCACTTTCCACTTATCTTCAGCTTATTTGACTTTGGTCTTCCCAATTCCCGAACTGTCTACGAATATTATTGTTGTGAAGCGTGTCAAAATAAAATGGCTATTATAACGACCCCACCCCAATTTCCCTGAGCACGGCGGAAACCGTATAGTAGACAGAGAATAGTCTAGACAGCAGTGTCGTACACATTACACATGCTGTTGAATAATTTCCTTCTGTTAGGAAAAGATGACGTATTAGGCGTTCCGCAAGTTCGTCTTTAAATAAAACATCTTTTGGGTGATGGGTAACGGAGATTCATCTATAATTTACTGAAAATATCATGAAACTGCTGGCATTTTAAATAATCTCCATTAAATTTGGGGATTTCTACCTTAGGAAAAGTTAGTGCAGCATGAACTTGTGCTGTATGTACAGGTCGCTGAACCACTTCATGGTTTGCTGTAGAATGACAGCGTCCTCAGCAGCCAAATATCTGCTGTCAACATATCAAATTTTCTTAGGATCGACGAATTTTTTGTGAATTTGGATGTGGATGACTCTTATCTCATTCCAGTATTGACTTATAATATTTTGAAATCCTTGGCGAGTTTCATTAGTCATTTTGTTCATTATGCTCTATTCTGTCGAGAAATACATTTTGTTCACGAAGCCGATTTTCGGCTCTTGGTAAAATCGTACACTTTGTGTGTCGTAGTTGACGCGACCGAACAGCAGCCCGTGTGCCGGGCCCCTCTGCCTTAGCAAGTATACCGGCTAAAAAACCCGTCTCCTTGTTCCTCTACGGTCGACCCACTCGAGGACCTTCATGTGGCACTAAAGGCCTTCTACTTCTTGCTGGTTTATTTCGGACTCGAACTCGTTCTGAGCTCGATCCAGATCGATTTTCTCACCTTTCAGGATCTCCACACGGCCCCAATTACTCTCTCTCTCTATAAATCTATAACTGGTACTATGTTTTCGGGAATAATCTCTGTCTCTGCTTCCTGGCTTAGCATCAGGCGCTGTAAGCGTATCTCCTCGGGCATTTCCAGTCTTAGGAGACCATCGTTAGTGGCGCCCTGCTATGACCACCTTCTGTTAGTGCCCACTCTGGTCTCATAGAGAATATAACGGACAGTTTTCAAGTCACAAGTTTGTAGCCCAGTCCCAAGGGATTCTTTTCTATGTCTGTCACCAAGTCCTTCCAGCAGCAAGCCTTTCTGTGATTAATGGTTCGTCGTAGTTCCATTTTTGGAACTAACTTAACGTTCGCTTCGACTCGGTCTACTACGGGGCATGGAAGCCTCACAGGCCGCCCTGATGATATTTATTTTTGAAGAAGCCAATGTTTCTGCAGCTACTTCTCTATTCTGGCCGACTTCCTCCATCCTTGCAACATACTTCGCTAGTTCCCTCTCAAAAGACTCGGTCCTTAGCCGCGCTGTGTTCCATTTGACGAATGGTCTGGGATTCACCTCTGGTGGGGACTACCGTTGTAAACATCAAACACGATGTATTGGTGGTCACTACCAGTGTAGTCTCTAGCGATTTGCCATTCCCCGTTGAGTGGCCCGTGGTTTTCCGAGGCAAATGAGACATTGGGAATAGTTTCCTCATATCCCGGTTCAAAACCAGAAGTCCCGCTCTCGCTGCCATCTCCCATTCCAGCGCCCTGGCGTTAAAGTCCCCGGCTACAGCTTTGTATCTTGATGACGCCATAACCGCGTCTTCCAGGCCCTCTAGCTTTGGATTGACTGGTTCGGCGTGAGATAGCAACTACAAAAGTCGTCGTCCCACACCTCACCCAGACAAACCCGTTACTTCGACCGTGAGCGGTGACATGGGCCTTCCCGGGTTCCAACACCCAGACACCCAGCTCTTTCTTGCTCTGTACCCGCATCCCCATAGAATTTAAGTCGCTTTCCATATTATGATGATAGCTGTTTCCCCAGTCGGATAAAGTTGGGCTGGGACAAGCCTGGGATTCGGTAAAGGACCGGTTGTCGAGACGCCTACTACAAATCATCGACTTCGCCGGCAATATCCGCTCCACCGCCCTCTTCAGGGACTTTGACTCTGGGTGGAGTCGTGGACACCTTTAAGCACCTCCTCAAGGAACGATAACCATTTCCAACTTATTTTCTTTCTTTTTGGAGTTAATCATCGCAGTCACACCATTACTATATTTGGTCCCATCAGTACTTGATGTTGTGGTGCTTCGATTCGGACGCACCTCATCCGCACTTGTCTTCCCTCTTATGCAGCACTGTAGGCCAAGTTTGACGCCGCGTGGCCCGCTGACGGCCGGTATGGTAATATCAGAAGAATTCTGTTCCAGTCGAGACGCATATATTTTGTTTAGTGCTAACATTTTTTTTGTCAGCACTGCACGTAGCTTCTAAAGTCAAAAACCTATGTTCCAGAAATAGTGAGAATTGTAACTGTTTGCTCATATAGCAGATGAGTTTGCCGATCTAATTTTTTGTCAAAACGCATAGAAGCATTGGATTCCAGGTTTCTGTAGCAACTCCAATATTATTTAGTACATATAACGTTTCAATACATTTTGTTCACGAATCATTTGCTCTATTTCCAACTCTTCATTCACAGTTGACAAAGATTGAGTCTCAAATTCCAATGAGAAAGAAGATTTTTGTATATTCAAGTACTAAATTTATTATTTTCGCACAGTATTCGTTAGTAAAATAGCTATGGTCAATTTTAGTACCTTGAACTAATTTTTGAATATTCAGATCTTCCGAAAAGAATGTCTCCCGAAGACTATTTAATCTTTTGAAGCGCTCTTCATAATAGTTTCAGTTTGCGTTTCTGAGGATCCTTTTTGTAATTCCGAATTACATTCTGTAATTCTTCACTAGTCACTTGTTGATTGTCAAGCGGTATTTTAAGCTTCGTTGAATGCATTTTAATATTTTTTTAATTTTTTGAAATAAATTAAAAATTGTGTATGAGTATAACTATATTTTTTATATTATATATATGCATATATATATTTTTTTTATTTTTTACAAAATTTAATTTTTTTTTTGTGTAGTTGCAGTTTTTTTTGGTGCTAAAGTTGAACTGATATGTGCATTGAAAGTTTTGTGCTTTTTATCATCCGTTTTAATTTTAGACTGATGTAGGTAGCGATGTTTTATTACCACTTGGTAAATGATGAAAGATTGGTCGCCAGTCGACAAACATATTTTAGTTTGCCAAACGAAACTAAATCCAAACGAAGAGGGTGATTTTGTCCGTAAAGTTGGAGTTTTTTGACGAGTTGGCTTGAAGCGTTATGCGTGTTACCATTCGGTAAATGATGAATGATTGATCGCCTGTTAACCAATATATTTTAGTTTGCCAAATGAAACTTAATCCAAAAGTCGGGGTTCACCAATGAATGGTAGGTGATGTTGTTCGTAAAGTTGGAGTTGTTTGACGAGCTGGTTTGCCGAATGTTTCGTGTTCGTATCACGTTGGTCGCAGTTGACCAATAAAAAAATTTAGTTCGCGAAATGGCACTTAATCCCAACGAAGAGGGTCACCCAATGTAAGAAAGGTGATTTTGTCCGTAAAGTTGAAGTTGTTTGTCGAGCAGGCTTGAAGAACGCTGCGTTTTCGTCGAAAAGTCGGGGGTCACCAAATGTAGGAAAAGTGATACATTTTTCTGGTATGCTGAAATGAGTTTTGATGGACAAATTGGACAATTGGACGCAATGAAGTAAATACGTATGAAGTTCTTTTCGTAATGATTTATTAAGTGAGAATGCATGGTTTATATACAGAATTCTTAGACTATAAGGTTTGCTTAGGACTAGTTGTGCTATCTTCAAGTTGACCTAAATAATCAATAATTGTCTATGCATGGGACCTGGACCTTCATGTGGCCCTAAAGGCCTTCTACTTCTTGCTGGTTTATTTCGGACTCGATCTCGCTCTGAGCTCGATCCAGATCGACTTTCTTAGCTTTCAGGATCTCTCCCACACGTTTCGAATTACTCTCTCTCTCATTAAATCATAACTCGGGAATAATCTTTGTCTCTGCTTCCTGGCTTAGCGTCAGGCGCTGCAAGCGTATCTCCTCGGGCATTTCTAGTCTTAAGAGGCCATCGTTAGTGGCGTCCTGCTGTGACCACCGTCTATGAGTGCCCTCTCTGGTCTCATATAGTGGTTCGCGCTCCGCAAGGCAGGCATCAATTATTTGGGACCCCGAAACAGTGCTCCAGAACCTAGGTAGACCAGCTTCAGAGCCTTATTCGGTATCCCATCCTGACCAGGTGCCTTCTTATCCTTCATCTTAAAAAACGCTTTTGCCAGTTCTCCCTGGGTAAAGAGAGAAATTACTTCCATCTGGTTTTATAATGTTTGCGGCCTGGTTGGGTGCTGTGGGAACAGCGCGGCGACTATTTTATCAATCGTCACAGCTTCTTTGGCTTCCACAGATTTCAGGGCCCCCAGTTTTCAAGTCACAAATTTTGTAGCCCAGTCCCAAGGGATTCTTTTCTATGTCTGTCACCAAGTCCTTCCAGCAGCAAGCCTTGCTCTGATTAATGGCTCGTCGTAGTTCCTTTTTTGGAACTAATTTAACGTTCGCTTTGACTCGGTCTACTACGGGGCATGGAAACCTCACAGGCCGCCCTGATGATCCTTATTTTTGAAGAAGCCAATATTTCTGCAGCTACTTCTCTATTCTGGCCGACTTCCTCCATCCTTGCAACATCCTTTGCTAGTTCCCTCTCAATAGACTTGGTCCATAGCCGCACTGTGTTCCATTTGACGAATGGTCTGGGATTCACCTCTGGTGGGGACTACCGTTGTAAATATCAAACAGAATGATCGGTGTTCACTACCGGTGTAGTCTTCAACGATTTGCCATTCCCCAATGAGCGGCCCGTGGTTCTTCGAGGCAAATGAGACATCGGGAATAGTTTCCCCATATCCCGGTTCTACTCATTCAAAACCAGAAGTGCCACTCTCGCTGCCATCTCTGTTACGAGCTTATACCGGGCATCGGGGTAAGGCCTAACCGATTCCACGCCCTCGCGACCCTGGCTACCGCTTTGTGTCACGATGACGCCACCACCGAGTCTTCCAGGCCCTCTAGCTTTGGATTGGCTGGTTCGGCGTGAGATAGCAACTTCAAAAGTCGTCGTCCCACACCTCACCCAGACAAACCCGTTACCCCGACCAACACCCAGATGGCCGAAGACCCTCTTCTCTCTTGCCAACAAGTTAAGCAAATTGATGCAGGTTACTCCACTCTTTCAGCACAAGGAATTGTAATCAGGCCGTTTGCACCCCTTAGCCCAACCAGCGCGCCACAGATGTCCGCTCCCGACAACAAGCTCATCCAATTTGGACATTCCCGCGCGTCAGGAAGTAAGATGAGTCGCGCATACTCATCTCAACTACCGCCATCTTTTGCCCTCTCATAGTCCTCGGGATTAGACCGATCTGTGAGGCAGTCAAGATCCTGTACCTCCACAGCACACTTTGGCTCCAAGTAGGACACAGCTGCCAGACCCTTGACCTGCCAGACCCTTGAGCGTCACTGCAATCCAGTCCCGAAACACACCACTGTCATTGGCGCAAGCTCAAATTTCCGCAGGACACCCCCAATTTGAGTCTCCCGGATGGTCCTTACCCGTAGTGCACTTCTAAGTTTTCAGCGTTCACTTCTCTAAGGATATCGGCGAGAAGGTATAGCTGAGAAATTCGATATTATTTGCACGTAGCTTCTAAAGTCAAAAACCTTTGTTCCAGAAATAATGAGAATTGTAACTGTCTTGCGTTTAAAACAGATTGCTCATATACAGGATGAGTTTGCCGATCTAATTTTTTGTCAAAACGCATAAAAGTATTGTATTTTGTATAAGTATTTTGTTCACGAATCATTTGCTCTATTTCCAACTCTTCATTCACAGTTGACAAAGATTGAGTCTCAAATTCCAATGAGTTTATTTCGCTTTGGAAGATTTTTGTATATTTAAGTACTAAATTTTTTATTTTCGCATAGTATTCGTTAGTAAAATAGCTATGGTCAATTTTAGTACCTTGAACTAATTTTTGAATATTCAGATCTTCCGAAAAGAATGTCTGCCGAAGATTATTTAATCTTTTGAAGCGCTCTTCACAATAGTTTCAGTTTGCGTTTCTGAGGATCCTTTTTGTAATTCCGAATTACATTCTGTAATTCTTCGCCAGTCACTTGTTGATTGTCAAGCGGTATTTTAAGCTTCGTTGAACGCATTTTAATTTTTTTTTATTTTTTGAAATAAATTAAAAATTGTGTATGAGTATAACTATATTTTTTATATTATATATATGCATATATATATTTTTTTTATTTTTTACAAAATTTAATTTTTTTTTGTGTAGTTGCAGTTTTTTTTTGGTTTTATTACCGTTTGGTAAGTGATGAAAGATTGGTTGCCAGTCGACAAATATATTTTAGTTTGCCAAACGAAATTAAATCCAAACGAAGAGGGTGATTTTGTCCGTAAAGTTGGAGCTATTATTGGACGTAGATGTACTAACGGACAGTACATTCAAGTGGCCCAACGATACCAAGCACCGGCTTGTTAACGCGTGGACCCAATCATAAAGCGACCCACCTCCCGCCCTTCCGACCGAGGGGCGCACCGCGTAACGTGCGGTTACGAAGATCGCGAACAAGTAGACAAATGACGTAACACAATTTTTTTTAGAGAGCATGCAGAAGTGGTACTAGTAATAAGGTGGGAAAGATCGTTATATACTGAATATAAGATCCGAAAAGGGTTATGGATAGCATAGTTAGAAAAGCAAGCATGCAGGGCTATTGGTAAAAAATGTCTACTACTTCTAATAGGTACAGCAAAATTAATTTGGTTTATTAGTATTGGGGAATCTATTTCACCATTTATTAATTTGTGAAAAAAGGTTATTGCTAGCATAGTTCTACGATGATTAAGAGAGGGAAGATTTATTAGTAAAAGTCTACTGTGGTAAGCAGGTAAATTAGTACTGTTGTCCCAGTTAAGACCCCGATGGGCAAAGAGCAAAAATTGTTTTTGTACCGATTCTATTCTATCCTGATGAGTCCTGTATTTGGGATACCATATACAAGTTCCATATTCAAGAAGAGGCCGGACAAGAGACACATAAAGAGTTTTTGTTAAGTAGGGGTCGTCGAATTCCTTCGACCAGCGTTTAATGAACCCCAAGACACTTGATGCTCGATTTGAGATTAAAGCAATATGCTTGTCAAACATAAGCTTTGGGTCCATTAAGATACCCAAATCCTCAACCAAATCAATCCAATCCAATGGTAGGTTATCCAGAAGATAGATATTAAAAAAAGGCATTCGCCTATAAAAAGACATAACTTTGCATTTGCTGCAATTGAGATGCAGTAAATTTACTCTGCACCAAGTTTGAAAATTGTCTAAGTCACTTTGCAGTCTATGACCAGACAGAAGACTTGCAGCTGACATGCATAATTTTACATCATCAGCATACATTAGTACCCGAGAATGATTAATAACAGACGGAAGGTCGTTTATGAACAGTGTAAATAATAACGGTCCAAGGTGACTTCCTTGTGGAACACCAGAAGTGACCTGCACCGCTTTAGATACTGAGCCATTAAAATAGACTCTCTGAGTTCTAGAAGTTAAATAATCTTGAATCCAAAGGATAAGATTATTGGGAAAGCCCAAAAGTTTAAGTTTATAAATTAACAGGAGGTGATTTACAGAGTAAAAAGCCTTACTGAAATCAGTGTAAATGACATCAGTTTGCAATTTGTCTTCAAAGCCCTTAATAACAAATGATGTGAATTCTAGTAAGTTAGTAGAGGTAAATCTATGTTTCATGAATTCGTGCTGGCACGGTGAAATCATAGATTTACAAAGATGTTGAAGACGAGAGGTTATTAGTTTCTCAAAAGTCTTAGGAATAGCAGACAACTTGGAGATACCCCTATAATTTTGAGCATTCGATTTGTTTCCTTTTTTGTGCAAAGGAATAATATAAGACTCTTTCCAAATTTTTGGGAAAGAGCATAGCTCTACGGACATACTAAACAATTTATGCAAAGGTTATACAAGATCCTGAGCACAGTACCTAAGCACATAGCTTGGTATTCCATCAGATCCTGGAGAAAATATGGGCTTTATAACCAGAAGATCACAAAGTAGTGAGCTCTCTGTGATTTTCGGTATAAAAATGCAATTTGAGGCATTAAGCTGATAGGGATAAGGCGTGACGACTGGTTGAAAACAAGGGCTATAGGTCGTTTGAAAAAATTCAGCGAATAGATCGGCAATGGCCTGATCTGAATTGGCTTTCATTTCATCAAAGAATATATTAGATGGAAGAGTCGATGTCTTGCGTTTCACATTAACGAAATCAAAAAACCGTTTAAAATCCTGCTGAAACTGTAATCTACACCTAGTCAGGTAATTCCTGTAACATTTGTTATTGAGGACTGAAAAGTTGGAACGAGCAATCAAGTATGCAGAACAAGCTAACTGAGAGCTTGATTTTCTGAAACTCTTGTAGAGTTTCGATTTACGGTTTTTCAGAATAGTCAACTCTCTGGTAAACCACACAGGTTTGTTTGACCTGTTTGGCGTTCCATAAGGGACACACAAGTCGAGTAAAGAATTTAAAGTATTATAAAAAATACTGATTGCCACGTCCAAATTGTCAGACCCGTAGAGGGTAGACCAGTCAGTCAGGACCAGCAGCCGAGTAAGTTTTGCGAAATCGGTTTTCCGAAATTGATGTACTCGGCTTAAACGATTTCCACTGGGGCATAGCCCCCGGTAGGGTAAAGTGATCGACACCTCCAACGTTGGGTGGTATAAATCCTCTGGATAAGATATGGGTTGTGATCGGGTAAGAGATGAGGAGGACGGATCCAAAACAAAAACCAGATCAAGCATTTTATTAAGAGACATTGGGATATCATTTATTTGATTCGATGATATCCCAAGTAAATTAATCAAGAATTCATTCTGTGCCGAGGGGGTCAGTGCACCAGAGTCGGAACAAGAAATCCAAGTAACTTCAGCAATATTGAAATCACCGAGAACTACATGGATATCGCGATCGGAAAGCATGCAAGAAACGAACATTATAGCAGACAAATGAGCATCGTAGACAGAATTATCAGAGGTTGGGGGTATATACGAACAAGTTATAAAAACACCAACACCATTAAAAGTCAACTTAATAGCAACAAATTCTATATCCATAGAACCACCTACTAATACTGTCTCCGAAAAATAATTTTCATCAACAGCAATAAGCACACCTCCGCCACGTCGAAGTGTAAATACAGTATCTGTTGCATACTACTTCAGAATTAAGAATGTCATGCCTTAACCAAGTTTCAGTTAAGGCAATGACATGAAAGGGAAATGCAAGGCTATTAAGGTACAAACTACTGAGTTTGCTACAAATACCTCTAACGTTCTGATAGCCAAGTACCAAAGAAGCTGTTAGTTTTTTGAACTATCAGAAACGAGAAGAGTTTGAGGCAACGCTACTGGGGTGGGAGATACAATAGGAGACTTAGGCAAAGCTACTGGGGTGGGAGATAAAATCGGAGGCCGATTTTTTTCCTGGCAGTATATTCATTAACAACAATGTGCTCCGGCCAAAACTCTTTGCAACATATAGAGCTAAAGTCCTGACTCGAGACACTGATTTTAAACGACGAGATACTCCTAGTATAATTAAATTTGAATTTCTCCACCGTGAAATTGGCTTTAGATTTGGCCTTAATATAGACCGTGACATCTTCTGATGTCAAATCAGGGAGAAGCCTTGAAACAAATACTTGTTTTTTAGGTGGAACGGCAACAAATTTTACGAAGATACATTTTTATCTAATGGAATATTTGGCTCTATGGGTATATTAGGTTTGTTTGGTTGAGCTACGTCAACTCTACTCACCACCAAAGAGACCAAAGGACTGGGATTAGATGAAACAACATCCATAGGGACTATAGCGTTTACATCCGTTATCTCGTTAATTATGGGGACTGGGGCAGAAGAAATGTTTTTTAGCCTATTTTTATTTTTGGTCTCGGGATTGTTTGGCTGAATTTCAGACATGACCGGTCCCGATAACGGCCCAACATTGGCTTTTTTGCGCTTAGGAGAATCAGTAAAGAGATTTTTCTCCTTAAAGTTTCTCTGCACAATTAAGAAATTATCGCACAACTTTTTTAATTGGCCGAAAACTCCCTCAAAGCCAAGCTGAGTCTGCCATGTCTTTTCCGCTCCAAACAAGACCAACATGGCCACTCTAAATTATTGGTGCCCATCAAGTCGATGACTCGGCCGTACAGACCAGCACATTTTTCATGAGCGACATTTGGGCACATCCAGCAGCCAATAAATGCCATCTTTGTATTGGTGCGAACTTGGCAGCCCTTGTAAAAGCAGACAACCATTGTTACATAAATTTTTTTTTATTTTAATAAAAAAAAAACAAAATAAAAACAAATAAATAAACAAATAAAAATACAATAAATAGGAGAGACACAAATAAAATTTTATTTTTTTATTTTTTTAAATTAATGATTGAACAAAAATACTGCAAAAAAAAAAAGAAGTTAAGGATCACCCTAGGGTTAATAGTAACAATACGCTTGTAAATACTCACAAAATAAAACACAAACAAAAACGTACCGTTGCGAGCGCAGCAACCGTAAGCAACAACAACGGAATAATTTAAACCGGGACCAGCACCAACACAAAAGAGCGCGTGAGAGCCAATAACGGTTTTATGCACAGAGAGCGAGCACAGAAGAACTGAAAGAGTGCAAGTATGAAAATACAAAAACAAAATACTAGCAGGGCAAAGCAAACTAAGCAACTTAAGCAAGAACTTTGACTGTAGTTCGTTGTTGTATTTTGGCACTTGCAAAATAAATGCAAATAAATTATTTAAATTAATGTTCCAAACTTGGGTTTACAAAACCGATGAAACCCAAAGTCACAAAACTATTTATTTGCACAGAGTCGCGAAATTAAAAACAAACGTAAAACTATTTATTTGCACAGAGTCGCGAAATTAAAAACAAACGTAAAACGCACAAAATCAAAAAAACGAAGAGCGCAAAACAAACACGTCCGTTGCTAAGCAAAGAGAGCGAGCGATCGACGTTTGACGTTTGTTTGACGAGTTGGCTTGAAGCGTTATGCGTGTTACCATTCGGTAAATGATGAATGATTGATCGCCTGTTAACCAATATATTTTAGTTTGCCAAATGAAACTTAATCCAAAAGTCGGGGCTCACCAATGTATGGTAGGTGACGTTGTCCGTAAAGTTGGAGTTGTTTGACGAGCTGGTTTGCCGAATGTTTCGTGTTCGTATCACGTTGGTCGCCAGTTGACCAACAAAAAAATTTAGTTCGCGAAATGGCACTTAATCCCAACGAAGAGGGTCACCCAATGTAAGAAAGGTGATTTTGTCCGTAAAGTTGGAGTTGTTTGGCGAGCAGGCTTGAGGAACGTTGCGTTTTCGTCGAAAAGTCGGGGGTCACCAAATGTAGGAAAAGTATGCTGAAATGAGTTTTGATGGACAAATTGGACAATTGGACGCAATGAAGTAAATACGTATGAAGTTCTTTTCGTAATGATTTATTAAGTGAGAATGCATGGTTTATATACAGAATTCTTAGACTATAAGGTTTGCTTAGGACTAATTGTGCTATCTACAAGTTGACCTAAATAATCAATAATTGTCTATGCATGTATATGTCTTATAACTATTTTATTTATGACCCTACCTGTGATACAATCTGCTTACTGCAGGCAGCTCGAAAGATGGTGGGAAAACATATTTCATATGACCAACCATTGCTCGGGTGCATCTGCTTACTGCAGGTAGCTCGACAGATGGTGTGAAACCTATTTCTTATTGTAACCGGTGGATTGGGTGCATCTTAACGGCTGTGTGTTTGCGCTATCTGCAGCGTACGTATTTCTGGTCTTGTTGTCGTAGTTCACGTGCCCGAATAGCAGCCCTCCGCCTTAGCAAGTATACCTTGTTCCTCTACGGTCGACCCAATCGACTGACCGTGTACGCTTGACTGGGACTATTTAACACATTACTTCAGGCAAGGACCTTCATGTGGCCCTAAAGGCCTTCTATTTCTTGCTGGTTTATTTCGGACTCGAACTCGCTCTGAGGTGTTTCCGGTGTTTCTTAATTGTCATTATTTTGTTTATTCATTCAAAGTTTTAAAATTTCAAGATTTTGTTGTTATCGATCACATGTGTATATAAAAAACGGGATGAGTTATCGAAAATCTAAAACAAACTTGTACTGCCTAGGGATTAGGCGAGCTTAAGTTTCAAGTCTGGAGTCTCTAGCTCTTATAGTCTCTGAGATCGGTTGGCTCATACAATCGGACAGACGGACGGACGGACAGACGGACATGGTTATATCGACTCGGGTGTTGATGCTGATCAAGAATATATATACTTTATGGGGTCGGAGATGCTTCCTTCTGCCTGTTACATAATTTTGCACAAAACCATTATACCCATTTTTCCCATTTTTAATAGGATCAGGGTATAAAAACTCCTTATGTGTCTCTTGTTCCACCGTTTCTTGAATATGGATCTTGTATATGGTATCAAAATACAAAATTCATCAGGATAGAATAGAATCGGTGCGAAAGCAATTTTTACTTTTTGCCCTTTGGGGTCTTAAATGGGATAATAGTATTAGTTTACCTGCTTACCACAGTAGACTTTTACTAATAAGTCTTCCCTCTCTTAATCATCGTAGAACTATGCTAGCAATAACCTTTTTTCACAAATTAATAAATGGTGAAATAGATTCCTCCATACTAATTAACCAAATTAACTTTGCTTTACCTATTGGAAGTAGTAGACATTTTTTACCAATAGCCCTGCATGCTTGCTTTTCCAACTATGCTATCCATAACCCTTTTCGGATCTTATGTTCAGTATATAACGATCTTTCCCACCTTATAACTAGTACCAATCCTGCATGGTCTCTACAAAAAATTATCTACCGCACGTTACGCGGTGCGCCCCTTGGTCGGATGGGCGGGAGGTGGGTCGCTTTATGCTTGGGTCCGCGCGTTAACAAGCCGGTGCCTGGTATCCTTGGGCCACTTGAATGTACTGTACATCTACGTCCAAGTGCGAGGCGTTGTTTCATGTTTGTGAACATGATCACTTCGCCAAAGAATGTAAGTAAGAAGGATTTAAATGTTTTAAACGCAATAAAGTAGGACACAAGGAAAATCAGTGTGAGGCAAAAACATTTGAAAATCAAATTAAGAAGCAGTCAGCAAGTTTGCAACAGTTGTTGTCAGTCGATATTAGTGAAAAGTTAACTCCAGAAGTAGATATGGCGCATTTAAGCCTTAATTTTAATGCAAATGTCGAAAACTTGATTGAGGATTATAAGCCAGATCAACCGAAATTAAGTCTAGTTCCAGTCTATCAGAGACCTAGACGTTTATCATACGTAGATACTGAAGAAGTCGTTATAATTCAATCAGCAGACTAAGAGGAAGGTCTTAAAAAATTACATAGTCATTAACGTTGCACAGGTGTCAGATGTATTGAGCCTTAAGTTTAAATTTCTCTGCGAAATAGTAGTGAATTCGACAATTAAACTTTCAGAAACCGTAATTCATAACAAAGCAAGAAAGCCAGAAAGCAGTACAGTGTCAATGATATGGTTGCCATTAAGCGAACCCCATTCGGAGCTGGACTATAACTGAAGGGACGTTTCTTGGTCACTGAGTAGTAAAAATTAAGTTGAGATGTGGACGGTACATTGTAGAAAAGTTAGGTGACTTTGAAGGACCGATAAATACGAACACGATTGCTGAACATATGATAGTATATTGTAGTATAAGCTCATCACTAAATGATGTATCAAGAACAGAACCGGCAAAGCGGAACGCCGTACAAATTAAGAACTTGAAATAAGTCTAGTTCCAGTCTATCAGAGACCTCGACGTTTATCATACGTAGATACTGAAGAAGTCGTTATAATTCAATCAGCAGACTAAGAAGAAGGTCTTAAAAATTACATAAAGTCATTAACGTTGCACAGGTGTCAGATGTACTGAGCCTTAAGTTTAAATTTCTCTGCGAAATAGTAGTGAATTCGACAATTAAACTTTCAGAAACCGTAATTCATAACAAAGCAAGAAAGCCAGAAAGCAGTACAGTGTCAATGATATGGTTGCCATTAAGCGAACCCCATTCGGAGCTGGACTATAACTGAAGGGACGTTTCTTGGTCACTGAGTAGTAAAAATTAAGTTGAGATGTGGACGGTACATTGTAGAAAAGTTAGGTGACTTTGAAGGACCGATAAATACGAACACGATTGCTGAACATATGATAGTATATTGTAGTATAAGCTCATCACTAAATGATGTATCAAGAACAGAACCGGCAAAGCGGAACGCCGTACAAATTAAGAACTTGAAAATGTGTACGCATATAACTAAATGTTCGCTGAATAAAATATTAATCAACGAAGCCGAGAAGTTGTTTTGTTTTTATGTGGCTTTAAAAGTTCATTCATTCATTTCATTTTAAAAGAAATAAATTTGTATTACAAAATTTTGTTGTGTCGACCAATGAGTATATATGATTGTTTACCTCCTTGGTGTCGACAACAGTACGTCTGCAGATGATTTGCTGCATGTGGCCTTGATCCGTCTTTTTATACACTGATCCCATTAAAAATGGGAAAAAAGGGTATAATGGTTTTGTGCAAAAGTATGTAACAGGCAGAAGGCAGCATCTCCGACCCAATAAATATATATTCTTGATCAGCATGATCAACATGTCCGTCTGTCCGTCCGTCTGTCCGTCCGTCTGTCCGTCCGTATGTATGACCGCGTCGATCTCAGAGACTATCAGAGCTAGATAATCCAGATTTAGAACTTAAGCTCGCCTAATCCCTAGGCAGTACAAGTTTGTTTTCGATTTTCGATAACTCATCCCGTATTCGATATACACATGGGATCGACAAAATCTTGAATTTGGAAAACTTTGAGACGGCGTTTGATACATTTAACAAAATAATGACAATCTGTGAAATTTTTATTAAAACCGGATAAGAAACACCGGAGATATGGAACATTGAAGTTGAGTATGCAGTATGCAATTTGTAAAGGCGTAAAGTATAAGGTTCAGGGTACATCTTCCTTCTTACTTGTTGTGTATGCATATCTGTGCGTATAACGCGAATAGGCATAATGCAAAAATAACAACCATACAAGTGATGGTTGTCGTTGCTCAAACGCTCACGCTGCTCAATGAATTTCAATACCCTTTATTACAATATTAAATTAAAGTCAATGAAATTATCAATATATATTTTTATACCCTGATCCCATTAATAAAGTGAAAAAAGGGTATAATGGTTTAGTGCAAAAGTATGTAACAGGCAGAAGGAAGCATCTCCGACCCCATAAAGTATATATATTCTTGATCAGCATCAACTGCCGAGTCGATATAGCCATGTCCGTCTGTCCGTATGTACACGTATGAGCCAACCGATCTCAGAGACTATAAAAGCTAGAGACTCCAGATTTGGAACTTAAGCTCGCCTAATCCCTAGGCAGTACAAGTTTGTTTTCGATTTTCGATAACTCATCCCTTTTTCGATATACACATGGGATCGATAACAACAAAATCTTTAATTTTTTGAGATGGCATTTGAATGAATAAACAAAATAATGACAATCTGTGAAATTTTTATTAAAATCGGTTAAGAAACACCGGAGATATGGAACTCTGAAGTTGAGTATGCAGTATGCGCGTACATACAAACACACATACTTGCAAACACTGACTGTACGCGTAAAGTAAAGGGATCAGGGTTTTGTCTAGTCGGATTTCACAGATTGTCATTATTTTGTTTATTCATTCAAATGAAATCTCAAAGTTTTCAAAATTCAAAATTTTGTTGTTATCGATCACATGTTTATATCAAAAACGGGATGAGTTATCGAAAATCAAAAACACACTTGTACTGCCATAAAACAGCTTCTACGTTCACACTAAGGGACTTCGAGAACTCTCTTTTAGTTTTTACCGGCAATGGTTCTCCAGACGTTGACAGCTAAATAAAGGTGCAGCCAAATTATTTTTGCATAGGCAAACCAAAGTTAATGATTGGAAAACGCTTAGGCAAGAATTAAGATACGAATTCAGCGAGAAACGTTCAGCAAAAGAAATTCATCAAATATTATCGGCCAAGAAAAAGAAACATGATGAATCCTTAACTGAATATTGCAATGAAGAACATTGCCAATAAATGCAACTTAGACGAAAAAAGTTTAATGGACTCAATTATATAAGGAATTCCAGATTCAAAACAGAATAAAAGTTCCTTGTGAAATTAGTATCTTGATCACTAATAACTCGCTTTGGATTACCAAATACTTTGGCCTGTTTCTGCAACTTATCATCAACCTCGATTGCTCCTGTGTTTTTTGTTGGGTATAACGAAACAAATTTTAAAAAGCCGTCAACTACAGCTAGAATGTGGTTATACTGTTTTTTAGTCAACTCCATTGACTTATCTGACAAATATCTGACTTCCATATCTGACTTGTCGATGTGATTCAATAATCCTTTCTTTTTGTCACACTTTGAATCACCTATAATGCATTTTATGCACGATTAAATGATTAAATCAACTTTTCTTGCCAAGTCTGGAATATAGTAATCACGTCTTACTCAATGGTTCGCTTAGCACCAAATGTCCTTTATTTTTGACGGTATGACTATTAATTCATTGATTGGATTCTTATGTGAAATTTCATACTTCAAATAATAATCATCATAGGTAGATGTCTCTTAAACCTTGCATTTATCCATTCATCCTCTCTTTGTGCAAGCAATGTACGATGTTTAAGCGAATTTTGTAACAACACACTTTCATACTTGTCCTTGACCAATGTTCAATTTTATAATCGAAATATTGTAAAAAGATTGCCCAACGAGAAACTTTGACGGGAACATCTTGTTTTTTCATGGTCATGGCAAACGCATTACAATCTGTTACGATTTTTATCTTTATACTCAGCAAGTAAATACAGACTCAACTTCTAGTTGAAAACTTTGAGATTTCATTTGAATAAATAAACAAAATAATGACAAATCTTTTATTAAAATCGGTTAAGAAACACCGGAGATATTGGACATTAAAGTTGTGTATGCAGTACGCAGTATGTGCGTACATACAAACACACATACTTGCAATCACTGACTGTACGCGTAAAGTATAGGGATCAGGGTATCGTCTAGTCGGGATTTCTCGACTAGAACCTTCTTACTTGTTTAATTTTTGTGCGTTTAATCTTGTTATTAATTTCGCGACTCTTAAAATAATTAGTTTTGTGACTTTGGGTTTCAGCGGTTGTGTGAAACCCAAGTTGAACATTAATTTAAATACTTTATTTGCATTCAATTTTAAAGTGCCAAAATACAACAAGGGATTGCAGTCAGAGTTCACTACTTAATTATACCCTGATCCTATTAAAAATGGATATGATTGTGTGAAAAAGGATGTAACAGGCAGAAGGAAGCATCTCCGACCCCATAAAGTATATATATTCTTGATCAGCATCAACAGCCGAGTCGATATAGCCATGTCCGTCTGTCTGTCCGTATGTAGCACATTATAGTAAATGAATATACTGCCAGAAAAAAAAAAATCGGCCTCCGATTGTATCCCCATCCCAGTAATTTTGCCTAAAACTCTTCCCGATTCTGATAGTTCAAAAAACTAACAACTTCTCTCCTTCTTGGCTATCAGAATATAAGAGGTCTTTGTAGTACTAAACTGAGTAGTTTATATCTTAATAGCCTTGCTTTCCTTTTCATGTCATTGCCTTCACTGAAACTTGGTTAAGACATTCTTAGTTTTAAAGTTGTATCCAAAAGTTTCCGTATTTATAGAAAAGACCGTACGATTCGATGTGTCGGAGGTGTGCTTATTGCTGTTGATGTAGATTATTCTTCGGAGACAGTAATAGTATATGGTTCTATAGATAAAGAATTTGTTGCTGTTAAGTAGTATTTTAATGGTGTTGGTACTTTTATAACTTGTTCGTATATACCCCCTTCCTCCGATAGCTCTGTTTACGATGCTCATTTGTCTGCTATACTGTCCGTTTCTTGCATGCTTTCGGATTGCGATTTCCTTGTAGTTCTTGGTGATTTCAATATTGCTTAAATTACTTGGATATATCGTCCCGACTATGGTGCACTGACGCCCTCGACGCAGAAAAAATTCTTTATTGAAATCAAATAAATGATATCCCAAATTCTCTTAATAAAATGCTTGATCTGGTTTTTTGTTATGGATCCATCCTCCTCATCCAGAACCCGATCACAACCCATATCTTATCCAGAAGATTTATACCACCCATTTATATCACACCGTTGGAGGTGTCGATCACTTTACCCTACCGGGTGCTATGCCCCAGTAGAAAACGTTGAAGTCGAGTACGTCAATTTTGGAAAACCGATTGACTGACCTGACTGACTGGTCTCCCCTCTACGGGTCTAACAATTTGGACGTGGCAGCCAGTACTTTTTATAATACTTTAAATTCATTTTTGGATTTGTGTGTCCCTTATGGAATGCCAAACAGGTCAAATAAACCTGTGTGGTTTACCAGAGAGTTGACTATTCTGAAAAACCGTAAATCGAAACTCTACAAGAGTTTCAGAAAATCAAGCTCTCAGTTAGCTTGTTCTGCATACTTGATTGCTCGTTCCAACTTTTCAGTCCTCAATAACAAATGTTACAGGAATTACCTGACTAGGTGTAGATTACAGTTTCAGCAGGATCATAAACGGTTTTTTGATTTCGTTAATGCGAAACGCAAGTCATCGACTCTTCCATCAAACATATTCTTTGATGAAATGAAAGCCAACTCAGATCAGGTTATTACTGATCTATTTGCTAAATTTTTTCAACCGACTTATAGCCTGTCCTGCGGGACTTTCACACGCTGGTTGAGGGACGCGCAAAAGATTTTATTGGATGTTCTTCAGGACGAGTGGGGCAACAGACTGGCCGAATCTGCGGTACGCGCTGACACAGCGATTTCAGAGGCGAAGGTCGAATTTCGAACGCGAGCAGGAGCTTCGCGAGAGGCGACAAAAGCCAGGAGAGAGCATCAATGATTATCTATAGGCCGTGTTTGCTCTCAGGTCGAGATTGGAGGCACCCGTCAGCGACCACAACCTGATCAAGATAGTGAAGGTAAATATAAGGGACGGTATCTCGCGGATCATCTATCCTATGTGTATCACTGACTTGGAGAGACTGCGTGAAGAATGCCATGACGCCGAGAGAATGCTGTCTTCACGTTGGTCGAGAAGTCAGACCACAGCGGAACCAGTCGGTAGGCCTAGAGACCGTTTCCAGGTGAACGAGGCGTTCTATGAGGAGGAAGAAGCCACTGCAGAGGTTTCACTGGATCAGGCAGTTGAGGCACTGCACAAGCCTAGAGGCGGTAGCGACGACCACAACGCGATTACGTGCTGGAACTGTGCCCAGCGAGGGCACACTTTTTGGGAGTGCGAAGCCACGGTAAGAAATATATTCTGTTATAAATGTGGACTCCCAGGAGTGGTATTGCCCAAATGCCCAAATGCCCATTAAAATCCTCACCACCAGACATGTGAGGATTAAGCGGCACCAGCTTCTTTTCGCGGAGGTCGACGGAATGCTTCGACTTGGCGTCATACAGCCAAGCGAAAGTCCTTGGAGCAACAGGACGACACTGGTACGAAAACCTGGGAAAAATAGGTTGTGCTTAGATGCTCGTCAGCTGAACAGTGTAACCGTAAGAGATGCTTACCCGTTACAGAATATTGAGTCTATCCTAAGCCGCGTGGATGACACCGCATTCACCATTGCGGCCCGTCCGCTTTATCAATTCCGGATGATGCCTTTCGGTCTGTGTAATGCCGCTCAGCGGTTGTGTCGATTGATGGACCGGGTGATACCACAACGTCTGCGGAATCGCGTGTTCGTCTATTTGGATGACCTGCTGATCATCGCATGTGCAGCTGTTGAAGGAGGTACCACAGTTTTTGAAGGAGGCCAATCTGACCATCGGCTTGCAGAAATCGAAGTTTTGCTTCAAATTTCTGAGGTATTTAGGGTACATTGTTGGTGACGGAGCTCTGCGAACGGATCCGAGCAGGGTGGAGGCAATAGTCCAGATTCCCGTCCCGAGAACCACTAAGCAGCTAAGGAGGTTCTTAAGAACTGCATGTTGGTACAGGCGATTCATCTGAGATTTCTCTAGCCTTTCTGTGTCGCTAATTGATTGCCTAAAAATCGGCAAGAAGTTTGAAATGTCGGTTGAAGCAGTCGGGGCATTCCATAAGTTGAAGAAGGCACTTACCTGTGCGCCCAGATTTTTGCCGGCACTATTTCATCCAGTGCGGCGCAAGCCACCTGGGGATTGGTGCAGTGCTCTTTCAGCGTGACGACGAGGGTGAAGATCGACCCATTGCGTTCTTTTCAGCGAAGCTGCGTGGAGCCCTCTTGAACTATAGCGTAACGGAGGAGAAGTGCCTCGCAGCGGTGAAGGCGATAGAGCGATTTAGGCCACACGTGGAGCTAATGCCGTTCACGGTCATTACGGACCATTCGAGCTTGCAGTGGCTAATGTCACTCAAAGACCTGAGTGGAAGACTGGCGAGGTGGTCCTTAACGCTATAGGCGTTTGATTTTCAAATCGAAAACCGTAAAGGGAAGGAGAAAGTGGTAACCGACATGCTCTCTCGACCGTGTGAGGTGAAACAGCTCAACTTGTTCGAGTTCGAGACGACAGCCTTTGAGAGCGAGCGTTTTCCTGATCTCTGGATTGAGCTCCAATTAGCATTAGTTCCAAGTACAACAACGAATTGCAGTCCAAGCTTGCTGCTTAATTTGCTCAGTTTGCGCTCTTTTAGTTTTTTTTCTGTGCGCGCTCTCTGTGCATAAAACCGTTCACTTACGTTGGCTCTCACGCGCTCTCTTGTTTGTTGCAATCAATAAGAATGTAAACCAAGAGAGGAACGCAGAGTTTCTTATTTCTTTTAACTTTTCACATTTTTCAAGCTTTTTAGCACCTATTTCCCCTCAATTCGTTGTATCTTTTCGGTTATCTTCTCGGACTACCGCTATGTTTGAATTTGATTGTGCTTTGTATATCGACTGCACATGCTTTGTCTCATGTACTTTTGGCACTGTCTGTTTGTGCTGAAAGCCTAATTCATATTTCGCAGCATGAACACATATCCATTCCCTCACTCCTGTAAGCTAAGAGTGCCTTAGAAAGAATTAGCAAACAAATTGAAATTGGTGAGCTGCTGGTTATTTTGCTTTCAAATAGAGTAAGTTTGCTTGTTATAGACTGAACCCACTAAAAAAGGGAAAAAGGGTATATTGTAACAGGCAGAAGGAAGCCAAGTATCGCAAAGGGTTCTGGGTATCGCCTAGTCGGGATTTCTTGACTAGGGCGTTCTTACTTGTGTTTTAAAATTTTGTTGTTGCCGACCAATGAGTATATATATGTATGTTTGTGTTTGTATGCTCATTCAAGTCGAAGGCAAATCGTCTGCAGCTGGCCTGCAGAGGGCTTGGACCGTCTTTTTGTGTATACTTGTGTCTGTGTCTAACGGGACTAGGCAGAACGCAAAAATAATAACAACAACAACACGTGACGGTTGTCGTTGCTGAAACGCACACGCTGCTCAATGTTGTTTTGACACCCTTTATTACAATATTTAATTAATGTCAATGCAATTATTAACATATATTAATGTTATATAAGGACAATTAATTTTAAGTATATGAAGACAAAATGCGTTTATTTTATGGTTAGTGTTAATTTGGTATTTAGTCATTTTAAACCCTTTTCAATAAGTCATTAGTGGTCTACCTAATTGCCAATATATACATAAGCACATATGGTGGAAGTCATATTTTTATCTCACGTTTGACCATTCAATTGTACGAAGTTCATACAAAGCTATGCTGCCTTCCCATTTTAGGTATTAGCAAGCAGATAGAACCAAAAGTCGACCACCAACCAAAACAAAGTTGAATAATGGCCGCTCACTATCGTTATCTAACGCATCGCACACTTCGTGAATGAGTTGACAAGGCAGAAGTGATACTTATTTCCCCAGGTGCTATTAATTTGAAATATGTTAAGTTAACAGATGAGAGCACCTCTGGTTTTCTCTCTAGTCAAGAGATCGCAACTAGACGATACCCTGAACCCTTTGCTATACTTGGCTTCCTTCTGCCTGTTACATATTTTTGCACACAAGCAATATACCCTTTTTCCCTTTTTATACCCTGATCCCATTAAAAATGGGAAAAAAGGGTATAATGGTTTTGTGCAAAAGTATGTAACGGTCAGAAGGAAGCTTCTCCGACCCCATAAAATATATATATTATTGATCAGCATCAACAGCCGAGTCGTTATAGCCATGTCCGTCTGTCCGTCCGTCTGTCCGTCCGTCTGTCCGTATGTATGAGCCAACCGATCTCAGAGACTATAAGAGCTAGAGACTCCAGATTTTAAGCTCGCCTAATCCCTAGGCAGTACAAGTTTGTTTTCGATTTTCGATAACTTATCCCGTCTTCGATATACACATGTGATCGATAACAACAAAATATTGAATTGAAAACTTTGAGATGGCAATTGAAATAATAAACAAAATAATGACAATCTGTGAAATTTTTATTAAAATCGGTTAAGAAACACCGGAGATATGGGACATTGAAGTTGTGTATGCAGTATGGTCGTACACACACGCACACATGCTTGCAAGAACTGACTGTACGCGTAAAGTATAGGGATCAGGGTATCGTCTAGTCGGGATTTCTCGATTAGAGCCTTCTTACTTGTTAGTTATTTATTTATTGTGAAAAATTCGATAGCTATTGAAAAAACTCAACATTTACCAACAAATACCAATTATTTAAAGTATAGAGTTAATAAACCTCGCGCCCGCGCTCTTGCATCGTCTTCGCTATTCTCGGTTCGTTTTGTGCTCACTTTCGGTTCAGGTGTTTGACCAGCATTGGCACCTGCGCAGTCGATTCCTTTATCGCGTTTGCTTAAACAGTTGCAGCAGCTGTTTCTGCATTGTTGTTGCTTATCCCGTTTCGTTTTGCTTGCGCATGTGAAAAAAGTGTTTACCCTCAAATTGACATTGCGTCGATTGAACGTGTGTGTTAAAGCTTAGTGGAAAAATTCAGTGACTCCTACAGGAATATTTAAAAAATGGTGCCCCGTTTTACAAAGCCAAGGCCAAAGATTTTGGGTTTAGATTGCATCGAGTCGTCGTCAGCACTAAAACTTCGAACCCTTTCGGATACGGTTAACGCCAACATTCGCGCGCTACAAAGCCTGGGCAACGTTGAGCAGATTGCGGGTTTCATTATCGTGCACAGTTTGCTGCAGAAAGTGGACAAGGCAACGCAGACCAGTTGGGAGGAGACAGCACCGATGGATACTATTCCGACCTGTGAGCAGTTCATGGCATTTCTGGATCGAAGATGTCAGAGGTTGGAAAATGTGGAACACGCTATGGCAACGTATACGCCTAGCTCTAAGGTGGGAAAAAGTAGTAAAATCGTTAACACCAGTAGAAAGGCCTTTGTTGCTACTAACTCCAACACAAATAAATGTGTGTTTTGTGAGACCTCTGGCCACTTAATTTACAACTGTTCCCGTTATGGAAATCTGTCTCCGGAACTGCGTCTACGAGAGGTAAAGAAGCTCAACCTTTGCATCAATTGCCTGTGTAAAGGTCATCGGTTAAAGGAGTGCAGCTCCACTACCTGCCACCGTTGCAAGGCCAAGCATCATACGCTTCTGCATTTTGAGAATCAGATTGACGGCTCTCAAGTTAACTTTGCTCCGCGTCTGCCTGCTGCAAACCCTTCTGCAACCCTTGTAGCCCAAAATCTTAGTCAAGACATGGTGCTCTTGGCAACTGCTGTAATCAACGTTAGAAGTCGTACTGGAGTTTTGATCCCTTGCCGAGCGCTACTTGATTCTGGTTCGGAGGTGCACATTATTACGTCTCGTTTAGCTCAACTCCTCCAACTGCGAAAGCATCGCTCACCTACTTTGATTTCAGGATTGGGGGAGTCTACTGTTGCCTCAGAAGGCTATTCAGCCGATACAAGTTTTCAATCGCTAGCATCTGCGTACTCTGCCAACATCTCAGTTCTCTTAGCTCCGTCTATAACTGGAAATCAGCCTAGCTACGATATTAGCACTGAGCTCTGGAATATACCCTCAAATATTCGCTTGGCTGGTCCAGAGTTCTTTAAGGCGCACAAAATTGATTTGTTAATTGGAGCTGGCCTGTTTTTTGAATTGTTGTGTGTCGGTCAATTCAAAATCGCTCCTGGTTTGCCCATTCTTCAAAAAACTCAATTGGGCTGGATAGTGACAGGAGGAACTTCTTCAGCGAGCCCTGCCTCATTGATGGTCACGAGCTCGGTTCTGATGCCAAATCCTAGCCCAGATCACACGCTTGTTGAAATCGTTCGTCGGTTTTGGGAGGTAGAATCGTGTTCTCTTTTAGTCAACGAATCTACCAAGGAGGAACTTGATTGTAAAGCGCATTTTAAACAAACTTTTGCTCGTTTGGACACTGGCGAATATTCGGTTCGCCTTCCAGTCAAGCATACTGTAAATCTACTTGGAGATTCATATCAGCAGGCATATCGTCGTTTTTGCAACCTGGAGCGCAAATTAGAGCGTCATCCTGGTTTGAAGTCACAATATTCAGCATCTATCAAGGAGTATGTGGATTTGAATCACATGTCTCTTGTGGAGTGGCACATGCTAAGTCGCTGCAAGTATTATCTTCCTCATCATTGTGTTCTCAAGGAAGACAGCTCAACAACTAAGCTTAGAGTTGTTTTTGATGGTTCGGCCGTCTCTTCGTCTGGTTATTCCCTGAATGAAGTCCTCATGGCAGGCCCAACTATTCAACGCAAGCTGTTCGCTACACTGTTGCAGTTTAGGACATTCCCAATAGGCCTGACTGAGGAAAGGGAGACCTTTCTAAAATTTGACGATGGCACGGATGTCACGAAGACTTTCGGACTTGCGTGGGATCTAGCCTCTTACTGCCTTCTGTTCAACTTTTCGCCTATGAAAGCGCCTGGAAAGCCTAGCAAACGGTCTGTGCTGTCTACCATTGCTCGTTTCTATGACCCGCTTGGACTTATCGGACTCGTGGTAGCCAAGGCCAAGATCTTTTTGCAGCACATTTGGAGAGAGCAATTGGATTGGGATGAGAGTCTTTCTGCTTTTTTGCACTGTTCTTGGAACAGCTTGTGTGCCGATATTTGCAACACAGAGCAAATAAAACTACCTCATGGTTTTAGTGATGCGTGCATTGAGGCTTACGGTGGATGCATTTACGTTGTATCCATAACAGAGGGACGGCGCATAGCTCATTTATTGTGCTCTAATTCTCGAGTGGCACCTTAACGAACTCTCACAGTACCAAAGCTGGAATTATCTGCTGCTGCATTTCTATCTCAACTTATTCGCGAAGCAGCTCAAATGAATTTATTTAACTGTAGATACTATTGTTGGTCGGATTCGGCAGTTGTTTTATCCTGGATACGAGATGAGCCTTCACGCTTCCAAACGTTCACGGCTAATCGCATATCTTTAATACAGGAGCTAACGACAGGAATGGAATGGCGCTACGTACCGACGGAATGCAACCCGGCAGACATTCTTTCTAGAGGAGCACTTCCCAGCGACCTTTTAGAATCATCGTTGTGGTCTTATGGTCCCGATTTCTTAAACAAAGGAGAGTGCGACTGGTCCGCATCATGTTACCGGCCCGTACGCTTCCTGAGCTGCGGCAAAAGGTGCTAGTTGCTATCCCTAGATGCTTTGATGTCAGCTTAGGATGCAAGTTTGCAAATTCCTTTCATAACCTGCGTCTAACAGTAGATTGGATACACAAGGGCACTCAACTACTCTTGCGGAGCATCCAGAAGGCGAATCTGAGTGATGAGTATAGGGCTCTTCAAGACGGACGGACGATCACATCATCCAGCTCTATTGCCTCGCTTAACCCATTCATCGATGAGTTTGGACTTCTTCGTGTTGGTGGCCGTCTAAAGCACTCAAGCCTGGATTTCGATGCTCAGCATCCGATTATACTTCCGAGTCATCATCCTGTCACACGCGCCATCATCATGCATTTTCACAGGCGTCAGCTGCATGCCGGACCTCGTTCTCTGCTTGCTCATATTCGGCTCCACTATTGGCAGTTTTACTACATGAGCGAGATTCGTAACAAAGGACCAGTAAAATGCTTAAAGCGCTTAAGCGGTTTATTCTTACCAGATGTAAACCTGTTCGCATATGGTCGGACAATGCGACAAATTTCATCGGAGCCAAGAATGACCTATCTGAACTCAAGCGACTCTTCCTCAGCGAGAAGCACATCGACTCTGTCCGAGAGTTTTGTGTCTCTGACGACATTGAATGGGAATTCATCCCACCTCGCTCCCCACTTTTTATTGGTCTTTGGGAGGCGGCGGTGAAGACAGCAAAATACCATTTTTATCGGTCGGTCGGACTATCGGTTTTGCCCCTGGATGATCTGCTCACACTCGTCTGCCACATTGGGGCAATAATAAACTCTCGACCTCTTTTTCCACTTTCAGAACACCCTGCAGATCTGGATGTGTTAACTCCTGCGCACTTCCTTGGCACTGCGCCACTCGCAATTTATCCGGAGCCGGATGTCACCAAGCTAAACGTTAGCCGCCTAGATCGCTGGCAGCGTATAGCTTATTATCAGCAAATTTTCTGGAGTCAATGGCGTGACGAATATTTAACGCTTCTTTAGCAACGGTCCAAATCGAGAACATCCTACCCGGGCGTTCACATTAATGATGTTGTCCTTGTAAAGGATGAAAACTTGCCACCCCTTAATTGGCCACTGTCTCGTGTTGTCGAGCTTGTTGCTGGTGCTGACGGCGTTTCCCGAGTAGCTGTAGACGTCAACTGGAACAATAAAGAGAGCTGTGCGCAAGTTGTGTGCGCTTCCGAAAGAGGAAGCTGTTGAAAGCCCGTGTCTTTCAACGGGGGGAGAATGTTTGGTTACGCATGTATCCGCGCCAAACAACAACTAAAGCAGCTTCGCTCTTAATATTTAACCTTTCGATAAGTTATGCTCTGCGCAGCATAAGAGCAAATTAACGTAACTGTCATAACTGTTGTTTTGCATATGCTCATCGGACCTTCTTTGTATTATATTTTCTATTTTCCCCCAAACGCTCTAGAGCCCAAAATTAAAAATAATAATAATAATAAAAATAACGTAACAAATAAATTTTCTGACCCAGTCCCTAAAATAAACAAGATGTCAGATGGAAACAATATAATACCCATGGGTGTTGTTTCATCTAATCCTGGTCCTTCAAAGAGCCAAATATTCCTATTGCTGAAAATATATCTTCGGTTGAAGATATAATCAGAAAACTCGTTGCAGTTCCACCTAAAAGACAAATATTTGTTTCAAGATTTAACTGATTTAACATCAGATGATGTCAAGGTCTACATTAAGGCCAAATCAAAAGCCGATTTCTCGGTGGAAAAGTTTAATTTCAACTACACTAGGAACATTTCGTCTTTTAAAATCAGTGTTTCGAGTCAAGATTTGCACAGAATTTTGGCCGGAGCACATAATAGTAAACGAATATACTGCCAGAAAGAAAAATCGACCTCCGATTGTATCTCCCCCCCCCAGTAGAAGTGCCTAAAACTCTTCCCGTTTCTGATAGTTCAAAAAACTAATGGATGAGGAGGATGGATCCATAACAAAAAACCAGATCAAGCATTTTATTAAGAGAATTTGGGATATCATTTATTTGATTCAATAAAGAATTTTTTCTGCGTCGAGGGACGAGAAATCCAAGTAATTTAAGCAATATTGAATCAGCAAGAACTACAAGGAAATTGCGATTCCAAAGCATGCAAGAAAAGGAAAGGATAAAGTAATCACATCTTACTAATTCTATGGTTCGCTTAGTACCAAAACGTCCTTGACGATGGGCAGTAATTATAATTTCATCCTCCAATTTTGACGGTACGACTAAAAATTTATTGATTGGATTCTTATGTAAAATATCCTGTGTTTAAATCTTTCCATTTATCCATTCATCCTGTCTTTGTGCAAGCAATAGCAATAGGATTATACGATGCTTAAGCGAATCTTGTAACAATGAGCATCTACATGCTTCATACTTGTCCCTGACCGATGTTCAATTTTATAATCGAAATCTTGTAAAAAGATTGCCAAACGAGAAACTTTGACGGGAACATATTGTTTTTTCATGGGCACGGCAAACGCATTACAGTCTGTTACGATTTACGCCACTTCTTTAAAGCCTCAACTATTGCGACTAGAACTAGAATTTCTAATTGGATTGATACTTTTCTTCAGTTTTTGTTGTTCTTCTTGATCATGTACTCTACTGGGTGGAAATATTGGTGTTCTGAGTTCTTTTGCAAAAAAAAAAAACTGCGCCGTATCCGTACATACTTGCATCGCAATGCACTTTTGTTTTGGCTTTTTGATCATACAACCTAAACACTGGGGAACCTAATAAACAATATTTTAATGATATCGTCCATATATATAAATATCGTACCTTCATCGATCAACTGTCTTAGTACTGCAAAAATATACCTCATAAATACCACCTGGGAAATAGAAATTCAAAATGGAACGAAACAGAACTTGTACTGGCATTAAGGTGTTACGAACGACGCATACTTTTGAGAATCCTCCGATATTGGTACATGGAAAAAACCGTTACGTACTTGTGTTAAACATCGTCAATCAAAACCTTTGGAAAATTATCACAAATAATTTTCTCATTGAGCTTTCGATAATCGCAACATAGCATTTTAGTGTCTTTTTTTTGACACTGACACAATAGGATATGCACATTATAATATAATATATATAATATTTATATATAATTTGCTTATCAACTTCTTCGCTATCTATGTATGATAAACGTCTAGGCCTCTGATAAACTGGAACTTCGTCGGAGAGGATTATCTTCAATTTAACTGGACTTGATTTCGGCTGCTCTGGCTTATACACCTTAATCAACTTTTTGACATGTGCCTTTAAATTAATGTATAAATGCGCAATATCTACTTTTGTAGCTAACTTGTAAATGATGTTGACTGTTAACAATTGTTGAAAAGTCTCCTTTTGAGCTAGTCGATTCATTAACCACATTCAAAATATCGCACACGATTAGTCCGTCGTGGTTTGTTATGAAGAATTAAAATATTAAGAAAGGATCTTCGTCTAAAAAGGACTTAGCGTTACATTTACTGCAATTGAGATTCAATAAGTTTACTCTACACCAAGTTTGAAAGTTGTCAAAATAACTGTGAAGATTTTGAGCAGCCAGAAGAGTTGCAGCCGACGTGGTGAACTTTACATAATGGGCATACATCAGCACCTTAGAGTGATTTATTGCAGATGGAAGATCATTTCTAAACAGAGTAAAGTGTAAAACCAAGGTGACTTCTTTGTGGAACACCAGAAGTTTCAGGTCCCGCTTTGGAAACAGAGCCATGAAAATATACCCTCTGAGAAGTCAAAAAACGAAGAGATTTACAGAATCAAAAGCCTTACTGATATGCATGTAAGCACAATCAGTTTGCGTTTTATCTTAAAAGCAATCAAAACCCTGAGCACAGTACGTGAACACACTGCTGGGTACTCCATCAGCTCCTAGGTAAAATATGAGCTTAATAACCATTAGATCACAAAGAAATTAACTATGTGTGATTTCCAGTACGAAAATGGGCCCCCCGCTGGCTGCCACCTTGTCGTGGTGGGGGGCTCGACTCGGAGCACGCCAAGCCAGACGTGCTACCTTGTCGCTAAGAGCAGTCCTAGGGGAAGGAACCCCGAAATCAAACCAACAATGAGTGTTGAGAAGAGGAACAAAGTTACGATGCAGGTGGTCGGATCCCTAGTAAGGCGGCCCTCAGGGGTGTTCATGCGGGCCCCGGGGCGTCGAGATCCAGCGACTGCAAAGCATCAGGGGTGGACCACTTGGCCCACGGTGCTGCTAATGAGACAAGTGTGGATCAAGTGCGGCCGACTCGAAGTGCCACAGCATCGAGTGCTAGTGGTACCAAAAATGAGGATGGTTTGGCTGCAATGCTGGGCTCCATACTGATCCCAGTCGCCTTTGAAGCAATAGAAGAAGGTTATCGACCGTTTCGGGGGAGCTCAAAGGTGCCTAGGACTCCACCTAGTGTCCAAGAACCTGAGATGAGCGGTGGAGCGGGTGTTGCCGGTGGAGCCGAGGAATTGCCGGTGGACAGCCCCACAACCGGACCTTCACCAAATCCTAGGCTTGGACCAGCACAACCCAGCCCGACTTATAACCGTGGATGGGGATGGCGACAGAAAGAGTGCGGAGACCGGGAAGCACATTTCCTTCGTGGTCTCGCAAATTGCGCGGGTAGAGAGTGAGGAAGAGTTGCATAAAGTACGGTTCTAAGATGCCATAGCCAAGATGAAGGCCGCAGCAAACTTGAAACTTGGTTTTGCAAACCCTGGTGGGTGCCTTTTTGGCCAGCAGTCCTGCAGGACAGCTAGGATGGGCCTCGAGGAGGAAGTATAGAAGATGGCGACGCACACAGAGAAGCGTTTAGCATCAAGCCCCGCGGGCCTGAACGTCGTTTAACGCATTACGACTGTTAATATCAACCCCGAGCGTGTGGTCGTCTCGAAAAGGACCAAACGGACCAGCAAGCTCTGCAAAAAAGTCGTCTCTCGGGAAAACCGTACTTACTTCTGTCCTTGAGGCAAACACGCTTAGGAGCCGAACTGCCAAAAAAATTTTTTTTAACAGTTTGCAGTGGAGAGGAGGGTTGACCTTTTATTGTTGAGCGAGCAGGATCGGAGTAGGGATCCTTCTTCTTGGTACTCAGATCTACTCGGTACTGAAAGCCATCTGGGTGTTGGAACCCGGAAAGGCCCATGATGCCGCTCACGGTCGAGGCAACGGGTTTGTCTGGGTGAGGTGTGGGACGACGACTTTTTTCAGTTGCTATCTCATGCCGAATCAGCCGATCCAGAGCTATAGAGGACAGCTAGAATGCCTGGAAGACGCGGTGATGGCGGCCTCAGAATACAAAGTGGTTAACGCGAGGGCGCTGAATGCCCTACCAACGACGCCCGTGGAAAGCTCCTTATGGAGATGGTAGCGAGAGCTGGCCTTCTGGTTTTGAATGAGGGGAACGTGACGATCTTTCGGCGACCGGGATATAGAAAAACAATTCACGATGTCTCATTCGCGTCGGAGAACCTAGGGCCGTTCGTTTGGGAATAGCAGGAATTTCACCAGAGGGGTCATACGGGAAATGGAACATAGCGAGGCTAAGGACCGAGTATTAATTTTTGTGCTCCTTGGTGGGAAAGAGTTTATAAATTGTTGTACAATGCTGTTGGGTCTGATAGGCACAATTTGGTCAACACCGCAATTATAATCCTACTGATTCTATCCACTTGCCTGTTTCCAGATTTTGAAAAGTGCTCAATGCCTTGCTCCTTGCAATATTCGTCGAAAATGTTGGCAGAGAAAGCAGTACCTTAGCAGATCACTAATAACTCGCTTTGGATTACCAAATACTTCGACCTGTTTCTGCAACTTATCAACAACTTTGTTCGCTCAAATTTTGAAAAGCCGTCAACTACATTTAAAATTTTGTTATTATTTTTTTCAGTCAACTCCATTGATCTGATGTTTTTAAAGGAACATCTGACTTGTCGATAGGATTTAGTAATCCTACCTTTTTGCCACATTTGGAATCACCTATAATGCATTCTATGCATGATTCAAAGACTAAATCAACTTTTCTTGCCAAGTCTGGAATAAAGTAATCACATCTTACTAATTCTATGGTTCGCTTAGTACCAAAGTGTCCTTGACGATGGGCAGTAATTATAATTTCATCCTCCATTTTTGACGGTACGACTAAAAATTTATTGATAATCATCATAGGTAGATGTATTTATTCATCCTATCTTTGTGCAAGCAATAGCAATAGCAATATACGATGTTTAAGCGAATCTTGTAACAACAAACAACGAGCATCTACATGCTTCAAACTTCTAACTGACCGATGTTCAATTTAATAATCGAAATCTTGTAAAAAGATTGCCAAACAAGAAACTTTGACGGGAACATCTGCTTTTTTCAAGGGCATGGCAAACGCATTACAGTCTGTTACGATTTTGATCTTGTTCTCTAGCAAGTAAATACGCCACTCCTCTAAAGTCTCAACTATTGCGACTAGAATTAGAACTTCTAATTCATGGGATGGGTACTTCTCTTCAGTTTTTGTCGTCTTCTTGCTTTTGTACTCTTATGGGTGGAAATATTGGTGTTCAGTGTTCAGAGCTCTTTTGCAAAAAAACTGCACCGTATCCGTACATACTTGCATCGCAATGCACTTTTGTTTCGGCTTTTCGATCATACAACCTTAACCTTTTACAAATTTGCGAAAGTAAGAAGTTAAGACCAAATAACGTTGAACTGCTTTCACATATCGAGAAACTGGAAAATTGTCTATTTCTGACGCCTTTTCTACTGAAAATTTTGTTGTAAGTTCTATATTATGTAGCCGAGAAATTTCACTTTGCTGCGACATAATATTTGACATTTTTCCCATTTAATTTTGAAAACATTCTTCTTCGTCTTCTAAGGGAATTATTGTATCGTCCATATATAGAAAAATCGAGCTTTCATCGATCAACTGTCTCAGAATTGAAAAAATATACATAAATACCGCTGGGGAACAAGAATGGGAACGAATTCTGTTGCGTACTTTCCTTTAGGTGTTACGAACGACGTATACTTGCGAAAATCCTCCTGTACTGGGACATGGAAAAATCTGTTATATAGGTCTCTGATAAACTGAAACTTCGTCGGAGAGGATTATTTTCATTTCAACTGTATTTGATTGTGACGGCTGCTTAAGCTCTTTGTCAAAATGTCAGCAACATTCTTGTCTGTAGATACATATTCCAAATAAAGTTCATTACATTCAACTTTTTCTCTTATAAAATGAAACTTTAAATTAATCTGCTTAGTACGCATATGGTGGGCAGGATTTTTCGCAATCTGATGTGAATTCCGGCCAGGAAGAAAGCGTAGCCAGAATATGACTTTCTATCCTGCTTGTCGTTGGCCAATCCGCGTCTGCGAATCCTTTTGGGGGCTCCCCATTCTTCCGATACTCGAGGCATTGATTCATCGTACCAGAAAGATAGCGCAGCACATGCTTTGCTGCTGTTTTATGCTCCGTGTGAGCATCTGTTTTCCTCTGTGACAATTTGCAAATGGCGTGCAAATTGTCCGGACGGCCTATTACTGCTAAGTACATAAGAGAACCAATTAACGATTGGTAATATGTCATATTTACCTTGACACATTTGTCATTTTTGCAACCAATCTCAAAACCCGGATCCAGGGTGGTTCCAACAGCTCGACACGACTGCATATTAAAGTTTTCCAAAAGGCTTTTGATGTATGCCTTTTGACACAGTTTTGTTGCGCCTCTTTTGCCTTCCCTCTTAATCTTCATTCCAAGGAAAAAGCTGAGTTGGCCGCCGTCGTGCATCTCGAACTCGGCTGCGACTCTTTCCTTAATCGCGCTGATTTGATATGATTATCAAGTCGTCTACATAAACCGCTATATAGCTGAAGACTTGTTCCTGCTGCTTCACATACAAACACACCTCGTGTTTGCTCCATTTGAAGCCAATGCCATGTAACACACACACGGCCAGACTGCTTCAACCCGTAAATCGCCTTTTGCAGTTCAAGAACCTTCGTTGAATTGTTCTTGTCCACAAAGTTTTGAGGCAATTTTAACCTTTCTATCTCACCGTTTTCATTCTTCCTAATTCGAAATACCCATTTCGAACCGATGGCCTTTTGTCCAGGTGGGAGCTCTGCTAATAACCAAGTCTGATTGTTAAGCAGTGCGTTATACTCACGTTGCATGAACGTCTGCCAGTCCGATGCGTGTTGGCCATTTAGCGCCTCTACCACAGAATGAGGCGTCTCAACATCTACGTTTAGATTGTTGAGTACCTGGTACATTTTTCTAGGTCGACCAGCTTTACTTGTACGGATGATTTTGGGACGACCTGGTCCACGTCTTGGCTGAACGTCATCATCCTCATCTAGATCACTGACGCTAGCCTGGATGTCATCCTCCTCGTCTTGATCACTTGCGCTGACAAATTGCTCCTTCTCCTCTTCATTATCGCTGTTGTCAAACCTATTATTGCCAATATGGGCATCCGCTGGAACTGCCTCGTTGTGCACCTGCGCTGTTTGACTAAAAGCTGATTATGACGGTAGCATAATTGTCATTTATTTGTTCATCTTGGTAATTCGCAATTTCACCCTCGACGAACTTAACGTCTCTACGCTCTTTAACAGGCCGCGTAGACAACTCAAATAGGCGGTTTGCTTTCGATGTATAGATGTAAGAAAATCCAACCATTATGTACTCTTTGTCTTTTGCTGCAAATTTACCTCTTCTTATCTTCTCCAGTGCGAAGGCGCGCCAACCTAAAACTCTCAGGTTTTTTACGGACTCGAATGGCTTGGGCCCATTTACCTCTTTTGTTGGACATCTATTTCTTAAGTACACTGAGGTGTTCACAGCCTCACCCCACAGATATTCTGGTAAATTTGCGTGTATTAACATACTTTTGGCCATTTCAACTATTGTTCGATTGGCACGCTCAGCAACTTCCTTTTGCGGAGGCGTATACGAGACCGTCAACTGTCTTTTTATTCCGCACTTGTTTAAAAAATTTGAAAATTCATTGTTTATATACTCTTTGCCATTATCACTGCGTAACGCCTTTATACGTTTCCCCGTTTGGCATTCTACATACGATTTGTATAATTTGAATTTTTCAAAAACTTCGCTTTTTGCGCTCAAGAAGTATACGTGGATTTTTCGCGAAAAATCGTCAATGAATGTTACGAAATACCGGTTACCTTCCGAAGACTTGAAATTTATTGGGCCACATACATCGGTATGTATCAACTCTAAAACGCTTTTTGTTACACGTTTCACTTTTTGCGGAATTGGCAGCGCACATATCTTTGCTTTATTGCAAGTATCACAATTAATCCTCTTCGTTGAGCTTCTTTAAATTGTTATAATTTAAATGTCCATATCTATTGTGCCATTTAACCGCCAGCGCATCTTTCACTAAATACACTGCTTCACTTGTTTTCTTCATATGGTATTTTATTATTATAGTTATTTTCTTTTAACCGCGCACAACATCACATACCCTTCTTTAGAGTGTACCACTGCTTCTCCGCTTTGCTGACTGATATAAAATTTATATGCTGATTCGGCAAATAGTTTACGCTTTGTAATTATACCCTGATCCCATTAAAAATGGGAAAAAGGGTATAATGAAGTTGTGCAAAAGTATGTAACAGGCAGAAGGAAGCATCTCCGACCCCATAAAGTATATATATTCTTTATCAGCATCAACAGTCGAGTCGATATAGCCAGGTCCGTCTGTCCGTCTGTATGTATGAACGCGTCGATCTCAGACACTATAAAAGCTAGAGACTCCAGATTTGGAACTTAAGCTCGCCTAATCCCTAGGCAGTACAAGTTTGTTTTCGATTTTCGATAACTCATCCCGTTTCCGATATACACATGTGATCGATAACAACAAAATCTTGAATTTGCAAAAATCTGTGAAATTTTTATTAAAATCGGTTAAGAAACACCGGAGATATGGAACCTTGAAGTTGAGTATGCAGTATGTGCGTACATACAAACACACATACTTGCAAACACTGACTGTACGCGTAAAGTATAGGGATCAGGGTATCGTCTAGTCGGGATTTACTCTTGTTTTGCATAGCAACGTATGTATGCATTAAACAATTTGACTGCGCGCCTTTTTAGCGATCTTTGATACGCTCTTTCTCATTTTGCTCTCTATATTTACACTCAAACGATTTGTGCCCGGGCCTCTCGCAAACGTAGCATTTTCCGTTGTAACTGCGCTTTTTCTTCGCTTTACTTTTGTTATTTCTTTGCCCAATGCTATTATCGATTCTTTTTTCATCACTGTTCTGGTAATTGAGTGTTTGCACAGCACGTTCATGTTCATCTTTTTCACTTTTTCGTACACCTTCTTCTATAAGTTTTAGCCGTACGTTCTCAAATGTTGGTAAGCTGTCGCGTGTTTCGATAGCGACCACAAAATTTTCCCATGAACTTGTCAAACTTGATAAAATCATTATCACTTTCAGTTCATCTTTTAACTCGATTTTTAACTATGCAAGCTTGTCTGCAATTTCCACGAACGAGTTCACATGTTTCACAATGTCTTCACCATTCTGCATACCCAGCCGTATGAGCCTTTGATATAACTGTACTGTTTTCACTGGTCCAACAAACACATGAATATCGTGCAATTCTTCGATGTTTTGCATGCTTTAATGTGAATTAGCTGCGAAGGCTTTACATTGAAAATAAGACATGCCAATGCCTTCTTCAGGCTTTACACTTTGCCCACAGACCACACACCACACATCTGCCGTTATGAGTACGCTACGCATAGACATACACCAAACGTCGAAGTTGTCTTTCGCAAGTTTTTCTATTGGCAATGACACACTAATTTTGTTAATTGTTCACGTAACTTTGTTCACGACTTAAATCAATTTAATAAAATCTTCTGACTTCTTTTTTTTTCCAATCACTTTGTGATCTGGGTTCATTACATTTGTTAGAGTTTTTAAAACGCGGATTTATTTTAAGAAAGGTCTGCACTGGATGGCAGTACAAAAAGAAGTGTGGAACTACAAACTTACAAAGAGAGAAAGAGAAATTCATTGCTGTCGAATGGTGTTCGATAATATTATCGCTTACATACTATCGAATATAATCCAAATTGTATTTCAACATTCCTTTGTTTCTTATGTTTGATTTTGTGTTTCATTAAGCTTCTCTGCTGTTTGAATAACTACTCAATTTGAGCTAGTCGATGCACTCACCGCGTTCAAAATATAGTACAGAGTGTCTTCATCACACATTCTATTTTCTATCTTCAAAAACATTCTCATTGGAACATCATCTAGGCTTGTCAAAACTTTGAAAGAACCCAAACTGTAAATCTTCTTTCCACCAATACCAAACCAATCTTTAACATTCGACTTAAAAACAACTGGGTATTATTATTTCCCGAATAGTACACAGATCGTTACCAGAATCAAATATAAAGCTGTGACTTTCTTGCCATCAATAATGAGTGTTTTAGAAGTACGGTTAAGAAATGGTTCATACTGCTGCAAATTTGCTGATTCGTTATTGATTTTTTTATCGAATGTTTTTGTCTCGCACTGTCTTGTGCCCAATTTTATTATTTTTAAAACATTTAAATCCTTTTTTGCATTCTTGATGAATTGCGTTTGATTTGATTGTTGTCACTTTGTTTAGGCTTGAACAAAATGTTTCATAAATCTTAGTTTTTTGCTTAAACTCAACAAGATTATTCGAATGATATAAGCAACTATTATTTTGCTTTCAGTCTAGAATTTCTTATATATCCATTAAGTTTTCTTCGTCTAAGTTACATTGATTGGTAATGCTCTTCATTGCATAGAAATATTCAGCTAAGGATTCATCATAATGTATGCTGATGATGTAAAATTAAGCAAGTCGGCTGCAACTCTTCTGTCTGGTGACAAACTGCTAAGAGATTTAGACAACCTTACCATGGTATTAATATTGATATCAAGTTTACCAAAGTCTTACAAATATTTCGTAATAAATAAAATACGCGCTGAAAAGCCGAATTTTAACATAATGCGCAACAAACTTTTAGAAGAGGCAGAACACAGAAATCAAACCAAAGACGAAAAAGGTGCACAGCAAGCATACATGGTAAAACATAACGAGACTCGCAAAAAAGAACAAAAACGAAACTGTATTAAAGGTAGATGATATGCTTGCAAGACTTTTCAGCAGCATGTCGCCAAAGCAAGTGCAGTAATTAGTAATAATCAGCAAAATGAAGGCCAGACGCCGAAACAAGAAAAACAAGTAAGGAGGCTCTAGTCTGTAGAGCCCGACTAGAATATACCCTAGAAACCCAACTGTCTAACACATATAATCATTATAAAACACAGTTTTTTTTTTTATTGTGTATGAACAGATTTTATTTAACGTTTTTATTTTTTTGTTGTTAGCTTAAATTATGTTAAATTATATTATAAAACACACGTACACAAGAAGAGAAAAGAAAAACTGGCGTTGGTATACATTAAAGTTAACATGGTGTTAACATAGGTCTGTTAAAAGATAAGTTAAGTAATTTTAATGATGATAGTTAAACACTGTGAAAAATCGAATCGAATTTAAAAAGTGGAATATTTAAAGATTAATATTTAAATTATTTATTTAATTTTGCTAGAATAAATTACTTTTCTTTCAGTACCAGAACTTAAAGACAAGTTGAAATTATTGTCTTTACCAAGTTCAGGTGTTAAAAGAGATTTACAACAAAGGCTAATTAGTTATTTCAATTTAGAGGACAACGACTTGAACAGTGACGGAGAAACCGAAGATGGCGTGATGGAACCGATAAATAATCAGACGACAGATTCGGCATTCACAATTAGGGATATCGAGGACTCTCTTTTGCTTTTTACCGGCAATGGTTCTCCAGATGTTGAATTTTGAACTGAATGCGGTAACATTAATGTGGAATGATAAACATAAATTTATTTAAGGTAGACAGTTAGTTAAAGGGCAGCCAAATTATTTTTGAATAGTCAAACCGAAGTCAATGAGTGGGAAACGCTTCAGCGAGAAGCAACTAAAGAAATTCACCAATTATTAACAGCTACGAAAAAGAAACATGATAAATCCCTAAGCGAAAATATCTATGCGATGAAGAGCATTGCATATTAGTGTAAGCTACACGAAGAAAAAATAATGGATTACATTATAAAATGAATTCCAGATTCAAAGCACAACAAAAGTTGCTTATATCGTGCGACAAATCTTATTGAGTTTAAACAGAAAATGAAGATTTATGGAAGTTTTAGTTCCAGTCTTGAGACTTATAAAAGGCCAAAATAAGGAAGAAGGATTTACATGTCCTAAATGCAATAAGGCAAATCAGTGCGAGGCAAAAATATTTTATAAGCAAATTAAGAAGGAATCTGCAAGTATGCAGCAGTGTCAGTCATTTTTTAACTGTGCTTTTAAAACACTCTTTATTGATTGCAAGCACGTCTTGTAGCGGTCTGTGTACTATTCGGGAAACTAGGAAGTTTCTCCAGTTGCTCTGAAATCGAGTGTAAAAGATGTGTTTGGTATCGGTGGGAAAAAGATGTACACTTTGGGTTATTTTATAGTTTCGAAAAGTCTTGATGGTGTCCCAATTAAAAAGTATTTCCATTTCGTCCGTGAAGAAGATAGTCTATACATGTCAGAAGGTTGATTGGGGTGTATAAGCCAGAGCAGCCGAAATCAAGTCCAGTTATATTGAAGATAATCCTCTCCGACAAAGTTCCAGTTTATCAGAGGCCTAGACGTTTATCATACGTAGATAGCAAAGAAGTTGAAGTTAAATATTGGTTGAAAAAAGGGATAATTCGTAATAGCGTTTAAGAATGTGCATATCCTAAATTTTCGAAAGCTCAATGAGAAAATTATTTGTGCTAATTTTCCAAAGGTTTTGATTGACGATGTTTAACACAAGTACGTAACGCTTTTTTCCATGTAACAATAGCGGAGGATTCTCACAAGTATACGTCGTTCGTAACACCTTAATGCCAGTACAAGTTCTGTTTCGTTCTATTTGAAATGTCTATTTCCCAGGTGGTATTTATGAAATATATTTTTGCAGTTCTAAGACAGTTGATCGATGAAGGTACGATATTTGTATATATGGACGATATCATAATTCCTTAAAAAATGACAGAAAGTTCTAAAAGTTGAACAGGGGGCAGGATTAAAGCTTAAATGGGAAAAATGTGAAATATCTCGTGAAAATAAATTTCTCGGGAGATAGAGAACTCGACAACAAAACCTTCGGATGAAAAGGTCAGCGGTAGAAAATTTTCCAGTTCCTCGAGATAAGAAAGTATTTCAACGTTATTTGCTTTCGGGAGTTTGTTAAAGATTTTGCGTCCACACCTAGATTGTTGAGTAACTCAATGAAGAAGAGCGTTACATTTAAAATGGGAGAAGAGTTGGCTTCATTCAAGCAATTAAAAAATTTTGTTTATTAGGTTCCCCAGTGTTTAGGTTGTATGATCAAAAAGCCGAAACAAAAGTGCATTGCGATGCAAGTATGTACGGATACGGTGCAGTTTTTTTGCAAAAGAACTCTGAACACCAATATTTCCACCCATTAGAGAACATGAGCATGAAGAAGACAAAAACTGAAGAAAAGTATCCATCCCATGAATTAGAAGTTCTAGTTCTAGTTGCAACAGTTGAGGCTTTAAAGGAGTGGCGTATTTACATATATGTGCCAGAATTACAATGTAATTTTATGTCGGTCGGGAAAGCAGCAGTAAAGTTTAGCACTGAAGGTGCTACAATATTTGACAACAAAGGCTTACTAATATTATCGGTCAAAAAGGTCAGCGGATTGTTTCTGTGTAAGAGAATGAGTTGTTTAAATGGCATGAGCGCTATAAGTCTGCGTGAACTTAAAAATAAGGATATTGTATAAAAATGGATCGCCAAAAGTGTCACTGTTTAAATTGATATTTATTTAGTTTCACCGTACATTTAAATTAACTTATTGATCGCGATGCGCTGTGGTTGCATTGGTAGCAAAAGTATGACTGACTGTACGTCCCGCACAAAGGGAAGCCGAAATTACTAAGAAAAGCTCTGAATGGAGAAGTACTGGCAGACCATGCGCTTGATCTAAGCCTTTACAAATACACATAAAGTCAAGCTACGATTTGTCTATGTGCGTGTGCGTGTGGATAAGAATAAAAGATAACGCATCAAACGGCGACTACGGCTAAAGCAGAAATAGAGAAAATATTTACAGGGTGTCTGGGTCCCAAACATACCAACCCCCCTGAACGGTTGTTCGGCAAAGAGGCAGTGCAGCAACTTTAGTGATTGGGCGTTTGTAAATTCCGTTGGCGGTTTTAACTGTAACAACCCTGACCTTGTCATCTTGACCAGCGTTCACCTCAGTGATACGTCCTAGGATCCATTTGGATGGTGGTATATAAGGTTCCTTGAGTACGACCAGAGTATCGACCTTTAAGTTGGTTTTCTCCAACTGCCACTTTGAACGTTCCTGAAGAGATGTCAGATACTCCAAACACCAACGGTTCCAAAAACTTTGAACTCTCGCTTGCAATTGGTTCCAGCGCTCTAATCTGTTAATAGGGAGCTCAAGACGTGATGGTTCCGGTAGCGCAGTATATGTAGATCCAGTCAAGAAATGAGCAGGCGTGAGCGGATCTAAAGCATTGTCCCCCGATGGGCAAAGAGAGCGTGAGTTGAGGATGGCTTCAATCTGCGTCAAAACTGTAGAAAGTTCCTCGAACGTCAGAGCTGTGAATCCCAAAACGCGTCGCATGTGTAGTTTTATTGATCGAACTCCCGCTTCAAATACACATATACCCCCGAAATGGGGCGCAGAAGGGGGTATGAAGTGCCAAGCAATTCCTTCATTGGCGAAAAAGTTTGCTAACTCTTCATCCTTGGCTTGCTTCATGGCCAGAAGCCGCATTTCATCTAAAATACGATTACTGCCATGGAAAAAGGTTTCGTTATCCGAGTAAAGATCAGTTGGCCTTGATCGGCGGGCGATGAACCGTTGAAACGCTGCGATAAAGGCCTTGGTAGTTAGGTCGCTTACAACTTCAATATGAAGTGCCTTAGTTGTTAGACATATGAAGATTGAAAACCATGCCTTTCCGATCCGTGGTGTCCGTTTGTTCGATTCCTTAATTGAGAATGGACCCGCATAATCCAAGCCTGTATGTTGAAAGCAGCGTTTTGCTTGAACTCGAGGAGTAGGCAACTCTCCCATTATCTGGTTACTGGTGCACCTGCGTTGGAGAAAACAGCGTTTGCATTGAAAAATAGCCTTTCGGACGAGGTTTCGGGCACCCATGATCCAATATTGCTGACGAATATTGATAAATGTTGCATCAACTCCTGTGTGAAAACGTCTGACATGAAAATGTTGAACGAGTAACTCAGCCATTGGAGAACTCTTTGGAATCAAAATTGGATGCGTGGCGTTGTAACCCAGAGTTGTCTTCTTGATTCGTCCTCCTACTCGCATTATTCCATACTCATCTAGAAATGGGGAAAATCGCACTAATTGCGATTTTGCATGAAGCTGACATCGATTTTTTAGGTTTAAGTACTCCTTGTGAAAAGCCTTTCGTTGGATATGCCGAATGAGTTGGCATCTTGCTTCCAGCAGCTCTGTTGATGTGAGGAACGTAGACGTAACCCCATGGGGTGAGCGGAGTCTGCTAACAAAGCGATAACAATAGCTCGTTACCCTGACCAAACGCGTCCATCATGAAATCTTATTGATTAACAACTCGGCGATACTTTCGTCAAGAAAGCTATGTAGATTTGTTGGCTAGTTTGAACGTTTCTCAATGTCGACCTCAGGATTGGACAAAACTCGAAATTTGCTGGTCGACGGTGGCCAATTGGGTTGTGGCATGGCCAGCAAGGGCGGTCCCTTCCACCAAAGTTAATGTTCCAGAAGTTTTGACGGTTGTTGTTCGTTCTGTTGCAGACGTATGTGTTCATTGATGCAATTGATGCTGAAAATAGGAATCGTTAATGAAGTTCTGATTACGGTCAGTAAACGTGAAAGGAGCAGAGCAGCATTCAATTCCAAACGTGGAATGGATACTGGCTTGGAGGGGCCACTCTTATTTTAGCAGCTACAAGAGTGATGTGGAAACTGTCTCCAATTGCAACCCGACTGTAGACTACAGCTCCATAGGCATGCATAGATGCGTCAGCAAATCCATGCAGTTGAATTTATTGAAATGGCGATTCTATATATCAAGGTACTTGGCATTGTGTGAGCGATGGTAAATCTTGAACCAGTGCTCTCAAAAAAAAAAAAATAAATAAAATAATGTAGTACTATGGTTGGAGGAGCCAAACTAAGCGGGTCGTAGACTTTAGAAAGTTGCGATAGTAGTTCACGTTTTCTAAGGGTAGTGCTTGTATCAGAATCTGTTACTTTGATGAACATCACATCTCGACTTGGATTCCACTGGAGCCCAAGGATCTTGACAGGGGGTTCCACCATTGACTTGTTGTTAAGTTGAATAGAGTCGTAACGTCGATCCTCATAGGGCACGGACTGCAGAAGGCGCCCACAGTTGGAGCTCCATTTACGTAGTTTGAACTTCGCCTGATCTAGAAGTCCAACAAGCTCAGTTTTCAGCAACAAAAGCTCATCAACTGAGTCGCATCTTCGTAAGCGTCAAAGGTTAAAGCCCGTGCGGCATTAGGGTACTCTAGGCGATGATCTTCGGCTAACTGCTTTAAAACTCGAACAGCCAGATGAAAATGAAGCAGTGGTTCATTCTCATTTGTACGCCAAACAATTCTTTGAAAATCGGTGTGGGGTGTGGAAACCTGAATTCCACGGAACATTTTTTCAATATCGGCGCATAAAACATATCGTTGCTGTCGGAAGCGAAGGCGCACGCCGACAAGATCACGTTGAATCGGTGGAAACTCCGGAGCTGTCCTTTCAAGATCCATCAAAAACTACCCGACATTTCGTCATCGTTCGCTCTCTTTGCTTAGCAACGGACGTGTTTTTTTTGTGCACTTCGTTTTTTTGATTTTGTGCGTTTTACGTTTGTTTTTAATTTCGCGACTCTGTGCAAATAAATAGTTTGTGACTTTGGGTTTCATCGGTTTTGTAAACCCAAGTTTTGAACATTCATTTAAATAATTTATTTGCATTTATTTTGCAAGTGCCAAAATACAACAACGAACTGCAGTCAAAAGCTCATTGCTTAAGTTGCTTAGTTTGCTTTGCCCTGCTAGTATTTTGTTTTTGTATTTTCATACTTGCACTCTTTCAGTTCTTCTGTGCTCGCTCTCTGTGCATAAAACCGTTTTTGGCTCTCACGCGCTCTTTTGTGTTGGTGCTGGTCCCGGTTTAAATTATTCCGTTGTTGTTGCTTACGGTTGCTGCGCTCGCGCCGGTACGTTTTTGTTTGTGTTTTGGTTTGTGAGTATTTACAAGCGTATTCTTACTATTAACCCTAGGGTGGTCGTTAACTTCTTTTTTTTTTAGCAGTATTTTTGTTCAATCATTAATTTAAAAAAAAAAAAATTTTATTTGTGTCTCTCCTATTTATTGTATTTTTATTTGTTTATTTATTTGTTTTTATTATGTTTATTTTTTTTTTTTTTTTTTAACAAAATAAAAAGAAATTTATGTAACAATGGTTGTCTGCTGTTTCAAGGGCTGCCAAGTTCGCACTAATACAAAGATGGCTTTTATTAGCTGCTGGATGTGCCCAAATGTCGCTCATGAGAAATGTGCTGGTCTTAACGGCCGAGTCATCGACTTGATGGGCACTACTAATTTAGAGTGGCCATGTTGGTCTTGTTTGGAGCGGAAAAAAGACATGGCAAACTTTATGGAGACTCAGCTTGGCTTTGAGGGAGTTTTCGGCCAATTGAAAAAATTGTGCGATAATTTCTCAATTGTGCAGAGAAACTTTAAGAAGATAAATCTCTCGACTGATTCTCCTAAGCGCAAAAAAGCCAATGTTGGGCCGTCATCGGGACCGGTCATGTCTGAATTTCAGCCAAACAATCCCGAGACCAAAAATAAAAATAGGCTAAAAAACATTTCTTCTGCCCCAGTCCCCATAATTAACGAGATAACGGATGTAAACGCTATAGTCCCTATGGATGTTGTTTCATCTAATCCCAGTCCTTCGGTCTCTTTGGTGGTGAGTCAAGTTGACGTAGCTCAACCAAACAAACCTAATATACCCATAGAGCCAAATATTCCATTAGATAAAAATGTATCTTCGGTTGAAGACATAATTAAAAAATTTGTAGCCGTTCCACCTAAAAACAAGTATTTGTTTCGAGGCTTCCCCCTGATTTGACATCAGAAGATGTCACGGTCTATATTAAGGCCAAATCTAAAGCCAATTTCACGGTGGAGAAATTCAAATTTAATTATACTAGGAATATCTCGTCGTTTAAAATCAGTGTCTCGAGTCAGGACTTTAGCTCTATATGTTGCAAAGAGTTTTGGCCGGAGCACATTGTTGTTAATGAATATACTGCCAGGAAAAAAAATCGGCCTCCGATTTTATCTCCCACCCCAGTAGCTTTGCCTAAGTCTCCTATTGTATCTCCCACCCCAGTAGCGTTGCCTCAAACTCTTCTCGTTTCTGATAGTTCAAAAAACTAACAGCTTCTTTGGTACTTGGCTATCAGAACGTTAGAGGTATTTGTAGCAAACTCAGTAGTTTATATCTTAATAGCCTTGCATTTCCCTTTCATGTCATTGCCTTAACTGAAACTTGGTTAAGGCATGACATTCTTAATTCTGAAGTAGTATGCAACAGATACTGTATTTACACTTCGACGTGGCGGAGGTGTGCTTATTGCTGTTGATGAAAATTATTTTTCGGAGACAGTAATAGTAGGTGGTTCTATGGATATAGAATTTGTTGCTATTAAGTTGACTTTTAATGGTGTTGGTGTTTTTATAACTTGTTCGTATATACCCCCAACCTCTGATAACTCTGTCTACGATGCTCATTTGTCTGCTATAATGTCCGTTTCTTGCATGCTTTCCGATCGCGATATCCTTGTAGTTCTCGGTGATTTCAATATTGCTGAAGTTACTTGGATTTCTTGTTCCGACTCTGGCACACTGACCCCCTCGGCACAGAATGAATTCTTGATTGATTTACTTGGGATATCATTGAATCAAATAAATGATATCCCAAATTCTCTTAATAAAATGCTTGATCTGGTTTTTGTTTTGGATCCGTCCTCATCCATTACCCGATCACAGCCCATATCTTATCCAGAGGATTTATACCACCCAACATTGGAGGTGTCGATCACTTTACCCTACCGGGGGCTATGCCCCAGTAGAAATCGTTTAAGCCGAGTACGTCAATTTCGGAAAACCGATTTCGCAAAACTTACTGGGCTGCTGGCCCTGACTGACTGGTCTACCCTCTACGGGTCAGACAATTTGGACGTGGCAATCAGTATTTTTTATAATACTTTAAATTCTTTACTCGATTTGTGTGTCCCTTATGGAACGCCAAACAGGTCAAACAAACCTGTGTGGTTTACCAGAGAGTTGACTATTCTGAAAAACCGTAAATCGAAACTCTACAAGAGTTTCAGAAAATCAAGCTCTCAGTTAGCTTGTTCTGCATACTTGATTGCTCGTTCCAACTTTTCAGTCCTCAATAACAAATGTTACAGGAATTACCTGACTAGGTGTAGATTACAGTTTCAGCAGGATCCTAAACGGTTTTTTGATTTCGTTAATGCGAAACGCAAGACATCGACTCTTCCATCTAATATATTCTTTGATAAAATGAAAGCCAATTCAGATCAGGCCATTGCCGATCTATTTGCTGAATTTTTTCAAACGACCTATAGCCCTTGTTTTCAACCAGGATAAGGATAAGGCGTGACCTTATCCCTATCAGCTTAATGCCTCAAATTGCATTTTTATACCGGAAATCACAGAGAGCTCACTACTTTGTGATCTTCAGTTTATTAAGCCCACATTTTCTCCAGGACCTGATGGAATACCAAGCTGTGTGCTTAGGTACTGTGCTCAGGATCGTTTAAGACCTTTGCATAAAGTTTTTAGTGTCCGTAGAGCTATGCTCTTTCCCAAAAATTTGGAAAGAGTCTTATATTATTCCTTTGCACAAAATAGGAAACAAATCGAATGCTCAAAATTATAGGGGTATCTCCAAGTTGTCTGCTATTCCTAAGATTTTTGAGAAACTAATAACCTCTCATCTTCAACATCTTTGTAAATCTATGATTTCACCGTGCCAGCACGGGTTCATGAAACATAGATCTACCTCTACTAACTTACTAGAATTCACATCATTTGTTATTAAGGGCTTTGAAGACAAATTGCAAACTGATGTTATTTACACTGATTTCAGTAAGGCTTTTGACTCTGTAAATCACCTCCTGTTAATTTATAAACTTAAACTTTTGGGCTTTCCCAATAATCTTATCCTTTGGATTCAAGATTATTTAACTTCTAGAACTCAGAGAGTCTATTTTAATGGCTCAGTATCTAAAGCGGTGCAGGTCACTTCTGGTGTTCCACAAGGAAGTCACCTTGGACCGTTATTATTTACACTGTTCATAAACGACCTTCCGTCTGTTATTAATCATTCTCGGGTACTAATGTATGCTGATGATGTAAAATTATGCATGTCAGCTGCAAGTCTTCTGTCTGGTCATAGACTGCAAAGTGACTTAGACAATTTTCAAACTTGGTGCAGAGTAAATTTACTGCATCTCAATTGCAGTAAATGCAAAGTTATGTCTTTTTATTGGCGAATGCCTTTTTTTAATATCTATCTTCTGGATAACCTACCATTGGATCGGATTGATTTGGTTGAGGATTTGGGTATCTTAATGGACCCAAAGCTTAAGTTTGACAAGCATATTGCTTTAATCTCAAATCGAGCATCAAGTGTCTTGGGGTTCATTAAACGCTGGTCGAAGGAATTCGATGACCCCTACTTAACAAAAACTCAAAAAAACTCAAAACTCCCAAATACAGGACTCATCAGGATAGAATAGAATCGGTACAAAAACAATTTTTGCTCTTTGCCCTTCGGGGTCTTAACTGGGACAAAAGTACTAATTTACCTGCTTACCACAGTAGACTTTTACTAATAAATCTTCCCTCTCTTAATCATCGTAGAACTATGCTAGCAATAACCTTTTTTCACAAATTAATAAATGGTGAAATAGATTCCCCAATACTAATAAACCAAATTAATTTTGCTGTACCTATTAGAAGTAGTAGACATTTTTTACCAATAGCCCTGCATGCTTGCTTTTCTAACTAAGCTATCCATAACCCTTTTCGGATCTTATATTCAGTATATAACGATCTTTCCCACCTTATTACTAGTACCACTTCTGCATGCTCTCTAAAAAAAATTATCCTACGTCATTTGTCTACATGTTCGCGATCTTCGTAACCGCACGTTATGCGGTGCGCCCCTCGGTCGGAAGGGCGGGAGGTGGGTCGCTTTATGCTTGGGTCCGCGCGTTAACAAGCCGGTGTTTGTATCGTTGGGCCATTTGAATGTACTGTCCGTTAGTACATCTACGTCCAATAATATTTGGTTGTAGGACTCTCCAACTTTAATAAGGCTTGATGCGGCAAATATACGCAAGTCTCAGAGCATTCCTCAGCTTGAGTTGCTGAAAGCTGCTCGATATGACCACGTTGCAAGTAGTCATCCAAAAAACTGAAGTATTGCTGCTTAAGCTCTGGGTAGCGACGAAATTTTCGTTCTAGTGAGACCATGCGATTGATGGCCTGTGGTAGTGTTGAAGCGAAAAGTGCCGCTTCATTCTTAAACGGATACTCGACAATCTACGCTCCGTCTTGGGAGCGCTTGTGAGTGGACACAAAATGACGCTCTCTCACGTCTAAGAGAGCTTGACTGGGCTGTATACTATCCATCTCCAAGAGAGACCGAACCATAGTGTCAAGGTCTGCGTGGTGTATGACGGCAGGAGCTATGGGTTCATCGATTAGAGTGTATGAACCTGCAATAATCCAACCAAAAATTGTATTGAGAGCTATAGGAAAGTTGTTACCAAAAGATTTTCTTTCTTCAGTATATATAGACCATAGTTGATCTGATCCAACGATAACGTCAATAGATCCCGGTGAGCACAAAGTTGGATCAGCTAACGGAAGCGCGCAAATTTGCTTCCACGCTGGAGAAAAAGTGTCTAGAGCTTGCCCTGGTAGCGACGACGTCAGCGTAGTCAAAATAAACGAAGCCAATTCGATGACTTGGTTCGAATTGCGAGAGCGCAACTTAAAGAATGTGCGTCCTCGAGTAACGCCAGCACTATTGGCTGCAAGACCAAGAATTGAAATGCGTGCGTGCGTTCGACGCACTCCTATCCTTTGGACAAATGATTCCGATGGCATTGTTATAGTAGATCCTGTGTCCAAAAGCATCCTGCAAGTTTTGTTATTTCCCCAGGCGTCGATGACGTCTGCAAGAATGTTTGGCAATAATATTCTCCAGGGTATGATGAGAACAGTTGCTGTTAGTGGGAGGATTGCTCTCCCCTTCTAGTGGTTGAGGCTGTTTGACGACAATTGAAGATTCAGATCGTTAACTTGAAAGAAGATCGCTGTTGGCAATGTTTGCTTGAGCAACGTTGATACCATGGTCACTGTGCTGCTGCGAACCGTGAACCAAAGTATGATGTTTGCGCTGGCAGATCCGACACGTGTTTTTCGATGTACAATTGCCAACCATGTGTGAGGGGCTGAGGCAATTAAAACATAGCTTCTTTGTCTTCAAAAGATCTCGGCGAGCTGCGATGTCCAATGCTAAGAATTGGTTGCATCTGAAAAGTTGATGATTCTGCTGGAATGCAGAACACTGTGGCTCATCCCGTCGCTAGTGAGCATCCTTGTGATGTTTTGAGCTAATCGTCGAGCCTGTGGTGTACGAACGAGTTGACTTGCTTCTAATGTGTCGCAACGTGAGGTTAGAAATTTCAGAAATCTTGCAATCCACGAATAACTTCGTATGAACGTATGAATGAACGGATGATTAGCGATTGTTTGTTATATCGCTTGTCCAGCCTGTCCCATGCTTCCCTGTAGTTTTCGTTAGTAACAGCAATATGTTTGATAATTGCTAACGCGTCGCCAGACAAGTAAGATTTTAAATAATGAAAACTTTGGCAATCAGTGAGGCTTGCATTAGACGCAATCGGAAACATGTCCGAAAAGTGTTTCCAATCCTCATAGTTTCCCGAAAAGGTGGGAAGCTTGATCCGCTCAAACTGAAAGTTCCTCCCTTCCCTGAGAAGTATTCGGCGTCTGATCTAGAACTGGCGGATGATTATTAGCGACCTTAGCCTGTAATTCCTCTAGTGAGTTACTTAACAGGGCATAGGTAGCATAATTCTTCTCCTCATAAGTATTCAATTCGTTTTTTGGGTCTTCCCAACCCTCTTCAGACTGGAATGCATACATCTCTTCTGAGAGCCGTACGAAGCGCATATAAGCGCACGTGTGATTTGGCTTTTGCAGAAGCCCCTTTGTTGAATCACACTCCGCATGACGATCGAGGTTAGGAGACGGTTCTATACAATGTAGCAATCTATAGATCACCGTTGGCAAAAACAATTATTTAATGTAAATGTCCCGAAACCAAACGTGTAACTGGCGATCCGGCTCGAAGGACCAAAAATTATGTATAAAAATGGAACACCAAAAGTGTCACTATTTAGTTTCACCGTACATTTAAATTAACTTATTGATCTTGATGCGCTGTGGTTGCATTGGTAGCAAAAGTATGACTGTACGTCCCGCACAAAGGCAAGAGTAGCCAAAATTAATAAGAAAAGCTCTGAATGGAGAAGTACTGGCAGACCATGCGCTTGATCTAAGCCTTTACAAATACACATAAAGTCAAGCTACGATTTGTCTATGTGCGTGTGCGTGTGGATAAGAATAAAAGATAACGCATCAAACGGCGACTACGGCTAAAGCAGAAATAGAGAAAATATTTACAGGGTGTCTGGGTCCCAAACATACCGGCCCCCCTGAACGGTTGTTCGGCAAAGAGGCAGTGCATTGCGATTGGGCGTTTGTAAATTCCGTTGGCGGTTTTGACTGTAACAACCCTGACCTTGTCATCTTGACCAGCGTGCACCTCAGTGATACGTCCTAGGATCCATTTGGATGGTGGTATATAAGGTTCCTTGAGTACGACCAGAGTATCGACCTTTAAGTTGGTTTTCTCCAACTGCCACTTTGAACGTTCCTGAAGATAGAATAACAGATAACGCATCAAACGGCGACTAAAGCAGAAATAGAGAAAATATTTACAGGGTGTCTGGGTCCCAAACAGATATGGTTTGAGGTTTGACATTTGTTTCCACAAATAATCAGAAGTGGATACGTGTGGGGCAGTCCTGTATTTTCGTGGAAATCAATGAAGCAGAAGTCAGTTGCACTCAGCAGTACGGAGGCAGAATACATGGCCCTTTCCGAAGCAGCAAAGGAAGCTATTTACTTTAGCAAAATAGTAAATGAAATGAATTTGTTTTTCATGTAAAATGTACTGCGTTGCTCGGCCTAAAATATTTGTATACATTTATGAATTGAGGAGGAGTGTTAAGTTGGCAATCCCAAAAATGTATGATGTATATCGATGTACTCGATAAACGTTTTAGGCTACCGCTTGATAAAATAAATCAGTCTCTCCCAAACAACCAAACTTTGTAGATGTATTTTGTTCTTTAGCGCACTAGCCAACAAATATTGATTCAACCATCATTTTAAGTTAATGGTGAATGGTTGATTTCTAGCATGGTGTTCATCTCTGGGTGTCGTTGATGGTTGGGTTCCTCTTCACTAAACAGAGGAGCTACGTGCTGAATCTCCCTCTTAAAGATTCCTTTGGTGGTTTTCACATCGACAACCCTCACAAAATTGTCTTTTCCATGGTAAACTCGAACGATTCTACCCAAGGGCTCTTGTAAGACTAATTCATGAATTATCGAAATAAGGCATAATTAATTCAGAATTAATTCATGAACTTCTTCATGTAGAGACTCCAAATTTTGCAATTCTTCGCAAGGAGTGTCATTGTCATGAAGAATTATTTCGTAATTTACGATCCAAAGAGTTGACTGACACTGACATCAATGTTGAGGAAATATACGACCTTCGGGTAAACGACAAACTTAAATGTTGGAACTGTGATGAGCAAGGTCACAGATACCATGACTGTCTAAAACCACGTCGAGTTTTTTGCTATGGATGTGGACAACTAGGGGTGTGCACGCCAAATTGTGGTCATTGCCAGTCAAAATCGGAAAACGCATTGAAGGATGTTCATCGAGTTCCGAAAACGAACATTCGACAATAGCCTTGGATAGTAAAACAAACTTACTAGACGTACATTTATCTATACCAGACATGTCTCATGTCTCATGTCTCAGACCTGACGTACCCATTCAGTTGTCCGAAATATCAGATCAATCTCAGATTTTTAAGCCGTATCATGTTCGCTTGCGAGAGCATAGAGAGCGCAGAGCAGGCATCTTAAAGGTGGATACTGTTAAAAGTGAAAAGACTCGTTCAACTTTTGGCTTAATAAACATCGCCTTAATCTTTACACAATATCTTCGATTATAAGCAAACCGTACTGGGATAGAAGTTTTTGGAAACCATTTTAAGCACTTTTGGACAGCGGAATAAACTACAAAAAAATTACAATCGGTTATCGATAACTTTCCTTCATCGGAATGAAGTGGTCTTGGTAAGCCATTAATGGTTGAGCATGAGATCGACACAGCAGACGCCAAACCAATTTAACAAAAGTTCATCTACCTATGAAGTAGGATATATAACATAAGAATCCAATCAATGGAGGATGAAATTATAATTACTGCCCATCGTCAAGGAAATTTTGGTACTAAGCGAACCATAGAATTAGTAAGATGTGATTACTTTATTCCAGACTTGGCAAGAAAAATTGATTTAATCTTTGAATCATGCATAGAATACATTATAGGTGATTCCAAATGTGTAGTTGACGGCTTTTCAAAATTTGGGCGAACAAAGTTGTTGATAAGTTGCAGAAACAGGCCGAAGTATTTGGTAATCCAAAGCGAGTTATTAGTGATCTGCTAAGGTACTGCTTTCTCTGCCAAAATTTTCGACGAATATTGCAAGGAGCAAGGCATTGAGCACTTTTCAAAATCTGGAAACAGGCAAGTGTATAGAATCAGTAGGATTGTAATTGCGGTGTTGACCAAATTGTGCGTATCAGACCCAACAGCATTGTACAAGCATGCTGGAAGAGTACAACAATTTATAAACTCTTCTCCACCAAGAAGCACAAAAATTAATACTCGGTCTTTAGCCTCGCAATGTTCCGTTTCACGTATGACCCCTCTGGTGACATTCTTGCCATTCCCAAATGAACGGCCCGAGGTTCTCCGACGCGAATGAGACATCGTGAATTGTTTTTCCATATCCCGGTCGCCGAAAGGGCATTCAGCGCCCTCGCGTTAATGTCCCCGGCTACCACTTTGTATTCTGAGGCCGCCATCACCGCGTCTTCCAGGCATTCTAGCTGTCCTCTATAGCTCTGGATCGGCTGATTCGGCATGAGATAGCAACTGAAAAAGTTGTCGTCCCACACCTCACCCAGACAAACCCGTTGCCTCGACCGTGAGCGGCAACATGGGCCTTTCCGGGTTCCAACACCCAGATGGCAGCAGTACCGAGTAGATCTGAGTACCAAGAAGAATGATCCCTACTCCGATCCTGCTCCCTTAACAGTAAAAGGTCGACCCTCCTCTCCACTGCCAAGTGTTAAAACAAATTGTTGGCAGTTTGGCTCCTATGCGTGTTTGCCTGAAGGACACGAATCTTTGCGTTATCTTGTTTTTGGCCGTTCCGAGCGCCTCCTTGATCGCCTTGCAATTTCCGGACCCTTTTTGTGTTCAAGGTCCGCACAAATAATGCAGCGTTCCAGCGCATCATATGTCATGGCCTTGTGTCCGGCTACTCCACATTTATTTGCACCCCTTAGCTACATGCCCGTAACCAAGGCATCTAAAACAGCGCGTCACAGATGTCCGCGACCGCACTCGGCAGTTAACCCACCCAAGTGGATCTTCCCGCTCATTAGGAAGTAAGATGCGTCGCGCATACTCATCTCAACTACCGCCATCTTTTGCCCTCTCACAGTCCTGGGGATTAGACCAATCTAGACATCCCCCATGTTTTTACATATCCCGCTTAAGGGCCTCTTTTATAACGGCTACCTCAGTGAGGCAGTCAAGATCCCGGATCTCCACAGCGCACTGGCTCTAAGCAGGACACCGCTGCCAGGCCCTTGAGCGCCACCGCAATCAATTCGCGGAAGACACCACTGTCCTTGGCGCAGGCTCCAATTTCCACCAGGACACCCCCGGGTCGGTCCCCCTCGGGTCGAATCAGGACAGCCTTCGTTGGTGCCTTGCCGCAGCTCTTGCCTTTCTTATTCACTCCAATTGTCCGGTTTTCCCGAGAGACGACTTTTTTTGCAGAGCTTGCTGGTTCAGAAGCCATCCTTCTTTCTGCCAGCTTCACCATCCGTTTGGTCCTTTTCGAGACGACCACACGCTCGGGGTTGATATCAAAAGTCGTAATGCGTTAAACGACGTTCAGGCCCGCGGGGCTTGATGCTAAACGCTTCTCTGTGGGCGTCGCCATCTTCTGTACTTCCTCCTCGAGGCCCATCCTAGCTGTCCTGCAAGACTGCTGGCCGAAAAGGCACCCACCATGGTTTGCAAGACCATGTTTCAAGTTTGCTGCCGCCTTCATCTTGGCTGTGGCATCTTGGAACCGTACTTTATGCAACTCTTCCTTACTCTCTACCCGCGCAATTTGCAAGACCACGGAGGAAATGTGCTCCCCGGTCTCCGCACTCTTTCTGTCGCCATCCCCATCCACGGTTATAGCAGTCGGGCTGGGTTGGGCTGGTCCAAGCCTAGGATTTGGTGAAGGTCCAGTTGTGGGGCTGTCCACCGGCAATTCCTCGGCTCCACCGGCAACACCCGCTCCACCACTCATCTCAGGTACTTGGACACTGGGTGGAGTCCTAGGCACCTTTGAGCTCCTCCGAAAGGGTCGATAACCTTCTTCTTTGTATAAAGCCCAGCATTGCAGCCAAACCATCCCCATTTTTGGTACCACTAGCACTCGATGCTGTGGTACTTCGAGTCGGCCGCACTTTAACCGCACTTGTCTCCTTAGCAGCACCGTGGGCCAAGTGGTCCTCCTCTGATGCTTTGCAGTCTCTGGATCTCGACGCCCCGGGGCCCGCATGAACAACCCTGAGGGCCGCCATCCTAGGGATCCGACCACCTGCATCGTAACTTTGTTCCTCTTCTCAACACTCATTGTTGGTTTGATTTCGGGGTTCCTTCCCCTAGGACTGCTCTTAGCGACAAGGTAGCACGTCTGGCTTGGCGTGCTCCGAGTCGAGCCCCCCACCACGACAAGGTGGCAGCCAGCGGGGGGCCCATTTTCGTACTGGAAATCACACAGAGTTCATTTCTTTGTGATCTAATGGTTATTAAGCTCATATTTTACCCAGGAGCTGATGGAGTACCCAGCAGTGTGTCCACGTACTGTGCTCAGGGTTTTGATTGCTTTTAAGATAAAACGCAAACTGATTGTGCTTACATGCATATCAGTAAGGCTTTTGACTCTGTAAATCTCTTCGTTTTTTGACTTCTCAGAGGGTCTATTTTCATGGCTCTGTTTCCAAAGCGGGACCTGAAACTTCTGGTGTTCCACAAGGAAGTCACCTTGGTTTTACACTTTAACTCTGTTTAGAAATGATCTTCATCTGCAATAAATCACTCTAAGGTGCTGATGTATGCCCATTATGTAAAGTTCACCACGTCGGCTGCCACTCTTCTGGCTGCTCAAAATCTTCACAGTTATTTTGACAACTTTCAAACTTGATGTAGAGTAAACTTATTGAATCTCAATTGCAGTAAATGTAACGCTAAGTCTTTTTAGACGAAGATCCTTTTTTAATATTTTAATTCTTCATAAAAAACCACGACGGACTAATCGTGTGCGATATTTTGAATGTGGTGAATGAATCGACTAGATCAAAAGGAGTAGTTTTCAAGTTTATCAGAGGCCTAGACGTTTTTCATACGTAGATAGCGAAGAAGTTGATAAGCAAATTAAAGATTGGTTGAAAAAAGGGATAATTCGTAATAGCGTTTAAGAATGTGCATATCCTAAATTTTCGAAAGCTCAATGAGAAAATTATTTGTGATAATTTTCCAAAGGTTTTGATTGACGATGTTTAACACAAGTACGTAACGGTTTTTTCCATGTACCAATATCGGAGGATTCTCACAAATATACGTCGTTCGTAACATTTAATGCCAGTACAAGTTCTGTTTCGTTCCATTTGGAATTTCTATTTCCCCGGCGGTATTTGTGAGGTATATTTTTCCAGTTCTGATACAGTTGATCGATGAAGGTACGAACGATATTTCTATAAATGGACGATATCATAATTCCTTAAAAAATGACAGAAAGTTCTAAACGTTGAACAGGGGGCAGGATTAAAGCTTAAATGGGAAATATGTCGTGAAAATAAATTTCTCGGGAGATAGAGAACTCGACAATAAAACCTTCGGATGAAAAGGTCAGCGGTAGAAAATTTTCCAGTTCCTCGAGATAAGAAATTATTTCAACGTTACTTGCTTTCGGGAGTTTGTTAAAAATTTTGCGTCCACACCTAGATTGTTGAGTAACTTAATGAAGAAGAGCGTTACATTTAAAATGGGAAGAGAGTTGGCTTCATTCAAGAAATTAAAATATTGCTTATTAGGTTCCCCAGTGTTTAAGTTGTATGATCAAAAAGCCAAAACAAAAGTGCATTGCGTTGCAAGTATGTACGGATACGGTGCAGTTTTTTTGCAAAAGAACTCTGAACACCAATATTTCCACCCAGTAGAGTACATGAGCAAGAAGAAGACAAAAACTGAAGAAAAGTATCCATCCCATGAATTAGAAGTTCTAGTTCTAGTCGCAATAGTTGAGTCTTTAAAGGAGTGGCGTATTTACTTGCTAGAGAACATTATCAAAATCGTAACAGACTGAAATGCGTTTGCCATGCCCATGAAAAAACAAGATGTTCCCGTCAAAGTTTCTTGTTTGGTAATCTTTTTACACGATTTTGATTATAGATGCTCATTGTTTGTTGTTACAAGATTCGATTAAGCATCGTATATTGCTATTGCTATTGCTTGCACAAAGACAAGATGAATGAATAAATGGAAAGATTTAGAGACATCTACTTATGATGATTATTTTTTGAAGTAGGATATTTTACATAAGAATCCAATCAATAAACTTTTAGTCGTACCGTCAAAAATGGAGGATGAAATTATAATTACTGCCCATCGTCAAGGACATTTTGGTACTAAGCGAACCATAGAATTAGTAAGATGTGATTACTTTATTCCAGACTTGGCAAGAAAAATTGATTTAATCTTTGAATCATGCATAGAATGCATTATAGGTGATTCCAAATGTGTAGTTGACGGCTTTTCAAAATTTGAGCGAACAAAGTTGTTGATAAGTTGCAGAAACAGGCCGAAGTATTTGGTAATCCAAAGCGAGTTATTAGTGATCTGCTAAGGTACTGCTTTCTCTGCCAAAATTTTCGACGAATATTGCAAGGAGCAAGGCATTGAGCACTTTTCAAAATCTGGAAACAGGCAAGTGTATAGAATCAGTAGGATTGTAATTGCGGTGTTGACCAAATTGTGCGTATCAGACCCAACAGCATTGTACAAGCATGCTGGAAGAGTACAACAATTTATAAACTCTTCTCCACCAAGAAGCACAAAAAATAATACTCGGTCTTTAGCCTCGCAATGTTACGTTTCACGTATGACCCCTCTGGTGACATTCTTGCCATTCCCAAATGAACGGCCCGAGGTTCTCCGACGCGAATGAGACATTGTGAATTGTTTTTCCATATCCCGGTCGCCGAAAGGGCATTCAGCGCCCTCGCGTTAATGTCCCCGGCTACCACTTTGTATTCTGAGGCCGCTATCACCGCGTCTTCCAGGCATTCTAGCTGTCCTCTATAGCTCTGGATCGGCTGATTCGGCATGAGATAGCAACTGAAAAAAGTTGTCGTCCCACACCTCCGATCCTGCTCCCTTAACAGTAAAAGGTCGACCCTCCTCTCCACTGCCAAGTGTTAAAACAAATTGTTGGCAGTTCGGGTCCTATGCGTGTTTGCCTGAAGGACACGAATCTTTGCGTTATCTTGTTTTTGGCCGTTCCGAGCGCCTCCTTGATCGCCTTGCAATTTCCGGACCCTTTTTGTGTTCAAGGTCCGCACAAATAATGCAGCGTTCCAGCGCATCATATGTCATGGCCTTGTGTCCGGCTACTCCACATTTATTTGCACCCCTTAGCTACATGCCCGTAACCAAGGCATCTAAAACAGCGCGTCACAGATGTCCGCGACCGCACTCGGCAGTTAACCCACCCAAGTGGATCTTCCCGCTCATTAGGAAGTAAGATGCGTCGCGCATACTCATCTCAACTACCGCCATCTTTTGCCCTCTCACAGTCCTGGGGATTAGACCAATCTAGACATCCCCCATGTTTTTACATATCCCGCTTAAGGGCCTCTTTTATAACGGCTACCTCAGTGAGGCAGTCAAGATCCCGGATCTCCACAGCGCACTGGCTCTAAGCAGGACACCGCTGCCAGGCCCTTGAGCGCCACCGCAATCAATTCGCGGAAGACACCACTGTCCTTGGCGCAGGCTCCAATTTCCACCAGGACACCCCCGGGTCGGTCCCCCTCGGGTCGAATCAGGACAGCCTTCGTTGGTGCCTTGCCGCAGCTCTTGCCTTTCTTATTCACTCCAATTGTCCGGTTTTCCCGAGAGACGACTTTTTTTTGCAGAGCTTGCTGGTTCAGAAGCCATCCTTCTTTCTGCCAGCTTCACCATCCGTTTGGTCCTTTTCGAGACGACCACACGCTCGGGGTTGATATCAAAAGTCGTAATGCGTTAAACGACGTTCAGGCCCGCGGGGCTTGATGCTAAACGCTTCTCTGTGGGCGTCGCCATCTTCTGTACTTCCTCCTCGAGGCCCATCCTAGCTGTCCTGCAAGACTGCTGGCCGAAAAGGCACCCACCATGGTTTGCAAGACCATGTTTCAAGTTTGCTGCCGCCTTCATCTTGGCTGTGGCATCTTGGAACCGTACTTTATGCAACTCTTCCTTACTCTCTACCCGCGCAATTTGCAAGACCACGGAGGAAATGTGCTCCCCGGTCTCCGCACTCTTTCTGTCGCCATCCCCATCCACGGTTATAGCAGTCGGGCTGGGTTGGGCTGGTCCAAGCCTAGGATTTGGTGAAGGTCCAGTTGTGGGGCTGTCCACCGGCAATTCCTCGGCTCCACCGGCAACACCCGCTCCACCACTCATCTCAGGTACTTGGACACTGGGTGGAGTCCTAGGCACCTTTGAGCTCCTCCGAAAGGGTCGATAACCTTCTTTTGTATAAGGCCCAGCATTGCAGCCAAACCATCCCCATTTTTGGTACCGCTAGCACTCGATGCTGTGGTACTTCGAGTCGGCCGCACTTTAACCGCACTTGTCTCCTTAGCAGCACCGTGGGCCAAGTGGTCCTCCTCTGATGCTTTGCAGTCTTTGGATCTCGACGCCCCGGGGCCCGCATGAACAACCCTGAGGGCCGCCATCCTAGGGATCCGACCACCTGCATCGTAACTTTGTTCCTCTTCTCAACACTCATTGTTGGTTTGATTTCGGGGTTCCTTCCCCTAGGACTGCTCTTAGCGACAAGGTAGCACGTCTGGCTTGGCGTGCTCCGAGTCGAGCCCCCCACCACGACAAGGTGGCAGCCAGCGGGGGGCCCATTTTCGTACTGGAAATCACACAGAGTTCATTTCTTTGTGATCTAATGGTTATTAAGCTCATATTTTACCCAGGAGCTGATGGAGTACCCAGCAGTGTGTCCACGTACTGTGCTCAGGGTTTTGATTGCTTTTAAGATAAAACGCAAACTGATTGTGCTTACATGCATATCAGTAAGGCTTTTGACTCTGTAAATCTCTTCGTTTTTTGACTTCTCAGAGGGTCTATTTTCATGGCTCTGTTTCCAAAGCGGGACCTGAAACTTCTGGTGTTCCACAAGGAAGTCACCTTGGTTTTACACTTTACTCTGTTTAGAAATGATCTTCATCTGCAATAAATCACTCTAAGGTGCTGATGTATGCCCATTATGTAAAGTTCACCACGTCGGCTGCCACTCTTCTGGCTGCTCAAAATCTTCACAGTTATTTTGACAACTTTCAAACTTGATGTAGAGTAAACTTATTGAATCTCAATTGCAGTAAATGTAACGCTAAGTCTTTTTAGACGAAGATCCTTTTTTAATATTTTAATTCTTCATAACAAACCACGACGGACTAATCGTGTGCGATATTTTGAATGTGGTGAATGAATCGACTAGATCAAAAGGAGTAGTTTTCAAGTTTATCAGAGGCCTAGACGTTTTTCATACGTAGATAGCGAAGAAGTTGATAAGCAAATTAAAGATTGGTTGAAAAAAGGGATAATTCGTAATAGCGTTTAAGAATGTGCATATCCTAAATTTTCGAAAGCTCAATGAGAAAATTATTTGTGATAATTTTCCAAAGGTTTTGATTGACGATGTTTAACACAAGTACGTAACGGTTTTTTCCATGTACCAATATCGGAGGATTCTCACAAATTTCTCATTTGGAATTTCTATTTCCCCGGCGGTATTTGTGAGGTATATTTTTCCAGTTCTGATACAGTTGATCGATGAAGGTACGAACGATATTTCTATATATGGACGATATCATAATTCCTTAAAAAATGACAGAAAGTTCTAAACGTTGAACAGGGGGCAGGATTAAAGCTTAAATGGGAAATATGTCGTGAAAATAAATTTCTCGGGAGATAGAGAACTCGACAATAAAACCTTCGGATGAAAAGGTCAGCGGTAGAAAATTTTCCAGTTCCTCGAGATAAGAAATTATTTCAACGTTACTTGCTTTCGGGAGTTTGTTAAAAATTTTGCGTCCACACCTAGATTGTTGAGTAACTTAATGAAGAAGAGCGTTACATTTAAAATGGGAAGAGAGTTGGCTTCATTCAAGAAATTAAAATATTGCTTATTAGGTTCCCCAGTGTTTAAGTTGTATGATCAAAAAGCCAAAACAAAAGTGCATTGCGTTGCAAGTATGTACGGATACGGTGCAGTTTTTTTGCAAAAGAACTCTGAACACCAATATTTCCACCCAGTAGAGTACATGAGCAAGAAGAAGACAAAAACTGAAGAAAAGTATCCATCCCATGAATTAGAAGTTCTAGTTCTAGTCGCAATAGTTGAGTCTTTAAAGGAGTGGCGTATTTACTTGCTAGAGAACATTATCAAAATCGCAACAGACTGAAATGCGTTTGCCATGCCCATGAAAAAACAAGATGTTCCCGTCAAAGTTTCTTGTTTGGTAATCTTTTTACACGATTTTGATTATAGATGCTCATTGTTTGTTGTTACAAGATTCGATTAAGCATCGTATATTGCTATTGCTATTGCTTGCACAAAGACAAGATGAATGAATAAATGGAAAGATTTAGAGACATCTACCTATGATGATTATTTTTTGAAGTAGGATATTTTACATAAGAATCCAATCAATAAACTTTTAGTCGTACCGTCAAAAATGGAGGATGAAATTATAATTACTGCCCAGACTTGGCAAGAAAAATTGATTTAATCTTTGAACCATGCATAGAATGCATTATAGGTGATTCCAAATGTGTAGTTGACGGCTTTTCAAAATTTGAGCGAACAAAGTTGTTGATAAGTTGCAGAAACAGGCCGAAGTATTTGGTAATCCAAAGCGAGTTATTAGTGATCTGCTAAGGTACTGCTTTCTCTGCCAAAATTTTCGACGAATATTGCAAGGAGCAAGGCATTGAGCACTTTTCAAAATCTGGAAACAGGCAAGTGTATAGAATCAGTAGGATTGTAATTGCGGTGTTGACCAAATTGTGCGTATCAGACCCAACAGCATTGTACAAGCATGAGAGTACAACAATTTATAAACTCTTCTCCACCAAGAAGCACAAAAATTAATACTCGGTCTTTAGCCTCGCAATGTTCCGTTTCACGTATGACCCCTCTGGTGACATTCTTGCCATTCCCAAATGAACGGCCCGAGGTTCTCCGACGCGAATGAGACATCGTGAATTGTTTTTCCATATCCCGGTCGCCGAAAGGGCATTCAGCGCCCTCGCGTTAATGTCCCCGGCTACCACTTTGTATTCTGAGGCCGCCATCACCGCGTCTTCCAGGCATTCTAGCTGTCCTCTATAGCTCTGGATCGGCTGATTCGGCATGAGATAGCAACTGAAAAAGTTGTCGTCCCACACATCACCCAGACAAACCCGTTGCCTCGACCGTGAGCGGCAACATGGGCCTTTCCGGGTTCCAACACCCAGATGGCAGCAGTACCGAGTAGATCTGAGTACCAAGAAGAATGATCCCTACTCCGATCCTGCTCCCTTAACAGTAAAAGGTCGACCCTCCTCTCCACTGCCAAGTGTTAAAACAAATTGTTGGCAGTTTGGCTCCTATGCGTGTTTGCCTGAAGGACACGAATCTTTGCGTTATCTTGTTTTTGGCCGTTCCGAGCGCCTCCTTGATCGCCTTGCAATTTCCGGACCCTTTTTGTGTTCAAGGTCCGCACAAATAATGCAGCGTTCCAGCGCATCATATGTCATGGCCTTGTGTCCGGCTACTCCACATTTATTTGCACCCCTTAGCTACATGCCCGTAACCAAGGCATCTAAAACAGCGCGTCACAGATGTCCGCGACCGCACTCGGCAGTTAACCCACCCAAGTGGATCTTCCCGCTCATTAGGAAGTAAGATGCGTCGCGCATACTCATCTCAACTACCGCCATCTTTTGCCCTCTCACAGTCCTGGGGATTAGACCAATCTAGACATCCCCCATGTTTTTACATATCCCGCTTAAGGGCCTCTTTTATAACGGCTACCTCAGTGAGGCAGTCAAGATCCCGGATCTCCACAGCGCACTGGCTCTAAGCAGGACACCGCTGCCAGGCCCTTGAGCGCCACCGCAATCAATTCGCGGAAGACACCACTGTCCTTGGCGCAGGCTCCAATTTCCACCAGGACACCCCCGGGTCGGTCCCCCTCGGGTCGAATCAGGACAGCCTTCGTTGGTGCCTTGCCGCAGCTCTTGCCTTTCTTATTCACTCCAATTGTCCGGTTTTCCCGAGAGACGACTTTTTTTTGCAGAGCTTGCTGGTTCAGAAGCCATCCTTCTTTCTGCCAGCTTCACCATCCGTTTGGTCCTTTTCGAGACGACCACACGCTCGGGGTTGATATCAAAAGTCGTAATGCGTTAAACGACGTTCAGGCCCGCGGGGCTTGATGCTAAACGCTTCTCTGTGGGCGTCGCCATCTTCTATACTTCCTCCTCGAGGCCCATCCTAGCTGTCCTGCAGGACTGCTGGCCGAAAAGGCGCCCCCAGGGTTTGCAAGACCAAGTTTCAAGTTTGCTGCGGCCTTCATCTTGGCTATGGCATCTTGGAACCGTACTTTATGCAACTCTTCCTCACTCTCTACCCGCGCAATTTGCGAGACCACGAAGGAAACGTGCTCCCCGGTCTCCGCACTCTTTCTGTCGCCATCCCCATCCACGGTTATAAGTCGGGCTGGGTTGGGCTGGTCCAAGCCTAGGATTTGGTGAAGGTCCAGTTGTGGGGCTGTCCACCGGCAATTCCTCGGCTCCACCGGCAACACCCGCTCCACCACTCATCTCAGGTACTTGGACACTGGGTGGAGTCCTAGGCACCTTTGAGCTCCTCCGAAAAGGTCGATAACCTTCTTCTATTGTATGGAGCCCAGCATTGCAGCCAAACTATCCCCATTTTTGGTACCACTAGCATTCGATGCTGTGGCACTTCGAGTCGGCCGCACTTTAACCGCACTTGTCTCCTTAGCAGCACCGTGGGCCAAGTGGTCCTCCTCTGATGCTTTGCAGTCTCTGGATCTCGACGCCCCGGGGCCCGCATGAACACCCCTGACGGCCGCCGGTACTAGGGATCATTGTTGGTTTAATTTCGGGGTCCCTTCCCCTAGGACTGCTCTTAGCGACAAGGTAGCACGTCTGGCATGCCGTGCTCCGAGTCGAGCCCCCCACCACGACAAGGTGGCAGCCAGCGGGGGGCTCATTTTTGTACAGTTTTTAAAGGTTATTAAGCTCATATTTTCCCCAGGAGCTGATGGAGTACCCAGCAGTGTGTCCAGGTACTGTGCTCAGGGTTTTGATTGCTTTTAAGATAAAGCGCAAACTGATGTTGCTTACATGCATATCAGTAAGGCTTTTGACTCTGTAAATCTCTACGTTTTGACCTCTCAGAGGGTCTATTTTCATGGCTCTGTTTCCAAAGCGGGACCTGAAACTTCTGGTATTCCACAAGGAAGTCACCTTGGCTTTACACTTTACTCTGTTTAGAAATGATATTCCATCTGCAAGAAATCACTCTAGGGTGCTGATGTATGCCCATTATGTAAAGCTCTGCACGTCGGCTGCAACTCTTCTGGCTGCTCAAAATCTTCAGAGCTATTTTGACAACTTTCAAACTTGGTGTAGAGTAAACTTATTGAATCTTAATTGCAGTAAATGTAACGCTAAGTCTTTTTAGACAAAGATCCTTTTTCAATATTTTAATTCTTCATAACAAACCACGACGGACTAATCGTGTGCGATATTTTGAATGTGGTGAATGAATCGACTAGATCAAAAGGAGTAGTTTTCAAGCAGCGGAGAAGCTTAATGTAAAACAAAATCATGAGTTAACTTTTCAACAGTTGTTATCAGTCGACATCATTAACAAGTTAACTACAAAAGTAGATATTGCGCATTTAAACATTAATTTAAAGGCACATGTCAAAAAGTTTATTGAGGTGTATAAGCCAGAGCAGCCGAAATCAAGTCCAGTTCATTAAACGCTGGTCGAAGGAATTCGACGACCCCTACTTAACAAAAACTCTTTATGTGTCTCTTGTCCGACCTATTCTTGAATATGGATCTTGTATATGTTATCCCAAATACAGGACTCATCAGGATAGAATAGAATTGGTACAAAAACCATTTTTGCTCTTTGCCCTTCGGGGTCTTAATAGAACTAATTTACCTGCTTACCACAGTAGACTTTTACTAATAAATCTTCCCTCTCTTAATCATCGTAGAACTATGCTAAGCAATAACCTTTTTTCACAAACTAATAAATGGTGAAATAGATTCCCCCATACTAATAAACCAAATTAACTTTGCTGTACCTATTAGAAGTAGTAGACATTTTTTACCAATCCATAACCCTTTTCGGATCTTATTTTCAGTATATAACGATTGTTTGGTTACGCATGTATCCGCGCCAAACAACAACTAAAGCAGCTTCGCTCTTAATATTTAACATTTCGATAAGTTATGCTCTGCGCAGCATAAGAGCAAATTAACGCAACTGTCATAACTGTTGTTTTGCATATGCTCATTGGACTTTCTTTGTATTGTATTTTCTGTTGCTTGCCCTTGGCCTTAGCTGAGCGCAAGCAGCAGCTGCAATTCGGCAGCTAATCAGTTCTGTTTAATCGATCGGGAATTCAAGTCGCGGCGCGGTATACGACACCGCTTGCCAAAATATAATTCGTTAACTAAATTTGCACAGCTCAACTCGGATCTTACAATTAACAATTATAACTATTTTAACTTTGGCCACGAAGGCAAATAAACTACATTTATATAAATGCAAATTTCGGTGCATTTTTATTAAGTCATTGTGAACAATTAGATAGCTATTGAAAAAACTCAATAGCTCAACATTTGGTGACCCCGACGTGATTCACATTAGCTCTGTTTGTTTAAATAAATACCAATTATTTAAAGTATAGAGTTAATAAACCTCGCGCTCGCGCTCTTGCATCGTCTTCGCTATTCTCGGCTCGTTTTGTGCTCACTTTCGGTTCAGGTGTTTGACCTGCATTGGCGCTTGCACAGTCGATTCCCTTATCGCGTTTGCTTAAACAGTTGCAGCAGCCGTTTCTGCATTGTTATTGCTTTTCCCGTTTTGTTTTGCTTGCGTTTGTGAAAAAAGTGTTTTGCCCTCAAATTGACATTGACATTGCCCTCAATTGAATATTTAAAAATGCATAATTCTGCTGCCGTTCAGTCTCCTGGTGCCCCGTTTTACAAAGCCAAGGCCAAAGCTATTGATGAGCAAGTAAAACGGATGGCCAAAGCAATTGCTCCGGAGCAAATTGTGCATCTCAGCGAACAAGAGTTGGCTGTTCGGCTTAAGGCGTTGGAAAGGGCTCAGCAGGCATTTTACAATATGCATGACGCGTTGGAGGAGCTGGATTATGATGAAATCGGGAGTGAGTCACGGGCATGTTTTGATGACTTCTCAATATTAGTCTAAACCGGCTTGCGACGCGAAATTGACAAGCGAAAGTTATCGCTCGCCGTTGTGTTCGACTATGAGGCAAGATACATGTGGTGACAATAACACATTGTCTCAAGGCAGAATCCGGTTGCCTGAAATCAAGCTGCCCGAGTTTAGTGGAGGGTATACAAAGTTTGCAGAGTTCATAGCGATGTTCTCTTCAATCATTGATGCGGACTCAGGACTTTCGGATGTGGAGAAGTTTCAGCACTTGCGATCGTGTCTGAAAGGATCAGCCTTAGATAGTGTTTGTTCGTTGGAAATCAGCAGCGCTAACTATCCAGTATCATTGGAGCTCCTTAAAAACGGTTTAACAACAAGCGTCTCATGTTCCAAGCACATGTCACGGAGATTTTGGGTTTAGATTGCATCGAGTCGTCGTCAGCACTAAAACTTCGAACCCTTTCGGATACGGTTAACGCCAACATTCGCGCTCTACAAAGCCTGGGCAACGATGAGCAGATTGCGGGTTTCATTATCGTGCACAGTTTGCTGCAGAAAGTGGACAAGGCAACGCAGACCAGTTGGGAGGAGACAGCACCGATGGATACTATTCTGACCTGTGAGCAGTTCATGGCATTTCTGTATCAAAGATTTCAGAGGTTGGAAAATGTGGAACACGCTATGGCAACGTATACGCCTAGCTCTAAGGTGGGAAAAAGTAGTAAAATCGTTAACACCAGTAGAAAGGCCTTTGTTGCTACTAACTCCAACACAAATAAATGTGTGTTTTGTGAGACCTCTGGTTACTTAATTTACAACTGTTCCCATTATAGAAATCTGTCTCCGGAACTGCGTCTACGAGAGGTAAAGAAGCTCAACCTTTGCATCAATTGCCTGTGTAAAGGTCATCGGTTAAAAGAGTGCAGCTCCACTACCTGCCACCGTTGCAAGGCCAAGCATCATACGCTTCTGCATTTTGAGAATCAGATTGACGGCTCTCAAGTTAACTTTGCTCCGCATCCGCCTGCTGCAAACCCTTCTGCAACCCTTGTAGCCCAAAATCTTAGTCAAGACATGGTGCTCTTGGCAACTGCTGTAATCAACGTTAGAAGTCGTACTGGAGTTTTGATCCCTTGCCGAGCGCTACTTGATTCTGGTTCGCAGGTGCACATTATTACGTCTCGTTTAGCTCAACACCTCCAACTGCGAAAGCATCGCTCACCTACTGTTACTACTAACGCTACTGTTGCCTCAGAAGGTTATTCAGCCGATATAAGTTTTCAATCGCTAGCATCTGCGTACTCTGCCAACATCTCAGTTCTCTTAGCTCCGTCTATAACTGGAAATCAGCCTAGCTACGATATTAGCACTGAGCTCTGGAAAATATTCGCTTGCCTTCTGTTCAACTTTTCGCCTATGAAAGCGCCAGGAAAGCCTAGCAAACGGTCTGTGCTGTCTACTATTGCTCGTTTCTATGACCCGCTTGGTTTTATCGGACCCGTGGTAGCCAAGGCCAAGATCTTTTTGCAGCACATTTGGAGAGAGCAATTGGATTGGGATGAGAGTCTTTCTGCTTCCTTGCGCTGTTCTTGGAACAGCTTGTGTGCCGATATTTGCAACACAGAGCATTTAAAACTCCCTCGACTGGTCATTGTTTCAAAGGGCATCATCGAAGTTCATGGTTTTAGTGATGCGAGCATTGAGGCTTACGGTGGATGCATTTACGTTGTATCCATAACAGAGGACGGCGCATAGCTCATTTGTTGTACTCTAAGTCTCGAGTGGCACCCTTACGAACTCTCACAGTACCAAAGCTAGAATTATCTGCTGCTGCACTTCTATCTCAACTTATTCGCGAAGCAGCTCAAATTAATTTATTTAACTGTAGATACTATTGTTGGTCGGATTCGGCAGTTGTTTTATCCTGGATACAAGATGAGCCTTCACGCTTCCAAACGTTCACGGCTAATCGCATATCTTTAATACAGGAGCTAACGACAGGAATGGAATGGCGCTACGTACCGACGGAATGCAACCCGGCAGACATTCTTTCTAGAGGAGCACTTCCCAGCGACCTTTCAGAATCATCGTTGAGGTTTCATGGTCCCGATTTCTTAACCAAAGGAGAGTGCGACTGGCCCGCATCATGTTTACCGGCCCGTACGCTTCCTGAGCTGCGGCAAAGGGTGCTAGTTGCTATCCCTAGATGCTCTGATGTCAGCTTAGTATGCAAGTTTGCAAATTCCTTTCATAACCTGCGTCGTGTCTTCGGTTATATATATAAATTTCGGAATCGCATCAGGCATTCCAGTCTAACAGTAGATTGGATACACAAGGGCAGTCAACTACTCTTGCGGAGCATCCAGAAGGCGGATCTGAGTGATGAGTATAGGGCTCTTCAAGACGGGCGGACGATCAGATCATCCAGCTCTATTGCCTCGCTTAACCCATTCATCGATGAGTTTGGACTTCTTCGTGTTGGTGGCCGTCTGAAGCACTCGAGCCTGGATTTCGATGCTCAGCATCCAATTATACTTCATCATGCATTTTCACAGGCGTCAGCTGCATGCCGGACCTCGTTCTCTGCTTGCTCATATTCGGCTCCACTATTGGCCTATTGGGGGGCGTAAGACTGTCTCCAGCGTAACAACAAAATGCATTATGTGTTTTCGAGCTAAACCGGTCCTGGCTGAGACAATCATGGCTAATTTTCCCCGCGATCGTGTTAGTGGCTCGCATCCTTTCGCTGTCACTGGAGTGGACTACTGTGGACCGTTTTACTACAAGAGCGAGATTCGTAACAAAGGACAAGTAAAATGCTACATCTCGGTCTTCATTTTCTTTGCAACAAAGGCAGTGCATCTCGAACTGGTTCCTGATTTGTCAACAGCAGCCTTTCTTAATGCGCTTAAGCGGTTTATTCTTACCAGATGTAAACCTGTTCGCATATGGTCGGACAATGCGACAAATTTCGTCGGTGCCAAGAATGGCCTAGCTGAACTCAAGCGACTCTTCCTCAGCGAGAAGCACATCGACTCTGTCCGAAAGTTTTGTGTCTCTGACGACATCAAATGGGAATTCATCCCACCTCGCTCCCCACACTTTGGTGGACTTTGGGAGGCGGCGGTGAAGACAGCAAAATACCATTTTTATCGGTCGGTCGGACCCTCGGTTTTGCCCCTGGATGATCTGCGCACACTCGTCTGCCACATTGGGGCAATAATAAACTTTCGACCTCTTTTTTCACTTTCAGAACACCCTGCAGATCTGGATGTGTTAAATCCTGCGCACTTCCTTGGCACTGCGCCACTCGCAATTTATCCGGAGCCGGATGTCACCAAGCTAAACGTAAGCCTCCTAGATCGCTTATTATTATTATCAGCAAATTTTCTGGAGTCGTTGGCGTGACGAATATTTAACGCTTCTTCAGCAACGGTCCAAATGGAGAACATCCTACCCGGGCGTTCACATTAATGATGTCCTTGTAAAGTTTGAAAACTTGCCACCCCTTAAATGGCCACTGGCTTGTGTTGTCGAGCTTGTTGCTGGTGCTGACGGCGTTTCCCGAGTAGCTGTTCTCAAGACGTTAACTGGAACAATAAAGAGAGCTGTGCGCAAATTGTGTGCGCTTCCGAAAGAGGATGCTGTTGAAAGCCCGTGTCTTTCAACGGGGGGAGAATGTTTGGTAACGCATGTATCCGCGCCAAACAACAACTAAAGCAGCTTCGCTCTTAATATTTAACCTTTCGATAAGTTATGCTCTGCGCAGCATAAGAGCAAATTAACGCAACTGTCATAACTGTTGTTTTGCATATGCTCATCGGACTTTCTTTGTATCATTTTTTCTGTTGCTTGCCCTTGGCCTTAGCTGAGCGCAAGCAGCAGCTGCAATTCGGCAGCTAATCAGTTCTGTTTAATCGATCGGGAATTCAAGTTGCGGCGCGGTATTCGACACCGCTTGCCAAAATATAATTCGTTAACTAAATCTGCACAGCTCAACTCGGAGCTTACAATTAACAATTATAACTATTTTAAGTTTGGCCACGAAGGCAAATAAACTACATTTATATAAATGCAAATTTCGGTGCATTTTTATACCCTGATCCCATTAAAAATGGGAAAAAAGGGTATCATGAAGTTGTTCAAAAGTATGTAACAGGCAGAAGGAAGCATCTCCGACCCCATAAAGTATATATATTCTTTATCAGCTTTAACAGTCGAGTCGATATAGCCATGTCCGTCTGTCCGTCTGTATGTATGAACGCGTCGATCTCAGAGACTATAAGAGCTAGAGACTCCAGATTTGGAACTTAAGCTCGCCTAATCCCTAGGCAGTACAAGTTTGTTTTCGATTTTCGATAACTCATCCCGTTTCCGATATACACATGTGATCAATAACAAAATCTTGAATTTGAAAAAATTGTCGATTGCATTTTTATTAATCAAAATAATAACAATCTGTGAAATTTTTATTAAAATCGGTTGAGAAACACCGGAGATATGGAACCTTGAAGTTGAGTATGCAGTATACAGTATGGTCGTACACACACGCACACATACTTGCAAGCACTTACTGTACGCGTAAGGTATAGAATTCAGGGTATCGTCTAGTCGGGATTTCTCGACTAGATCCTTCTTACTTGTTATTAATTCATTGTGAACAATTCGATAGCTATTGAAAAAGCTCAATAGCTCAACATTTGGTGACCCCGACGTGAATCACATAAGCTCTGTTTGTTTAAATAAATACCAATTATTTAAAGTATAGTTAATAAACCTCGCGCTCTTTCGTCGTCTTCGCTATTCGCGGCTCGTTTTGTGCTCACTTTCGGTTCAGGTGTTTGACCTGCATTGGCGCTTGCGCAGTCGATTCCCTTATCGCGTTTGCTTAAACAGTCGCAGCAGCCGTTTCTGCATTGTTATTGCTTTTCCCGTTTCGTTTTGCTTGCGTTTGTGAAAAAAGTGTTTTGCCCTCAAATTGACATGCTGCCCTCAATTGAATTTTTAAAAATGCATAATTCTGCTGCCGTTCAGTCTCCTGGTGCCCCGTTTTACAAAGCCAAGACCAAAGCTATTGATGAGCAAGTAAAACAGATGGCCAAAGCAATTGCTCCGGAGCAAATTGTGCATCTCAGCGAACAAGAGTTGGCTGTTCGGCTTAAGGCGTTGGAAAGGGCTCAGCAGGCGTTTTACAATATGCATGACGCGTTGGAGGAGCTGGATTATGATGAAATCGGGAGTGAGTCACGGGCATGTTTTGATGACTTCTCAATATTAGTCTAAACCGGCTTGCGACGCGAAATTGACAAGCGAAAGTTATCATCGCCGTTGTGTTCGACTATGAGGCAAGATACATGTGGTGACAATAACACATTGTCTCAAGGCAGAATCCGGTTGCCTGAAATCAAGCTGCCCGAGTTTAGTGGAGGGTATACAACGTTTGCAGAGTTCATAGCGATGTTCTCTTCAATCATTGATGCGGACTCAGGACTTTCGGATGTGGAGAAGTTTCAGCACTTGCGATCGTGTCTGAAAGGATCAGCCTTAGATAGTGTTTCTTCGTTGAAAATCAGCAGCGCTAACTATCCAGTTGCATTGGAGCTCCTTAAAAAAAGGTTTAACAACAAGCGTCTCATGTTTTAAGCACATGTCACGGAGATTTTGGGTTTAGATTGCATCGAGTCGTCGTCAGCACTAAAACTTCGAACCCTTTCGGATACGGTTAACGCCAACATTCGCGCTCTACAAAGCCTGGGCAACGATGAGCAGATTGCGGGTTTCATTATCGTGCACAGTTTGCTGCAGAAAGTGGACAAGGCAACGCAGACCAGTTGGGAGGAGACAGCACCGATGGATACTATTCCGACCTGTGAGCAGTTCATGGCATTTCTGTATCAAAGATGTCAGAGGTTGGAAAATGTGGAACACGCTATGGCAACGTATACGCCTAGCTCTAAGGTGGGAAAAAGTAGTAAAATCGTTAAGACCAGTAGAAAGGCCTTTGTTGCTACTAACTCCATCACAAATAAATGTGTGTTTTGTGAGACCTCTGGCCACTTAAGTTACAACTGTTCCTGTTATGGAAATCTGTCTCCGGAACTGCGTCTACGAGAGGTAAAGAAGCTCAACCTTTGCATCAATTGCCTGTGTAAAGGTCATCGGTTAAAGGAGTGCAGCTCCACTACCTGCCACCGTTGCAAGGCCAAGCATCATACGCTTCTGCATTTTGAGAATCAGACTGACGGCTCTCAAGTTAACTTTGCTCCGCATCCGCCTGCTGCAAGCCCTTCGGCAACCCTTGTAGCCCAAAATCTTAGTCAAGACATGGTGCTCTTGGCAACTGCTGTAATCAACGTTAGAAGTCGTACTGGAGTTTTGAGTCCCTTGCCGAGCGCTACTTGATTCTGGTTCGCAGGTGCACATTATTACGTCTCGTTTAGCTCAACACCTCCAACTGCGAAAGCATCGCTCACCTACTTTGATTTCAGGATTGGGGGAGTCTACTGTTGCCTCAGAAGGTTATTCAGCCGATATAAGTTTTCAATCGCTAGCATCTGCGTACTCTGCCAACATCTCAGTTCTCTTAGCTCCGTCTATAACTGGAAATCAGCCTAGCTACGATATTAGCACTGAGCTCTGGAATATACCCTCAAATATTCGCTTGGCTGATCCAGAGTTCTTTAAGGCGCACAAAATTGATTTGTTAATTGGAGCTGGCCTGTTTTTTGAATTGTTGTGTGTCGGTCAAATCAAAATCGCTCCTGGTTTGCCCATTCTTCAAAAAACTCAATTGGGCTGGATAGTGACAGGAGGAACTTCTTCAGCGAGCCCTGCCTCATTGATGGTCACTAGCTCGGTTCTGATGCCAAATCCTAGCCCAGATCACACGCTTGATGAAATCGTTCGTCGGTTTTGGGAGGTAGAATCGTGTTCTCGTTTAGTCAACGAATCTACCAAGGAGGAACTCGATTGTGAAGCGCATTTTAAACAAACTTTTGCTCTTTTGGACACTGGCGAATATTCGGTTCGCCTTCCAGTCAAGCATACTGTGGATCTACTTGGAGATTCATATCAGCAGGCATATCGTCGTTTTTGCAACCTGGAGCGCAAATTAGAGCGTCATCCTGGTTTGAAGTCACAATATTCAGCATTTATCAAGGAGTATGTGGATTTGAATCACATGTCTCTTGTGGAGTCGCACATGCTGAGTCCCTGCAAGCATTATCTTCCTCATCATTGTGTTCTCAAGGAAGACAGCTCAACAACTAAGCTTAGAGTTGTTTTTGATGGTTCGGCCGTGTCTTCGTCTGGTTATTCCCTGAATGAAATCCTCATGGCAGGCACAACTATTCAACGCAAGCTGTTCGCTACACTGTTGCAGTTTAGGACATTCCCAATGGCCCTGACTGGTGACATTTGCAAAATGTATAGGTGTGTTAGGATGGCTGAACCCGATTCCTATTTGCAATGTATCTTGTGGCGTGATTCGTCTCATCAGGAAATTCGAGTTTTCAAGCTGGATACTGTCACCTATGGCACAAAGCCAGCTTTCTTTCTGGCGGTTCGTTCCATGCAGCAGTTAGCTATTGATGAAAGAAGATCATTTCTTGCTGGATCTAAAGTGATCTTGAACGATTTTTATGTAGATGATCTCATCACTGGAGGTGACTCTGCCGAGGAAATAGTTCATATTATGGAGCAAACAGTCAGTCTGCTTCGAAAGGGAAACTTTAAACTTAGGAAGTGGTGCTCCAACGATCCTCGCGTGCTTCAACAGGTTCCTGATGAGGAAAGCGAGACCTTTCTAAAATTTGACGATGGCACGGATGTCACGAAGACTCTCGGACTTGCGTGGGATCCAGCCTCTGAATGCCTTCTGTTCAACTTTTCGCCTATGAAAGCGCCAGGAAAGCCTAGCAAACGGTCTGTGCTGTCTACTCGTTGCTCGTTTCTATGACCCGCTTGGACTTATCGGACCCGTGGTAGCCAAGGCCAAGATCTTTTTGCAGCACATTTGGAGAGAGCAATTGGATTGGGATGAGAGTCTTTGTTCTTGGAACAGCTTGTGTGCCGATATTTGCAACACAGAGCAAATAAAACTCCCTCGACTGGTCATTGTTTCAAAGGGCATCATCGAAGTTCATGGTTTTAGTGATGCGAGCACTGAGGCTTACGGTGGATGCATTTACGTTGTATCCATAACAGAGGGACGGCACATAGCTCATTTGTTGTGCTCTAAGTCTCGAGTGGCACCTTAACGAACTCTCACAGTACCAAAGCTGGAATTATCTCCTGCTGCACTTCTATCTCTACTTATTCGCGAAGCAGCTCAAATGAATTTATTTAACTGTAGATACTATTTTTGGTCGGATTCGGCAGTTGTTTTATCCTGGATACGAGATGAGCCTTCACGCTTCCAAACGTTCACGGCGAATCGCATATCTTTAATACAGGAGCTAACGACAGGAATGGAATGGCGCTACGTACCGACGGAATGCAACCCGGCAGACATTCTTTCTAGAGGAGCACTTCCCAGCGACCTTTCAGAATCATCGTTGAGGTTTCATGGTCCCGATTTCTTAAACAAAGGAGAGTGCGACTGGTCCGCATCATGTTTACCGGCCCGTACGCTTCCTGAGCTGCGGCAAAGGGTGCTAGTTGCTATCCCTATATCTCTGTCAGCTTAGGATGCAAGTTTGCAAATTCCTTTAATAACCTGCGTCGTGTCTTCGGTTATATATATTAATTTCGGAATCGCATCAGGCATCCCAGTCTAACAGTAGATTGGATACACAAGGGCACTCAACTACTCTTGCGGAGCATCCAGAAGGCGAATCTGAGTGATGAGTATAGGGCTCTTCAAGACGGACGGACGATCAGATCATCCAGCTCTATTGCCTCGCTTAACCCATTCATCGATGAGTTTGGACTTCTTCGTGTTGGTGGCCGTCTGAAGCACTCGAGCCTTCGATGCTCAGCATCCGATTATACTTCCGAGTCATCATCCTGTCACACGCGCCATCATCATGCATTTTCACAGGCGTCAGCTGCATGCCGGACCTCGTTCTCTGCTTGCTCATATTCGGCTCCACTATTGGCCTATTGGGGGGCGTAAGACTGTCTCCAGCGTAACAACAAAATGCATTATGTGTTTTCGAGCTAAACCGGTCCTGGCTGAGACAATCATGGCTGATCTTCCCCGCGATCGTGTTAGTGGCTCGCATCCTTTCGCTGTCACTGGAGTGGACTACTGTGGACCGTTTTACTACAAGAGCGAGATTCGTAACAAAGGACTAGTAAAATGCTACATCTCGGTCTTCATTTGCTTCGTAACAAGGCAGTGCATCTCGAACTGGTTCCTGATTTGTCAACAGCAGCCTTTCTTAATGCGCTTAAGCGGTTTATTCTTACCAGATGTAAACCTGTTCGCATATGGTCGGACAATGCGACAAATTTCGTCGGTGCCAAGAATGGCCTAGCTGAACTCAAGCGACTCTTCCTCAGCGAGAAGCACATCGACTCTGTCCGAGAGTTTTGTGTCTCTGACGACATCGAATGGGAATTCATCCCACCTCGCTCCCCACACTTTTATCGGTCGGTCGGACCCTCGGTTTTGCCCCTGGATGATCTGCGCACACTCGTCTGCCACATTGGGGCAATAATAAACTTTCGACCTCTTTTTTCACTTTCAGAACACCCTGCAGATCTGGATGTGTTAACTCCTGTGCACTTTTTTGGCACTGCGCCACTCGCAATTTATCCGGAGCCGGATGTCACCAAGCTAAACGTAAGCCGCCTAGATCGCTTATTATTATTATCAGCAAATTTTCTGGAGTCGTTGGCGTGACGAATATTTAACGCTTCTTCAGCAACGGTCCAAATGGAGAACATCCTACCCGGAAGTTCACATTAATGAAGTTGTCCTTGTAAAGGATGAAAACTTGCCGCCCCTTAAATGGCCACTGGCTCGTGTTGTCGAGCTTGTTGCTGGTGCTGACGGCGTTTCCCGAGTAGCTGTTCTCAAGACGTCAACTGGAGCAATAAAGAGAGCTATGCGTAAGTTGTGTGCGCTTCCGAAAGAGGATGCTGTTGAAAGCCCGTGTCTTTCAACGGGGGGAGAATGTTTGGTTACGCATGTATCCGCGCCAAACAACAACTAAAGCAGCTTCGCTCTTAATATTTAACCTTTCGATAAGTTATGCTCTGCGCAGCATAAGAGCAAATTAACGCAACTGTCATAACTGTTGTTTTGCATATGCTCATCGGACTTTCTTTGTACCATTTTTCTGTTGCTTGCCCTTGGCCTTAGCTGTTCTGTTTAATCGATCGGGAATTCAAGTCGCGGCGCGGTATTCGACACCGCTTGCCGAAATATAATTCGTTAACTAAATCTGCACAGCTCAACTCGGAGCTTACAATTAACAATTATAACTATTTTAACTTTGGCCACGAAGGCAAATAAACTACATTTATATAAATGCAAATTTCGGTGCATATTTATTAATTCATTGCGAACAATTCGATAGCTATTGATAAAGCTCAATACTTTTGCACATGCAACCATTGTACCCTTTTTCCCCCATTTTTAACGGGATCATGGTATAAAAAAATGACACTAAAATGCTATGTTGCGATTATCGAAAGCTCAATGAGAAAATTATTTGTGATAATTTTCCAATGGTTTTGATTGACGATGTTTAGTACGTACGGGTTTTTTCCTTACCAGTTCCATTTTGAATTTCTATTTCCCCGGCGGTATTTATGAGGTGTATTTTTGCAGTTCTGAGACAGTTGATCGATGAAGGTACGATATTTCTATAAAATGACAGAAAGTTCTAAACGTTGAACAGGGGGCAGGATTAAAGCTTAAATGGGAAATATGTCGTGAAAATAAATTTCTCGGGAGATAGAGAACTCGACAATAAAACCTTCGGATGAAAAAATCAGCGGTAGAAAATTTTCCAGTTCCTCGAGATAAGAAAGTATTTCAACGTTATTTGCTTTCGGGAGTTTGTTAAAGATTTTGCGTCCACTGCTAGATTGTTGAGTAACTTAATGAAGAAGAGCGTTACATTTAAAATGGGAGAAGAAGAGTTGGCTTCATTCAAGCAATTAAAATATTGTTTATTAGGTTCCCCAGTGCATTGCGTTGCAAGTATGTACGGATACGGTGCAGGTTTTTTGCAAAAGAACTCTGAACACCAATATTTCCACCCAGTAGAGTACATGAGCATGAAGAAGACAAAAACTGAAGAAAAGTATCCATCCCATGAACTAGAAGTTCTAGTTCTAGTCGCAATATTTGAGTCTTTAAAGGAGTGGCGTATTTACTTGCTAGAGAACATGATTAAAATCGTAACAGACTGTAATGCGTTTGCCATGCCCATGAATAAAAGATGATGTTCCCGTCAAAGTTTCTCGTTTGGCAATCTTTTTACAAGATTTCGATTATAAAATTAAACATCGGTCATGGACAAGTATGAAGCATGTAGATGCTCATTGTTACAAGATTCGCTTAAGCATCGTATAATGCTATTGCTATTGCTTGCACAAAGACAGGATGAATGAATAAATGGAAAGATTTAGAGACAGCTACCTATGATGATTATTTTTTGAAGTAGGATATCTTACATAAGAATCCAATCAGTGAATTTTTAGTCGTACCGTCAAAAATGGAGGATGAAATTATAATTACTGCCCATCGTCAAGGACATTTTGGTACTAAGCGAAACATAGAATTAGTAAGATGTGATTACTTTATTTAAGTTAGTTTAGTTGATATAATCTTTGAATCATGCATAGAATTCATTATAGGTGATTTCAAATGTGGCAAAAAGGTAGGATTATTGAATCCTATCGACAAGTCAGATGTTCCTTTAAAAACATATCAGATTGATCATATAGATCCAATGTATCTCAGCCAATCTGCTGAGATGAAGTGAGACTAAGTGATTTAGACAACTTTCAAACTTGGTGTTTAGAGGAGACACTATTTTGTGTTCACCTATGTTTGAAATCTGCAGAAAGTTTGTGATTATTTTACTTTTTTGAAAACACGATAGTTATTCGTTGGTTGCTTTCATTTATTTCAGTTTAACAAGCTTAGTTTAACTTTTATTATTGTTGCGCGTGACAACTATATGCTAACGCGCAACCGTAACCGACGAATGTATAACAAGGAGTGTGGGATGTGTGAGATGTTTTGCAGTTGCGCTGGCGTTGTCGCTCGAAGTTTCTTCTTGCGTTGTCGCTGCTTCTTCTTGGGCTCAACAGTCGGTTGTGGTTGTTGCTGATGTTTTTGTTGATTGTGATGATGCTGCTGTTGTGCCTGCTGTACTTGCGTTTGCTGCAACTGTTGCTGCAGCTGCTGGATTTGCGCTTGCTGCTGCTGTTGCTGCTGAAGCTGAATTGTTGCGAGGGCTGCTTGCTGCTGGGGCGTCGGCTGACGCATTGGCTCCGGCGTACCGGCCAACGCTGGCGAGGATTGTGCGAATATGTCTGCGGAATTTTTGCCATTGCCATTAGCTGCAGCTGACGCTTGTTGATGTGGTTGCTGATCCGAATGCGCATCTGAAGGCTTGACAGCTGCAGCTAAAAGTGAGTGCTTGTGAACAGCACAGCCTCCAGACACTATCCAGCCAAATTTGGTCTTTTTGAGCGTTGGCAAGTGATTTGCAAGTCGAACTTGCCCAACGCAAAGCAAGTCGAAGAATATACCAGCCAATTAGCATGTCGATCCTTTGACCCTTGTAAAAGAGTGGGTAAGCGAGGTGCAGGTTTGTGGGTATATTCCAGCCGGTGGTTTTTAGGTCGAAGTGTGGCTGATGATCCGTTATTTTCTGCGTTACGACTGCAGAAAATGATCCTTCATATGAGCCATTAGCTGATTGTGCGAAAATTCCGACGATTTGCCTATGCCTAAAACTGCTATGCTCGAATGGCGTAGATCCAACTGAAGCTGGTTAGCGAGACGTGCTGTGACGAAGTTGAGATGCGATGCTGAATCCAGCAGAGCTCGGCCGGAAACAAAGGTGCCAGATCGATTTCTGACATATACAATAGCAGTTGCAAGCAGCACGTAATCAGTCTCGCTCTGTTTCAAAGGTATAGGTTGCGATGTGGATGTGGAGACGAGTGATGCGGATGTGGAGACGAGTGATGCGGATGTGGAGACGAGTGATGTGGTTTGAGGATGCGTTGTGTCGGGTAACTGCGACTTGGAGGATCTTGTGTCCGTATGCAACAATGAATGGTGCTTCTGCTGGCAATGTTTGCAGTGACCAGACTTGCATTGCTGCAGACCATGCCCTTTGCGAAGGCAGTTGAGGCAGAGGTGCAGCCGTTTAGCTTCTTTGTAGCGCATGGTGGGAGCTAAATGTACGAATCGTGGGCATCTTGATAGGTGATGCTCAGCCGATTCGCATAGGGCACACGATTGGGTTTTGTTGATGATGAGAGTGGCGCGAGCTTGTATGTTGGGCTTGGCCACCTGCTTGCCTCGGCAGACCTTTCAGGGGCAATGCTTCCTCTTATTTCTCCTGCGTCGCTTGATCCAATTTGGATGTGGTGAGATAAATCCAACCGTTATTTGCTGCGCCGATGCCACTGTGTGCAACGCGCGTAGATGCGAATTGATGCTGTCGCTTAGTTGACGCAGACTGCTCGCCGAACCCCTTTCAACACATGTGAGCCTAAATATGGACCGCACGTGTGCCTGAAAGTGCAACAATTTATTACCGAATCTATAGATTAATAACACCATGGCTTTGTTATAATTAGCTGTAAGGCATGATCAAAGATGCTGGAACTTTTCCACGTTGCATAGTTCCTCGTTTTGGCCGACGACAGTATTGTACATGGCAAAGAAATCAGGCCAGTCAATATATGCACCGCCAAAACGTGGAAGCTGAAATTGTGGTAGCCTGGAGAGACGGCCTGCGCTCCTTGAAGTACCATTTGGCTCGTCCGTGTTACGCCGAATTGTTGTTGAGTGCAGCATGGACGTGTTACGCAGATTGGTTAGCTCGCGAGAAAGCCTTGAGGCCTTGCGTGCGTGGTCATCTCCATGAGATTAAGCTTCTCAAGGCTCGATTGCGCGGCATCAAAACTGGACCGCATTTCGCTGATTAAGTCCGATCGAACCTGCAGTTCAGCTTAATCAAAATGTATGAGCTGCTCCGCAGTTAATAATGCGTTTAACGCGTGGAGTTGCCGAGTTACTGATTCCGCCTTTGACTTGTAAAAGTCATAATCTGAGGGCGGAGCCGCGGTTTGTTTAGACTCGTTCACAGACATTTTTTATTAGTTGGTCACGATGCACTCACGCAATCAGCACTGTCGAATTTGCGTATGTTGTTAACGAAACAACTGATGAAAGAAATGCGCAAGAGATTAACGGCAGATGTAAGTCACTGACCGCTGCGTTACCGAACGTTCTAGCGCAGCGCGTTGCTGAGCGTTTGTGTGTGAGCAGCCACCTGCACTATTAACGAGCTTGCGCGAATGCAAGAGTGCGGGCGGGCAGGCGGAGACGAGAGATTGTAAGAGCTTGCAGTTAAGCTGAGAGCGAAACGTTTCAAAGGTGTGTGCGTGTGTGTGTGCAAGAGCGTAAATGTTAGCGAGCGAGCGCGTTTGTGGTCTTAGCATCGAATTATGCAGAAGACGCTTTGAATAATTATTAGCACAATAGTTAATATTATTCACACACTTTACACTTTAACAACACAACTCCATGAATGAAAATAAATCACGTCGGGGTCACCAAATGTTTAAAGGAGACACTGTTTTGTGTTAACCTATGTTCGAAATCTGCAGAAAGTTTGTGATTATTTTACTTTATTGAAAAAACAATAGTTATTCATTGATTGCTTTCATTTATTTCAGTTGCGCTGAAATAATTATTGCGCGTGACAACTATATGCTAACGCGCAACCGTAGCGAACGAATGTATAACAAGGAGTGTAATAGAGAGAATTGGATAAGCAATGCCAAGCAGCCAGAAGTGTTTTCTATGCAAATGAGATAAACTCGCATGTGCAAGGCAAAAAGAACAATTAGAGATGCGCAAGTTATGCGCTATGAGTTACGTTACGATTTAATTTAGGTGCTTAAAATATTAGTAAGCTGCTGCTGCCTCCGACACTTGGTGTAGATTAAACTTATTGAATATCAATTGCAGTAAATGTAAAGCTATGTCTTTTTTTAGACGTAGGTCCTTTTTTAATATTTTAATTCTTCACAACAAACCACTAGATCGCATTTAATGGGTTGAACATTTTGGTGTTCATTGACCCAAAGCTTAAATTTGACAAGAACTTCTCTTCCATTACAAATCGAGACACAGGTGCATTGTGGTTCATTAGGCGCTGGTCGAAGGAATTCAATAACTCCTATACACCAAAAACTTTATAAATTCCGATTCTTGTAAATGGATCTCGTATCCCACATACAGGAATCATTAATATTGAATAGAATCGGTACAGAAACAGTTTCTGCTCTTTGCACTCAGGGTTCTTAACTGGGTTAATAAAATTAACTTACTTTCTTACCTTTTGTAGACTTTTACTAAAAAATCCTCCTTCACTTTTTGATCGCAGGACAATGTTAGAAATAACCTTTTTTCACAAACTAATTATTGTTAAAATGTATTCTTTTCAATTTATTATTCTTTTATTATTTAAATTTTAGCTTATTTCTTTTCAAGCTTGTTTTTCTAACTATGTTGTCCTTAATTCTTTTCTGATCTTATGTGCAACATATAACGATCTTTCCGTGCGGATGGGTCAATTTCTGCTTGGCCCACTGAAATGCCTGAGGACGGAAGCAGTGGGCGTCATCACCAATTGTGCCACCAAATTTAGTGTTTTAGCTTTTAAAGGATATAGTCATTTCTGATTTAAAACATTTTTAATATTGTTCTTATGGAACGCTAAAACTTATCTACCTGCATTACTTATTAAAGAGAAGCTAATATAACATGTAAAGAGATACTTATTTTGTAAACTCTAGACATTTGTTTTTGTTGAAAATTAAGTTTTATTTTAAACTATATATTAACTATCCCGACTTACCAAAAAAAAACTACACCCCTAATAGCCAACAATACAATCCGTAAGAAAATAAAAACATCAGCAAGGCAGTCAACAAAATCCTATGAACTATTCGCACAATGGGGTTTTAAACGCTCAAGCGTTTAACCAACCAAATCAATCAGCCGCTAAACAGGCAATAAAAGAGAGAGGTATATTATTAGAAATAACCTAAAATATAATATGAAGAAGAAGAATAGAAGAAGAATATGTAGAAAAGAAATCCCGATTAGACGATACCCTGAACCCTATACTTTACGCGTACAGTCAGTGCTTGCTTGCAAGTATGTTCAATTCAATGTTCCATATCTCCGGTGTTTCTCAACCGATTTCAGTAAAAATTTTAAAGATTATTATTATTTTATTTAATGTCTCAAACGCCTTCTCAAGCTTTTGCAAACACAAGATTTTATTGTTATTGGTCACATGTGTGTATCGGAAACGGAAAGAGTTATCAAAAACAAACTTGTACTGCCTACATATGACGGACATGGCTATATACACTTGGTTTTGGAAGCTGATTAAGAATGTGTGTACTTTATGGGGTCGGAGATGCTTCCATCTGCGTGTTACATACTTTTGCACAAAGCCATTATACCCTTTACCCATTTCTAATGGGTTCAGGGTATAAAAATGATATGTCAAATATGGTGTATAAGGCTGGTTAACTCAAATGGATTTTGGTCCGCCAAATAAAAATTTTAGGTCTGAGTCCCAAAATTAAAGCTTCCTGTACGATTTATGAGGCCAATAAAATATTAACATTTTTTTATTTAACTACAGGAATTAATTAAAGAATTTTTGACAAATATCTACAAAGCAAGACTGATATTTAGCGTTAATTCAGCTGGGCAACTTTATCCGGCGAATAATTTTCCTGTAAAGGTACATTCGAAAGTTGTCTATTTTATTCGAATTTATACTCCTTTGGAGCTGAGTGATGATAACATGTTACAGGTGAGCTTAAGAAATAATGTTATGTTTATATCAATATTCTTTGCTTTCAGTCTCTTATGATAGGAGATCTACTGCCAAATGCTTTGTCAAATTTATCAGTTCTCTGCGATGATGTCTTTTTCCCTTTGCTGAACAACACTGTCAACCAAGAGGGCTGGACTAAAGTAATAGTAAATGACATGAAAACTGAGTCGCAGGAAATGCGTAATGGCATAGCACAGATGAAGGGATTAGTAATAAATCGTACAATATTTCCGTTACCCATTTGCATTGATGAGGTCATGAAGGAGGCACCGCGTATTGCTGCTATGTGCGTATAACATTAATATCTAACACTTACTTTACACATTTAAAATTCCTAAGATTTCTTAAATTTAAAAAATAAATGTTCTTAAATTCTGACACCACATTTTCTGAGGTAATTACAATTATTCGCTATATTTTTAGTCCCTGATTTTTAAGAAATCGAGTTTCCATATAACAATCTTCCCAACAACGAGATTTTCTATTTCGAAGTGGTTACAAGATCGTTTTAATTTGGCTTAAGTTTTGATCCATATATAATTTTCAGAATTGATCATTTCTTAACTAAAATAATAGATCTTATAGACCTCATGCGGTTTCAAAGTTAGTGATAATTAAGCAAAAACGTTTAAATTTAGTTGGAAGATCTTAAATTTTTTTATCGCAAAATAAAAATCTGCTAGAAGCACAAGAAAACAAGTAGAAGGCTCTAGTCGAGAAATCCCGACTAAACGATAACCTGATCCCTATACTTTACGCGTACAGTCAGTGTTTGCAAGTATGTGTGTTTGTATGTACGCACATACTGCATACTGCATACACAACTTCAATGTCCCATATCTCCGGTGTTTCTTAACCGATTTTAATAAAAATTTCACAGATTGTCATTATTTTGTTCATTATTTCAAATGCCATCTCAAAATTTCAAAATTCAAGATTTTGTTGTTATTGATCACATGTGTATATCAAAAACGGGATGAGTTATCGAAAACAAACTTGTACTGCCTAGGGATTAGGCAACCCTAAGTTCGAAATCTGGAGTCTCTAGCTCTTATAGTCTCTGAGATAGGTTGGCTTATACATACGGACGGACAGACGGACGGACAGAAGGACGGACAGACGGACGGACAGACGGACGGACAGACGGACAGACGGACGGACAGACGGACATGGCTATATCGACTCGGCTGTTGATGCTGATAAAGAATATACATACTTTATGGGGTCGGAGATGCTTCCTTCTGCCCGTTACATAATTTTGCACAAAACCATTATACCCTTTTTTCCGATTTTTAATGGGATCAGGGTATAAATATAAATATACATATATATTATTATCTCATCCACTCTTAACGAATTAGCAAAGGAAAAATTAAACCAATTATATTTTTTCAATTATTATTTAACATTTATTCAACCAAATATACAAGCATATGAAGTGATGATGATTTTGGTTCCTAAATATACAGCACACTAACGATAGGGGGCAATACGCAAGCCAAAAGTATTGCGGATGTTGACTGAAAGCCATATGGCAAATTTTGCTTATCATCATCCATAAGCTATAAAATAACGATCATAAGATATTAATATATATATATATACGCATATAGTATTACACTTACCTTCTCTTTTTCTTAACGTCTAATTAACAGGTTGGGCTTCACGCCCTTGCTTCTTGTGTAACAAATAAACGTCGTACGAAAGAAAACACGCAATCAAAAGCTTAATACAGTACCATTTTCTAAACTTAACCACCGTGTTCATAGAAACGTTTTATCAAATACAGTGTCAGGATAGTCACTCGATTCAAAATAATTCCTTAAATAATTCAGCCCACAACTAACTGGACACCATACAATATACATTGCTAATTGGCTGATAATAAAACTTATAACCAGTCCAACAACAAATCGTGGCACAATCGACCAAACATCTATTAGAAATATTCTGATATTCTCGCTCAGTCCAACACTCGCCACAATGCACTTTGCTGTTGCCAAATCAATTTACTCATCGACCATTTGAAAAAAGCCTGCGCTCGCACCGATCGAAGCGAACATATATGGCCAGCTGGTTTTAAAGCGTGGTGGCCAAGCCGTTTTGTTAAAAAAACAAGTAAGAAGGCTCTAGTCGAGAAATCCCGACTAGACGATACTCTGATCCCTATACTTTGCGCGTACAGTCAGTGCTTGCAAGTATGTGTGCGTGTGTGTACGACCATACTGCATACTGCATACTCAACTTCAAGGTTCCTTATCTCCGGTGTTTCTCAACCGGTTTTAATAAAAATTACACAGATTGTTATTATTTTGATTAATAAAAATGCAATCTACATTTTTTTCAAATTCAAGATTTTGTTATTGATCACATGTGTATATCGGAAACGGGATGAGTTATGGAAAATCGAAAACAAACTTGTACTGCCTAGGGATTAGACCAGCTTAAGTTTCAAATCTGGAGTCTCTAGCTCTTATAGTCTCTGAGATCGACGCGTTCATACATACAGACGAACAGACGGACATGGCTATATCGACTCGACTGATGATGCTGATAAAGAATATATATACTTTATGGGGTCGGAGATGCTTCCTTCTGCCTGTTACATACATTTGCACAACTTCATTATACCCTTTTTTCCCATTTTTAATGGGATCAGGGTATAAAATCAAATTACAAGCTGTGTGGGTCTGACGGATGTAGCAATTAAGACTGTATTCTGACGCATAAGCTAAGATGTCAAACGGGACCGTTGTTGTATATCCACGCAAGCACCTCTCCCGGTTATTCTAAATCATTGCGCGTCTCTAGAACACCTTCCTCAAACCAACTTTACTAACAAGAATCTAGCTGCAACTTCCATAGTGATGGTTCCAGGTGATGGTTGCAGCTCGTCAGCCGCGAGTGAGTGCATTCTTTAATATCAGTTCAGTAATCAACTAGATGTTAAAAATATAGAGTGTAAGTCTAATACTTTTAGAGAGTAGGTTTTTATCTTGCACATTAGGTTCGACCCACCTACATAACTCAGCTTAACACTTTTATATATATATATAAAAAAAAAATATATAACTAATAAAAATAACGAGTAAGAAGGCTATAGTCTAGAAATCGCGACTAGACGATACCCTGAACCTGAATATGTGTGTGTGTACACGCATACTGTATACTCAACTTCAATATTCCCTATCTCCGGTGTTTCTCGCGTTCATACATACGGACGGATAGACAGACAGACGGAGGTACGGACGGACAAAAGGATATGGCTATATCGACTCGGCTGTGAATGCTGATCATACATACTTTTGCACAAAACCATAATACCTCAGGGTATAATTAACGTACAATACAAACGCAGCATATTGTGCTAATAGTTCGATACAAAGACCACACACGCGTCCGCTTGCTGACGTTTACGCTGTCGCACAGACGCACAAACATTCGAACAGTTTGTGAGGGTTCGAGAATCAACCCAATTTTACTTTAACAATTATTTAATTATGGTCTTTGAATTCAAACCTAAACGGGTTTCGTCGATTTTACCGCCAAAGGTAAAAGTCTGGCAACCCCAAACGTCAGCTGATCTGCATGCAAGTCTAGCACCCCCTTACAGCCTACCCCCAACTTCTCTACACAGGCGTTACCGTAAACGAACTATGAGATGGTACCTGCAATGCGTTTTGAGGATGTTTCGAATTTTTTTGGAGATATTAATTAATCTAATTTGTATGTAATTTATTTTCAAGCTATACACCTTTTGGTATTATTTTTTTACACGCACCCTAACCAATACCCATACACAGCCATAAACACCAACACAGATACACAAGTAAGAAGGCTCTAGAAGAGAAGGCTTCGTTCTGCCTGTTATAAACTTTTGCACAAAACCATTATACCCTTTTTTTAGAGTACTTATAATTTACGTTGTCGACTTCGATCATTTGAAGTCGGCCAAAAAGTCATAAAACGTAATTTTGCTTTGATTAAAGCGACCGCTACTTATAGTGCAAAATTATCTCCAGTCGGAACTAAAGCGCATATTAAAGCAAAGCTCGGTCAATCAATTTATTTAATCGAAGAATTAAATTTTTCAAGTCCAACGTCAACCTTTTAATTTATTTCAGCTTTTATATCAACCCAGTGGGTAAAGATCAAACCTGTGCTCTGAGGGTTCGAAAATCGATCCAATTTAAATTTGAAATTTATTCTAATTAATAAATATATGCACCGGCAGCTTCACGCATTTCCGCTATTGCAATTGAGAAACGATCTTGCAATATACGTGCATATTTAACAGTGCTGATCGCCTGTGAACGAGTATTATTTAAACGCGGCAAAGGCAGAATCAACAACTCGGCAACTTAAAGCATTAAACGCGTTTTTAACTGCTGAGCAGTTTATGAAATTCGATGAAGCTGAATTGCAGTCTCGGTTTGAGATAATTAACGAAATGCGGTCGAGCTTTAGTGCTGCGCATTCGAACCTTGAGAAGCTCAATCTTATGAAGCTGGCCACAGACGCAAGGCCGCATTTTGACCAACTCCGCTGCGAGGTGACATTAAAGCTTTCTCGCAAACTCACCAATCTGAATAAGACTTCTATGCTCCACTTTACAACATTTCGGCGTAACTCGGTAGCTCAAACGGGGCGGCGCTTCTCTCTGGGTTACCGCAATTTCAGCTTCCACCATATTTCGACTGGGCTGAGTTTTTCGTCATGTAAAACACAGTCGTCGGCCAAAACGAGGATCATGCGTTACAGGACCAGCGTTGGAAGCGATTTCGACAATTAAGATAATTATGACAAAGCCATGGAATTGTTAATAAATCGATTTGACAATAAATTGTTGCGTTTTCAAACACACGTACGGTCCATATATAGGATCTCAGTTGCTGAAAGGTGTTCGGCGAGCAGTCTGTGTCAATTAAGTGACAGCATAAATTCGCATCTACGCGCGGTGAACGCAGTGGCATCTGCGCAGGACATTGCAGATCATTGCGCATGAAAAGTGGTAAGAAACAGTACCACTGAAAGGACTGCCGAAATGGACCGATATGCCTACATTCTTAGAGAAGAGATGCCTCATGATGGAAAATTTTGAATTTGCCATGGTAACGGAAACACCTGGCAACAAGGTGGGCAAGCCTGTCGGTCAAACCCACGAAACGCTAATAGTTAATAAAATCCAATCTTGTGTCTTATGCGAATCTGCTGAACATAATCTGTCAAAATATCCACGATTCTTAAATTTAGCTCCCTCTATGCGCTACAACGAAGCTAAGAGCAATGCAAGCATTGCCAACAGAAGCACCACGCACTGTTTCACGTGCTGCCCGCAACGGCTATTATACACGTCAGAAATCGATCTGGCACCTTCGTACCCTGTAGAGCTCTGCTGGACTCAGCATTGAAGCTTAACTTCGTCACCACTCTTCAGCTTGGACCTACGCCACTCGAACATAGCAGTATCAGGCATAGGCAAATCGTCGCTATCGCTTAACAAATAAGCTGACATTTAACGGATTATCAGCCACACTTTTATATAAATACCACCGACTAGAATATACCCAACAATCTGCACCTCGCTGACCCGCTCATTTACATGGGTCAAAGGATCGATATGCTTATTGGCGAATTGCAAATCATTTGCCCAAGCTCCAAATTAGGCTGGATAGTGTCGGGAGGCTATGCTATTCCTAAGCACTTATCTCTAGCTGCAGCTTTCAAGCATTTAGGTGATGATGACGACGATGAAGCTGCTCTCGGAATTTTTCAGGTTGAGGAGCGCACTAAGGGGATGATTTGGAGCCACGCTCCTTCTTACTTGAACTTAGCCGACATATCATCACGTGGCTGCGGAGCACTGGAACCGGGTCTTTGGTGATCGGATCTGCTGATTAGCCGCCAAACATTCCTACCAGCTCTGCCCGAACGTCGTCGTCACGCTTTAATCTTTACGGACAAGCTTGACATCGTACAGATGCAAGACGAAGGATCAAGTTCGATCCAAAGGCCCACTTACAGTCGACGACATAAAGGCGGGCACACATCTTCTACTAAGAGGAATACACGGAACTGCTCAAAGGGAATCCCGTATCATCAAAATCGATGCTTACATCGTTATATCCGATTATGGACAGCTCCGATTTAATTCGCGTTGGTGGACGTCTTCAGAATTCGTGTTTGGATTACGAGGCAAGGCACCCAATAATCCTGCCAGCTCAACACACCGTCACCATCGCCATCACAGAAAATTCCTACACAGTGGTAAACAAAGTTTGCTGCCTGCGGTCCGACAACGATTTTGGCCCATTTGCGGGCGAAAAACCGTGTCAACAGTCATCGGAAAAAGCATTTGTTGTTTTCGGATGAAGCCCAAGCTTCTCGAGCACATCATGGCTCTTTTATCAGCCGATCGAGTGCAACCAGGCCGCCCATTCTGCAAAGTTGAGTTTTGTGGACCATTCTTCACGAAGTCAAACGTCTACCAAAGCACTAAATTTGGAATTGATGGAGGACTTGTCAACTCCATCGTTAATCGCTGCATTGAAGAGATTCATCGGTATTAGAGGCAAACCAATTCGATCTGGTTTGTTGGAGCGCGAAAAGTGGCGCTCATCGACACGTAACCTGATGCCTATTTTAATCGATGTCCTGAAGGATGACAAAGTGCCACCCCCTTCAATGGCGTTTTGGCCGGGTCGAGAACATTATTTTCTGGACCAGACGGCGTCTCGCGAGTTGCAATAATCAAAACTGCAACTGGCACAATCAGAAGAGCCGTTGTCAAGATCACTGTGCTGCCCTCTGAGACCACGTCGTATGAAAACCTTGAAATTCGAACGGGGGGAGCATGTCGAAGGCAGCAGCAGCTAACAAATATTTTAAGCCTTTGAATAAACCTAACTAAAACCTAACGTAATTCATAACGGATAACTTGTGCATTTCTAATTGTTGTCTGCCTTGCACATGCGAGCTTATCTTATTCACTCTCGCATACTCATGTACATATTCGTCGGTAAATGTAATCGAATTGAATTGTCACGCGCATTTTTTAGTTTAAAACTAATGTGCAATACAAACGCAGCATATAAAAAACAATTGTACAACTTATTAAAACCGAATAAATGAAAGAAACCAATGTAAAGCTATTGTTTTTTTTATTTAGTAAAATAATCCATAACTTTCTGTGAAAATTCGCTTGCGCGAACTTGTCTAGACAGAGTAGACAACAGAAGTATAAACCAATCCTCATCGCCAAATCCACTTCAATCTAGTTAAGTTTTTCCACCACGTCAAATAAGTTATTGAGATGTTCAACAATGCGCTCCCCTTCCATATCTCCGTTGTTTCTTAACCTATTTCAATAAAAATTGTACAGATTGTCATTATTTTGTTTAATGTTTCATATGCCGTCTCAAAGTTTTCCAAATTCAAGATTTTGTTGTTATCGATGCCATGTGTATTTTGGAAACGGGATGAGTTATCGAAAATCGAAAACAAACTTGTACTGCTTAGGGATTAGGCGAGCGTAAGTTCCAAATCTGGATTCTCTAGCTCTTATAGTCTCTAAGATCGACGGATATACGGACAGACGGACATGTCTGAAACTATTATACGCTTTTTACCCATTTTTAAAGGGTTCAGGGTATAACAAGTAAGAAGGCTCTAGTCTACCCTGATCCCTTCGCAAAAACCTCATCTGGACTCACCATAAAGGATTTGTTGTTTGCAGTACCATCAATACAATCATAAATATTCACAAAAATTTTTCGTTTTCGATTAAACAAGGTTGCCTTGTGTGGGGATGTCTGCAAGATGTAACGTTGTGTTCGCGTGACCCACCCAGACCAATGTTTTTAATGTATCCCATGCCGTGATAACATTGGCTTTTTTGCGCTTAGGAGAATCACTCAAGAGATTTTTCTCCTTAAAGTTTCTCTGCACAGTTGAGAAATTATCGAACAATTTTTTCAATTGGCCGAAAACTCCCTCAAAGCCAAGCTGAGTCTCCATAAAGTTTGCCATGTCTTTTTTCCGCTCCAAACAAGACCAACATGGCCACTCTAAATTTGTGGTGCCCATCAAATCAATGACACGGTCGTTAAGACCAGCACATTTTCATGTGCGACATTTGGGCGTATCCAGCAGCCAATAAAAGCCATCTTTTTATTTTTGCGAACTTGGCAGCCCTTGTAACAACGGACAGAAATTTTATAAAAAAATTCAATAAATAAATAAAATCACAATAAATAAGAGAGAAAAAAAAATAATTTTTTAATTAATAATTGAAAAACTTCTAAAAAAAACAAAAAGTTTAGGACCATCCTAGATTAATTGTATGAATACGCTTGTAAATACTCACAATAACGAAAACACAAACAAAACGTACCGGCGCACCGTACAACAACAACGGAATAATTTTAAACCGGGACCAGCACCAACACAAAAGAGCGCGTGAGAGCCAAAAACGGTTTTATGCACAAAGAACGAGCACAGAAGAATTAAAAGAGTGCAAGTACAAATACAAAAACAAAATACTAGCAGGGCAAAGCAAACTAAGCAAGTTAAGCAGTGAGCTCTGACTGCAGTTCGTTATTGTATTTTGGCACTTGCAAAATAAATGCAAAGAAATTCAGAACTTGGGTAACACAACCGATGAAACTCTTCATAAAGGATTTGTTGTTCGCAGGACTATCAATACAATCATAAATATTCACAACATTACTTCGATTTCGCAAGATGTAACGTTGTGTTCGCGTGACTCTCCCAGACCAATGTTTTCAATGTATCCCATTGCGTGATAATGCGAGCGATGAAGTTTTCATACGGGTTAATATCTCCCATAATCACAAAACTAACATATTCTTACAGTCACTTTTAAAGGAAAAACTCCTTTAAATTGAGCACATCTCCCTAATAGCTGTAGCTGGTACGCTAAAATTCCCTAGTTATGTTTTGCATTTTCTATGCTTCAAATCAACAATCACATCACTAAAAACGCTCTGCTATCAGATGCGTACCGCACGCCTGCAGCTTTATTGTTGGTCTTACTCGACTATTTTATTCTTTTGGCTCTGACAAGCTCCATCTGAATTTAATATTTTTGTATCCAACAAAATATCTCAGATTCAGGAGCGCACCAAAGGGATGATTTGGAGCCACGTTCCTACTCAATCACACCCAGCCGACACTCTAAGTGGCTGCGAAGAGCACTGGAACTTAAGGAATCGAATCTTTGGTACGCTCAGCCCAAGACGAAGATCAAGGTCAATCAGGAGCCCCCTAATAGTCGATGACATAACGGCGGCACACATCTTGGTCAAATGGTCCACTTCGCCAAAAAGCATAAGGATTTGCTCAAAGGGAAGGGCGTATCATCAAAATTCAAACTCATATCGTTAAATCCGATTATGGGCAGCTCCGAATAAGTTTGCGTTGGTGGACGTCTTCAGAATTCGTTTTTGGATTAGGAGGCAAGGTGCCATATAATTCTGCCAGCTCAACACCCCGTCACCATCGCCATCATAGATCACTTTCACCGCAAATTGTTACACAGTGGACCGAAATCCGATAACGATTTTGGGCCTTTGGTTACGAAAACCCATGTCAACAGTTATCGGCAAATGCATTCGTTGCTTCCGGATGAAGCCCAATCGAGTGCAACCAGGCGCCAATTCTGCACAACTGGAATTGAGTTTTGTAGACCATTCTTCACGAAGTCAAACGTCAGGACCAGGTCGCCCACAAAGAGATACATGTCAATATTTGTTTGCTTTTCTACCAAAGCATTACATTTGGAATTGGTGGAGGACTTGTCAACTTCATCGTTTATCGCTGCATTAAAGAGATTCATCGGTATTATAGGCAAACCCAATTCGATCTGGTCTGACATTGCAAGAAAATTCGTTGAAGCGCGGAATGAACTGAGCATGTTAAAGATACTGTTTTTAAACGACCCTCTTAAATGTCACTACTTCAAGAGCGTTCAAATTGGCGCTCATCGACACGTAACGTGATGGCTATTTTAATCGATGTCCTGAAGGATGACAATGTGCCACCCCCTTCAATGGCGTTTTGGCCGGGTCGAGAACACTATTTTCTGAACCAGACGCCGTCTCGCGAGTTGCAATAATCAAAACTGCAAATGGCACAGTCAGAAGAGCCGTTGGCAAGATCAATGTGCTGCCCTTTGAGACCACGTCGGATGAAAACCTTGCAATTCGAACGGAGGAGCGTGTCGAAGGCAGAAGCAGCTAACAGATATTTTAAGCCTTTGAATAAACCTAACTAAAACCTAACGTAATTCACAACGGATAACTTGTGCATTGATTTCTTTGCCTTGCACATGCGAGCTTATCTTATTAGATATATAACACTTCGCCTGACTGCTAATGTGTAATACAAACGCAGCATATAAAAAACAATTGTAAAACGTATTAAAACCAAATAAATGAAAGATACCAATGTAAAGCTATCGTGTTTTTTATTTAGTAAAATAATCCACAACTTAAGAAAGTGCCTCCTCTCTAAACATTATCAATGAATGTTGCAAAATATCTTGCCCTTTTTCACATTTGTCTCTAAGATAAATTTTGCATTTATGCAGCTAGCACTACTTTACCATATTCATCTTTTTTGAACACATTTTTCTCTCCAAATCTTAATTCTCTTTTTATTGGCTTTTACAACTAATATAATCATCGATAAGATCGTATAACCTAGTTTGTACAAGCGCACGGTTCTACGGCTACTTGCTTCTATGTAATTATCTTCTGCATCCATACATTCTTCCGCCTTGCGTCGCTTGCGCGAATTCGTCTAGACAGAGTAGACAACAGAAGTATTCACCAATCCTCATCGCCAAACCCACTTTAATCTAGTAAAGTTTTTCCACCACGTCAAAGAAGTTATTGAGATGTTCAACGATGCGCTCCCCTTCTTTCATTTTTGTGGCCAATAATTGCAGCAGCAATGTAACACGTCGTTCCGGACCTCTTGGTACACGAATCGTACGCAATCGATGCCAGACAGCCGGAATGCTTTACCTTGAGTATTTTCGCAACTGGTATGCACAAAATAATGCTTTCTAACGCCTTCTCATCTTTTACGTTGACGTCGTAAACAATGAGTCACTTGCGCAGCCTAGCAATTTCTAACCTATTGAAATGCACCTCGTTTATTAAACGAACCACTTCATGTGGTGTGCAAATTGTGACTAACAAAACATACAGCTGCACACAAGCAGCTTGCTGTCAATTCTTAGTATCTTAGGATCATTTTTGTTTGATTTATAACACACATTCTACATAGGTAATATAGATTACTTGCACGCTGTCGTTCGACTATACCCTGAACCCTATAGGAGTGTGTTAGCACGAACATACTTCATATTGCATACTCAACTGCAATGTTCCATATCTCCGTTGTTTCTTAACCTATTTTAATAAAAATTGTACAGATTGTCATTACTTTGTTTAATGTTTCATATGCCGTCTCAAAGTTTTTGAAACTCAACATATTGTTGTTATCGATGCCATGTGTATTTTGGAAACGGGAAGAGGTAATGAGAAACGTTAGGCGAGCTTAAGTTCCAAATTTGGAGTCTCTAGCTCTTGTAGTTTTTGAGATCGACGGATACACGGACAGACGGACATGGCTGAAACAATTTGTTTGTGTATGTTTGAAGGGAAGTATTCAAAAACTGACTACTAAGTGGCGTCGAAACTAGCACTTGTAACTAGGTGGACTACGGAGAGGGAGGGCCTTCGATGCGCACAGTAAGTGCGATGGTAGAAGTGAGTGAATAGTATTGAATGCAGTGATGCTAAGACACTAAAAACACTAACTTTATTAACGAAAAAGTCACAATATTTAGAGGTAAAAATAGCTTAGTCTACATGTTTGTGTTGTCAGTTAAATTGGGTTATAAATTTCTCAGCAATTGATTGCTTATGCAGAATTGCATATTTTGCAACTACCGGGTTGGCTGACCGCTGCGCTAATAACGCATATTGTGCAGTCAGCGATATTCTGTGTAGTCAGCGATATTTTGTCGCTAAGAGTTTTCTGACCTATGGTATCGAATACAAGTTTAATTGTGTGACCTATGTATCGAATACAAGTTTAATTATGTCAACAAATATGTGGTAATGTGTATGGTTTTGAAATAGTTTTATTTGAGTTGACAATTGTGTGTCATTTCTTATATAATTGGTTCATGCTTTATGATTTAAATGCGTGTTGACTTGTATGCACCTAAACATTCTCCCGAATCTCCTGAATCGGTGATCAACCATCATCTACATCCAGTGTGAATCGTCTTGGGGATGCTGATGGCACGGCTGTGTTGGCAGCCTCATTCCTTGTAGCTATTGGTTGCAAAGTCCAGAAGCGTTTCTTCCGTAGTGCATGGGCAAATAGCACTAAGACGGATACCACCAAAGCAGCATAGGCGGCGATATGATGATGTTGTACTTATTTGGTCGGGCAGTTCTTGCTTGTTGTGTGCATTCAATTTAAGCTGCAAGTCGTCCAGATCCTTATCTTCGTGTACCTTGTTCTCTGACATGTTGAGTTTTGGTAGAGGTCTTTCAATTGTGTCTGGCTTGATTATTACGCCAAAGTAAGTGTTGAACTATTGAGCTTTTTCAATAGCTATCGAATTGTTGACAATGACTTAATAAAAATGCACCGAAATTTGCATTTATATAAATGTAGTTTATTTGCCTTCGTGGCCAAACTTAAAATAGTTATAATTGTTAATTGTAAGCTCCGAGTTGAGCTGTGCAGATTTAGTTAACGAATTATATTTTGGCAAGCGGTGTCGAATACCGCGCCGTGACTTGAATTCCCGATCGATTAAACAGAACTGATTAGCTGCCGAATTGCAGCTGCTGCTTGCGCTCAGCTAAGGTCAAGGGCAAGCAACAGAAAAATGGTACAAAGAAAGTCCGATGAGCATATGCAAAACAACAGTTATGACAGTTGCGTTAATTTGCTCTTATGCTGCGCAGAGCATAACTTATCGAAAGGTTAAGTATTAAGAGCGAAGCTGCTTTAGTTGTTGTTTGGCGCGGATACATGCGTAATCAAACATTCTCCCCCCGTTGAAAGACACGGGCTTTCAACAGCATCCTCTTTCGGAAGCGCACACAACTTGCGCACAGCTCTCTTTATTGTTCCAGTTGACGTCTTGAGAACAGCTACTCGGGAAACGCCGTCAGCACCAGCAACAAGCTCGACAACACGAGCCAGTGGCCATTTAAGGGGTGGCAAGTTTTCATCCTTTACAAGGACAACATCATTAATGTGAACTTCCGGGTAGGATGTTCTCCATTTGGACCGTTGCTGAAGAAGCGTTAAATATTCGTCACGCCAACGACTCCAGAAAATTTGCTGATAATAAGCTATACGCTGCCAGCGATCTAGGCGGCTAACGTTTAGTTTGGTGACATCCGGCTCCGGAGTGGCGCAGTGGCAAGGAAGTGCGCAGGAGTTAACACATCCAGATCTGCAGGGTGTTCTGAAAGTGAAAAAAGAGGTCGAAAGTTTATTATTGCCCCAATGTGGCAGACGAGTGTGCGCAGATCATCCAGGGGCAAAACCGAGGGTCCGACCGACCGATAAAAATGGTATTTTGCTGTCTTCACCGCCGCCTCCCAAAGTCCACCAAAGTGTGGGGAGCGAGGTGGGATGAATTCCCATTCGATGTCGTCAGAGACACAACTCTCGGACAGAGTCGATGTGCTTCTCGCTGAGGAAGAGTCGCTTGAGTTCAGCTAGGCCATTCTTGGCACCGACGAAATTTGTCGCATTGTCCGACCATATGCGAACAGGTTTACATCTGGTAAGAATAAACCGCTTAAGCGCATTAAGAAAGGCTGCTGTTGACAAATCAGGAACCAGTTCGAGATGCACTGCCTTTGTTGCGAAGCAAATGAAGACCGAGATGTAGCATTTTACTGGTCCTTTGTTACGAATCTCGCTCTTGTAGTAAAACGGTCCACAGTAGTCCACTCCAGTGACAGCGAAAGGATGCGAGCCACTAACACGATCGCGGGGAAGATCAGCCATGATTGTCTCAGCCAGGACCGGTTTAGCTCGAAAACACATAATGCATTTTGTTGTTACGCTGGAGACAGTCTTACGCCCCCCAATAGGCCAATAGTGGAGCCGAATATGAGCAAGCAGAGAACGAGGTCCGGCATGCAGCTGACGCCTGTGAAAATGCATGATGAAGTATAATTGGATGCTGAGCATCGAAATCCAGGCTCGAGTGCTTCAGACGGCCACCAACACGAAGAAGTCCAAACTCATCGATGAATGGGTTAAGCGAGGCAATAGAGCTGGATGATCTGATCGTCCGCCCGTCTTGAAGAGCCCTATACTCATCACTCAGATCCGCCTTCTGGATGCTCCGCAAGAGTAGTTGAGTGCCCTTGTGTATCCAATCTACTGTTAGACTGGAATGCCTGATGCGATTCCGAAATTTATATATATAACCGAAGACACGACGCAGGTTATGAAAGGAATTTGCAAACTTGCATACTAAGCTGACATCAGAGCATCTAGGGATAGCAACTAGCACCCTTTGCCGCAGCTCAGGAAGCGTACGGGCCGGTAAACATGATGCGGGCCAGTCGCACTCTCCTTTGGTTAAGAAATCGGGACCATAAAACCACAACGATGATTCTGAAAGGTCGCTGGGAAGTGCTCCTCTAGAAAGAATGTCTGCCGGGTTGCATTCCGTCGGTACGTAGCGCCATTCCATTCCTGTCGTTAGCTCCTGTATTAAAGATATGCGATTAGCCGTGAACGTTTGGATGCGTGAAGGCTCATCTTGTATCCAGGATAAAACAACTGCCGAATCCGACCAAAAATAGTATCTACAGTTAAATAAATTCATTTGAGCTGCTTCGCGAATAAGTTGAGATAGAAGTGCAGCAGGAGATAATTCCAGCTTTGGTACTGTGAGAGTTCGTAAGGGTGCCACTCGAGACTTAGAGCACAACAAATGAGCTATGCGCCGTCCCTCTGTTATGGATACAACGTAAATGCATCCACCGTAAGCCTCAATGCTCGCATCACTAAAACCATGAACTTCGATGATGCCCTTTGAAACAATGACCAGTCGAGGGAGTTTTATTTGCTCTGTGTTGCAAATATCGGCACACAAGCTGTTCCAAGAACAGTGCAAAGAAGCAGAAAGACTCTCATCCCAATCCAATTGCTCTCTCCAAATGTGCTGCAAAAAGATCTTGGCCTTGGCTACCACGGGTCCGATAAGTCCAAGCGGGTCATAGAAACGAGCAATAGTAGACAGCACAGACCGTTTGCTAGGCTTTCCTGGCGCTTTCATAGGCGAAAAGTTGAACAGAAGGCATTCAGAGGCTGGATCCCACGCAAGTCCGAGAGTCTTCGTGACATCCGTGCCATCGTCAAATTTTAGAAAGGTCTCCCTTTCCTCATCAGGAACCTGTTGAAGCACGCGAGGATCGTTGGAGCACCACTTTCTAAGCTTAAAGTTTCCCTTTCGAAGCAGACTGACTGTTTGCTCCATAATATGAACTATTTCCTCGGCAGAGTCACCTCCAGTGTTGAGATCACCTACATAAAAATCGTTCAAGATCACTTTAGATCCAGCAGGAAATGATCTTCTTTCATCAATAGCTAACTGCTGCATGGAACGAACCGCCAGAAAGAAAGCTGGCTTTGTGCCATAGGTGACAGTATCCAGCTTGAAAACTCGAATTTCCTGATGAGGCGAATCACGCCACAAGATACATTGCAAATAGGCATCGGGTTCAGCCATTCTAACACACCTATACATTTTGCAAATGTCACCAGTCAGGGCTATTGGGAATGTCCTAAGCTGCAACAGTGTAGCGAACAGCTTGCGTTGAATAGTTGGGCTTGCCATGAGGATTTCATTCAGGGAATAACCAGACAAAGACACGGCCGAACCATCAAAAACAACTCTAAGCTTAGTTGTTGAGCTGTCTTCCTTGAGAACACAATGATGAGGAAGATAATACTTGCAGCGACTCAGCATGTGCGACTCCACAAGAGAGTCAAACCAGGATTACGCTCTAATTTGCGCTCCAGGTTGCAAAAACGACGATATGCCTGCTGATATGAATCTCCAAGTAGATCCACAGTATGCTTGACTGGAAGGCGAACCGAATATTCGCCAGTGTCCAAGCGAGCAAAAGTTTGTTTAAAATGCGCTTCACAATCGAGTTCCTCCTTGGTAGATTCGTTGACTAAACGAGAACACGATTCTACTTCCCAAAATCGACGAACAATTTCATCAAGCGTGTGATCTGGGCTAGGATTTGGCATCAGAGCCGAGCTAGTGACCATCAATGAGGCAGGGCTCGCTGAAGAAGTTCCTCCTGTCACTATCCAGCCCAATTGAGTTTTTTGAAGAATGGGCAAGCCAGGAGCGATTTTGATTTGACCGACACACAACAATTCAAAAAACAGGCCAGCTCCAATTAACAAATCAATTTTGTGCGCCTTAAAGAACTCTGGATCAGCCAAGCGAATATTTGAGGGTATATTCCAGAGCTCAGTGCTAATATCGTAGCTAGGCTGATTTCCAGTTATAGACGGAGCTAAGATAACTGAGATGTTGGCAGAGTACGCAGATGCTAGCGATTGAAAACTTATATCGGCTGAATAGCCTTCTGAGGCAACAGTAGACTCCCCCAATCCTGAAATCAAAGTAGGTGAGCGATGCTTTCGCAGTTGGAGGTGTTGAGTTAAACGAGACGTAATAATGTGCACCTGCGAACCAGAATCAAGTAGCGCTCGGCAAGGGACTAAAACTCCAGTACGACTTCTAACGTTGATTACAGCAGTTGCCAAGAGCACCATGTCTTGACTAAGATTTTGGGCTACAAGGGCTGAGCTTCTTTACCTCTCGTAGACGCAGTTGCGGAGACAGATTTCCAAAACGGGAACAGTTGTAAATTAAGTGGCCAGAGGTCTCACAAAACACACATTTATTTGTGTTGGAGTTAGTAGCAACAAAGGCCTTTCTACTGGTGTTAACGATTTTACTACTTTTTCCCACCTTAGAGCTAGGCGTATATGTTGCCATAGCGTGTTCCACATTTTCCAACCTCTGACATCTTCGATCCAGAAATGCCATGAACTGCTCACAGGTCGGAATAGTATCCATCGGTGCTGTCTCCTCCAAACTGGTCTGCGTTGCCTTGTCCACTTTCTGCAGCAAACTGTGCACGATAATGAAACCCGCAATCTGCTCATCGTTGCCCAGGCTTTGTAGAGCGCGAATGTTGGCGTTAACCGTATCCGAAAGGGTTCGAAGTTTTAGTGCTGACGACGACTCAATGCAATCTAAACCCAAAATCTCCGTGACATGTGCTTGAAACATGAGACGCTTGTTGTTAAACCGTTTTTTAAGGAGCTCCAATGCAACTGGATAGTTAGCGCTGCTGATTTCCAACGAACAAACACTATCTAAGGCTGATCCTTTCAGACACGATCGCAAGTGCTGAAACTTCTTCACTTCCGAAAGTCCTGAGTCCGCATCAATGATTGAAGAGAACATCGCTATGAACTCTGCAAACTTTGTAGCTTGATTTCAGGCAACCGGATTCTGCCTTGAGACAATGTGTGATTGTCACCACATGTATCTTGCCTCATAGTCGAACACAATGGCGATGATAACTTTCGCTTGTCAATTTCGCGTCGCAAGCCGGTTTTGACTAATATTGAGAAGTCATCAAAACATGCCCGTAACTCACTCCCGATTTTATCATAATCCAGCTCCTCCAACGCGTCATGCATATTGTAAAATGCCTGCTGAGCCCTTTCCAACGCCTTAAGCCGAACAGCCAACTCTTGTTCGCTGAGATGCACAATTTGCTCCGGAGCAATTGCTTTGGCCATCCGTTTTACTTGCTCATCAATAGCTTTGGCCTTGGCTTTGTAAAACGGGGCACCAGGAGACTGAACGGCAGCAGAATTATGCATTTTTAAATATTCAATTGAGGGCAATGTCAATGTCAATTTGAGGGCAAAACACTTTTTTCTCAAGCGCAACCAAAACGAAACGGGAAAAGCAATAACAATGCAGAAACGGCTGCTGCAACGCGATAAGGGAATCGACTGCGCAAGCGCCAATGCAGGTCAAACACCTGAACCGAAAGTGAGCACAAAACGAACCGAGAATAGCGAAGACGATGCAAGAGCGCGAGCGCGTGGTTTATTAACTCTATACTTTAAATAATTGGTATTTATTTAAACAAACAGAGCTAATGTGCAATCACGTCGGGGTCACCAAATGTTGAGCTATTGAGCTTTTTCAATAGCTATCGAATTGTTCACAATGAGTTAATAAAAATGCACCGAAATTTACATTTATATAAATGTAGTTTATTTGCCTTCGTGGCCAAACTTAAAATAGTTATAATTTGTTAATTGTAAGCTCCGAGTTGAGCTGTGCAGATTTAGTTAACGAATTATATTTTGGCAAGCGGTGTCGAATACCGCACCGCGACTTGAATTCCCGATCGATTAAACATAACTGATTAGCTGCCGAATTGCAGCTGCTGCTTGCGCTCAGCTAAGGCCAAGGGCAAGCAACAGAAAATATGATACAAAGAAAGTCCGATGAGCATATGGAAAACAACAGTTATGACAGTTGCGTTAATTTGCTCTTATGCTGCGCAGAGCATAACTTATCGAAAGGTTAAATATTAAGAGCGAAGCTGCTTTAGTTGTTGTTTGGCGCGGATACATGCGTAACCAAACAGTGAGCATAGCCCTTTTTCACTTGACTTATAATGATGTCGAAGGTGCTGATGCTAATTTCTGACAGCGACAGTAGTCCGGTGGGGTTCCATTGCATACGGCTTGTAGTTCCATTACAGAATGCGTTGCAAAGATTATTAGGATGGTGCGTTTTTGTCCATACCATCTTAGTTGCTCTGTGAGCTACTTGACACATGGTTGGTATTTTGTTGTTAAAGAGTTGAAATTCACACCGATTGTCGGCATTAAACATAATTTGATGGTCAAAGCATATGTATTCTTCATTTGGTAACGTACGGCAACGGTGTAGATCACCTGTTATGTGTCCCATGAATTTATCCCTATGGTTGTTAGCAGCTATAAAATATATTTTAAGCTTAAATAGTCGCCAGCTTGTTAAGTCCCACATCGGAATTGGCACAATGTTGAACAGTTCTAATATTGATGTTGACACTAGTGGTAGTATTATTCTAAATATTACATGAGAGTCGGTGACTGTGCTTTCTGCTCGCATAATTCGGTATAAGTAAATAATGTTAGATGATGTCACTGGTACCATTTGATCTGTATTTTCCCTGGTTTGGCTAATGATAGCAACTTGCTGTTCAAGTAGTTTTAGCCGCTTGTCCGATGCAGATCTTGTCTTCTTGACAATGTTAATGGTTTGGTTTTTCAGTAAGGTTAGTAAAAATTCTTCGATCATTGTCTCCAAAATCCTTGCTTGAGCCTGGGGGGAGCAGTCATCGTTTCGCCAATCAGAAAATGTGCTGGGGTGAGGGCTGTGTTATCCGTAGGGTCGTTTGACATTGGTGTAATTGGACGAGAGTTTAGAATCGCTTCATTTTCGATGATCACCGTATTGAATTGTTCGAATGTTAGAGATGCGGTATTTGTCGTGGTAACCAGTAGACGTTTTGCAGGCTTGACCGCAGCTTCCCATAGACCTCCAAATGATGGCGCTCTTGGCGGTATGAATTTGAAGGCAATTTGTTTTTTGTTGCAATGATTGATGATCTCAACCTGAGCCCTTTCGCCAAATATTGATCCTCCCAGTTCCTTTAGTTGATTGTTTGCTCCAACAAAGTTGGTGGCAGTGTCACAATGAATTGTTCGACATTTTCCGCGGCGGCTTAGGAAGCGTCGCAGGGCTCCTAGAAAGGCATTTGTGGTCAGATCGCTAACCAGCTCGAGATGGATTGCTTTAGTGGAGAAGCAGCAGAATACGGCTATGTATGCTTTATCTGTTCTTTTTCCGCAAACTTTATGAATCCAGATTGGTCCGCAATAGTCCACGCCTGTAGTGAGGAACGGGCGTGTTGGTGTCACTCGATCGCTTGGCAAATTGTCCATAACTAGGTTCATTAACTTGGGTTTTGCCTTGTTGCACTTCACACAATTGTGAACGATGTTTCTCGACATAGTTTTATCGTTCAGTATCCAATATGCTTGTCTAGCAATTGCTCGTAAGGCTTGAGCACCGCAGTGCATGTTGTCTTCATGCAGTTCTCACAATATCATCTTTACTATTGGATCGTTATAAGTAAGAGTTGCTGTATTGTCTAAAGAATTAGATTGCGAGCGCGGTCCTGTTCTATTTTACACAGCGTGGTAGTTGCTGATCTGTATCGCTTGTAGCAGAATCGCAACATGTAAGCCACAATGCGTTGTAACTTGAAGAATGAGTTGCTGTGTCGACAGTTATACAACTCTTCGCCTATTGTTGATTTAGATGCCGCTAGGCTTATATGCTTTGTTTTCCTCTCCAGATCGCTCGGAGAGATGATGGGAGGGGCTGATCATTTGTCTGGAGTACCATGCAAAAAGAGTGGTCCATAGAGCCATAGACTGTGCTCGGGTAGTTTTCGTGCAGATATTCCTCTTGAAAGCACATCTGCTGCGTTGTTGGCGGACGATACATGTCGCCAATTATTTTGACTTGTCACTGCCTGAATTTTCGCTATTCGGTTTGCCACGAACGTATGATATGTTGAAGACGGTGCATTGATCCATGAAAGAACAACGGTAGAATCCGACCAAAAATATCCTGGCACTGCGGTGGCGTCAAGGTTTAGATTGCGTCGAATCCTGTCAGCACCTAATAATGCAGCACATAGTTCTAGACGAGGTAGTGACTGTTTTGCGGTTGGAGCCACTCGAGACTTTGAGCATAATAAACGCACAGGTATTTGCTTGTTTTTGTACCTTGCGCGTACATATATTACTGCTCCATATGCCTGCTCTGGCGCATCCACAAATGTGTGCAGTTCCTTCGAGACTGGAGTTTTTCCATCATTTCGTATATGTGTCTTGGAATTTGCATTGAATTGAGGCTTTGCAAGTCCTCTCTATAATCTTTCCACTCGTTCTGAAGATTCGTAGGTAGTTCGTCATCCCAATTGAGTTTTGATTCCCAGAGATTTTTGCCTTCACCACGACTGGAGCGAATAAGCCTAGAGGGTCGAAGACCTGTGCCAGCTCCGAGCAAACAACACGCCTTGTCAACCGGTTTGCTGTGCTGTTTTGTGTGCGGCCGCAAAGTTGATCAATTTTTGGCATCCAAATAAGACCCAATGTCTTAACACTGTAGTGCTCCAGTGTTTCGTCAAGTTTAATATCGCTTACAATGTCGTCCTTGGGAATTCCTTGAAGAATTTGCTCATTGTTGAATTGACATGAGATCACTTGCAGTATGTCATTTAATGATTTTCCCGTTGACGTTTTACAGGATGCATCAAAAACCACTCTTAGCTTTGTGGTGCTGCTGTCAGGTTTCAGCACACAATGATGAGGGATGAAATAATGTTTTGATAGAATGAGTTTTCTAGGAACAGCCTTCATGTGACCCAATTATTTATATTCATTCATGAAGTCCACATATCTTTTCCAGATTTCTGTATCTGTCCTTCTTTCCAGTGCTTTGGGCTGGCTGATCCGTAATAATGTGTGGTAGAATAAATGCTTCGATACGATAACGTTTTAAAGATAATGAAGAGACTAGTCGTTCTGATTTTACGTTAATCTGTGATCAAGAATCCAGCAAAGCCTTGAAGGTAGCTTCTCGTCCATTATTTCCTTGGACTTTTACCTTTGCTGTTTCAAGTAGATTTATATTTTTGCTACTTGCTGATGCTATAATTGGATTTTGCATCTCCATTGAAGAATTTTCCAAATGCAGCAGCGTGTTGTGCCTTTCTTGGCACTTAAAACATTTAAAGCGACTTGGGCAAGCCTTTGAGGCAATTGACGCATAGTTTTTGTCGTTGAATCCAATTCAATCTTTCAGCGGCTGTCCTTGCACGGAAATCGTTGCACCGAAATATGAAATGATTAGACTTGTTGCAATAGAGACAATCCTTTCTTGTAGTTGAAGAAGATGCACAAGTAGCTGTGTTTTGCTTCCGCTAGCTAAAACACGAACTCTTTGTTCGAGAAACTGGAGCATGGTGTCCAGTTTTTGTATTTGTTTCGAATTGCTTATTGATACAGTGTCTTATTTGTGCTGTCGAGCTTTTTTCGTATGACCGCTATTAATATTGGGTCCCACGTTGAGATGTCCAATTCGAGTCCCTTGAGAGATGCGCGGGACTCCAAGGTGACAATGTATAGTTCCTTGTGCGACTTTACATTGTCGTTGATGGTTTACTGCATCAAAAATCGGTTCAATACCGTTGATGTTATGTCTCTTGCGTTATCGTACGTGTCAACCAAGATGTTCCATGCGTGGAGATAGTTATCCTCTTTCAAGTCGATTTGGCGGATTAATCTTTCTGCCTTACCGATCACGCTGGTTTTAAGATACCACTTTTTCCGGATTGTCGGCATGTTGGTATTGTGTACCATGGAAACAAACATATCAAATAATTGTGTCCATTTTAAGATATCCCCATCAAATTTACATACCGTTTTTCTGCCTTTATATAATACTCCTTGGAATCATACCCATTTTCTTCCTCAAACAGTCAAAAATGGACCTCTTGAATTTGAGCCAATAGATTCTTTATGAGCTCTCGTGGTGAGTGCTCAATATGAGTTTTTTGGTGCAATGCGCGATATAAGGATGCGATCATTGCACCTTGTCGTCGGCACAACGCAATCACCTTGGGTTCCAGGGTTGTTTGCTTACGCTGTCCATCGCCAATCTCAAGCTTCTTGCTTGAGGCTTGATTTATGGTCTCAGCGTCATTTTTGATTACTTCTAAGAACTTCAGAACTGTTGTTCTTATGTCCTCATAGAAGGCGAAGTATCCATGATTTTGTGATAGCCCGCCAGATTTTCTTATGACGTCATCATTTTCATGGACAATATTCCATTTCTCATTCAGAGAACCAGCTTTGATTTTGTGGTAGCTGGATTAGACTTTCTGTCAGCGGAGTCCTTTTTGTAGTTAGATATCAGCCTTTGAATCTGATTGCTGACATCTTACTAAACATCAAGTAACTCATCGGTGGTTACTTTTTCTGATGATATTTTAACTGATTTTTTATCGCTTGTTGGACTTGTACAGATATGTATTTGTATATCAGTTTTTAGTCGCTTGATGGACTTTGTAAAAATGCGGTGGTCGTTTATCTAACGAGAGCAACTGGATTCTGAAGTGTCGCCTAGTTGACAACTTTAGTAATTCACACTAACACAAATATCGTGATTGTGTTAGGTAGTTGTAGTATATTTATAGGTAAAAATAGCTTAGTCTACATGTTTGTGTTGTCAGTTAAATTGGGTTATTGAGTTCTCAGCAATTGCTTGCTTGTGCAGAATTGCATATTTTGCAACTACCGGGTTGGCTGACCGCTGCGCTAATAACGCATATTGTGCAGTCAGCGATATTCTGTGAAGTCAACGATAATTTGTCGCTAAGAGTTTTCTGACCTATGGTATCGAATACAAGTTTAATTGTGTCAACAAATATGTGGTAATGTGTATGGTTTTGAAATAGTTTTATTTGTGTTGACAATTGTGTGTCATTTCTTATATAATTGGCTTATGCTTTTTGATTTAAATGCGTGTTGACTTGTATGCACCTAAACACTATCATACCCTTTTTACCCATTTCTAAAAAGTTCAGGGTATAAAAAAAGCAAAAAAGAATTACAATAGTGATACAAAAGCCTAATCAATATTAATGCATCGATATTTTATACGATTAGTCTTCTCTACAATTCATTTTAAACCAAGCATTTCTACCAACTTGCAATGCTTAAATTAATTACTGGTGAAAATTTCATCTACATTTTTTGCTGTGTGAACGCAAAATTTATTTTCAGATACAGTAATATCTTACGCCAATATCATTTGTTTGCCTATATTGTACAGAACTTAAGTCGATCTAATGCTTCTCGTCTCGGTTACCAGCTTTAGTTAGAGCTACGCCACTCAAACATAGCAGTATTAGGCATAGGCAAATCTTCTCTCTCGCTCAAAAAATTAGCTGTCATTTTTGGACAATCAGCTAATGGCTAATATGAAGAATCATTTTTTGCAGTCGTAACGCAGAAGATAACAGATTATCAGCCCCACTTCGATATAAATTCCAGCGGTTGGAGTATACCCAGCAATGTCAATCTTGCTGACCCGTTCTTTTACAAGGGTCAAAGGATCGATATGCTGATTGGCGTTGGCATATTTTTGACTTATGTAACAGTTTCTGGAGACTGTGCGGTTCTTAAATACTTATTTTTAGCTGTAGCTATCAAGCCTTCAGAAAAAAACCCTTGTTTGATTTAGAAAAGCAGCTCTGGAAAATCGACAATTGTTGCGGCGACGCTGTCGGAGGAAAATCCTTGTAAGCAGATATTTCTCTGTTTGGCTTCCAGCCAAGGTTCGCTTGGTGATTCGGACAATCGCGCCCTACGTCGATTCAATGCACTGGAATCAAAGCTGGCGAAAAATGCATGTTTAAAGTCACAGTACGTTGCGTTAATGAAGCAACACATTGATTTTAAGCACATGACCCTAGCCTTCAAGCAATTTGCTGTACCTCAATATTGTTGGTCTAACTCGATTTTTTTATTCTTATGGCTCCGACAAGCTCTATCTGAATTTAAAACTTTGGATCCAACAGGATATCTCAGACTCAGGAGCGCACCAAAGGGATGATTTGGAGCCACGTTGCTACTCATTCATGGCCGCGAAGAGCACTGGAACTTTATAAATCGGATCTTTGGTACGCTCAGCCCAAGACGAAGGATCAAAGTCAATCCAGAGGTCCACTTATAGTCGATGACATAACGGCGGCACACATCTTGGTCAAATGGTCCATTTCGCCAAAGAGCATAAGGATTTGCTCAAAGGGAAGGGCGTATCATCAAAATTCAAACTCATATCGTTAAATCCGATTATGGACAGCTCCGAATAAATTCGCGTTGGTGGACGTCTTCAGAATTCGTTTTTGGATTAGGAGGCAAGGTGCCATATAATTCTGCCAGCTCAACACCCCGTCACCATCGCCATCATAGATCACTTTCACCGCAAATTGTTACACAGTGGACCGCAATCCGATAACGATTTTGGGCCTTTGGTTGCGAAAAACCGTGTCAACAGTTATCGGCAAATGCATTCGTTGCTTCCGGATGAAGCCCAATCGTGTGCAACCAGGGCGCCCATTCTGCACAACTGGAATTGAGTTTTGTGGACCATTCTTCACAAAGTCAAACGTCAGGACCAGGTCGCCCACAAAGAGATACATGTCAATATTTGTTTGCTTTTCTACCAAAGCATTACATTTGGAATTGGTGGAGGACTTGTCAACTTCATCGTTTATCGCTGCATTAAAGAGATTCATCGGTATTATAGGCAAACCCAATTCGAACTGGTCTGACATTGCAAGAAAATTCGTTGAAGCGCGGAATGAACTGAGCATGTTAAGGATACTGTTTTTAAACGTAAAAATCTTAAATGTCACTACTTCAAGAGCGTTCAAAGTGGCGCTTATCGACACGTAACCTGCCCATTTTAATCGATGTCCTGAAGGATGACAATGTGCCACCCTCTTCAATGACGTTTTGGCCGGGTCGAGAACACTATTTTCTGGACCAGACGGCGTCTAGCGGATTTGCAATATTCAAAACTGCAACTGGCACAGTCAGAAGAGCCGTTGGCAAGATCAATGTGCTGCCCTTTGAGACCACGTCGGATGAAAACCTTGCAATTCAAACGGGGGGGAGCATTTCAAAGCCAGCAGCAGCTAACAAATATTTTAAGCCTTTAAATAAACGTAACTAAAACCTAACGTAATTCAGTATTATTGGACGTAGATGTACTAACGGACAGTACATTCAAGTGGCCCAACGATACCATGCACCGGCTTGTTAACGCGCGGACCCAAGCATAAAGCGACCCACCTCCCGCCCATCCGACCAAGGGGCGCACCGCGTAACGTGCGGTTACGAAGATCGCGAACATGTAGACAAATGACGTAGGATAATTTTTTTTAGAGAGCATGCAGAAGTGATACTAGTAATAAGGTGGGAAAGATCGTTATATACTGAACATAAGATCCGAAAAGAGTTATGGATAGCATAGTTAGAAAAGCAAGCATGCAGGGCTATTGGTAAAAAATGTCTACTAATTTTAATAGGTACAGCAAAGTTAATTTGGTTTATTAGTATGGGGGAATCTATTTCACCATTTATTAATTTGTGAAAAAAGGTTATTGCTAGCATAGTTCTACGATGATTAAGAGAGGGAAGATTTATTAGTAAGAGTCTACTGTGGTAAGCAGGTAAATTAGTACTATTGTCCCAGTTAAGACCCCGAAGGGCAAAGAGAAAAAATTGTTTTTGTACCGATTCTATTCTATCCTGTATTTGGGATACCATATACAAGATCCATATTCAAGAATAGGTCGGACAAGAGACACAAAGAGTTTTTGTTAAGTAGGGGTCGTCGAATTCCTTCGATCAGCGTTTAATGAACCCCAAGACACTTGATGCTCGATTTGAGATTAAAGCAATATGCTTGTCAAACTGAAGCATTGGATCCAATAAGATACCCAAATCCTCAACCAAATCAATCCGATCCAATGGTAGGTTATCCAGAAGATAGATATTAAAACAAAGCATTCGCCTATAAAAAGACATAACTTTGCATTTACTGCAAATAATTTACTCTGCACCAAGTTTGAAAATTGTCTAAGTCACTTTGCAGTCTATGACCAGACAGAAGACTTGCAGCTGACATGCATAATTTTACATCATCAGCATACATTAGTACCCGAGAATGATTAATAACAGACGGAAGGTCGTTTATGAACAGTGTAAATAATAACGGTCCAAGGTGACTTCCTTGTGGAACACCAAAAGTGACCTGCACCGCTTTAGATACTGAGCCATTAAAATAGACTCTCTGAGTTCTAGAAGTTAAATAATCTTGAATCCAGAGGATAAGATTATTGGGAAAGCCCAAAAGTTTAAGTTTATAAATTAACAGGAGGTGATTTACAGAGTCAAAAGCCTTACTGAAATCAGTGTAAATAACATCAGTTTGCCATTTGTCTTCAAAGCCCTTAATAACAAATGATGTGAATTCTAGTAAGTTAGTAGAGGTAGGTCTATGTTTCATGAACCCGTGCTGGCACGGTGAAATCATAGATTTACAAAGATGTTGAAGATGAGAGGTTATTAGTTTCTCAAAAATCTTAGGAATAGCAGACAACTTGGAGATACCCCTATAATTTTGAGCATTAGTTTTGTTTCCTTTTTTGTGCAAAGGAATAATATAAGACTCTTTCCAAATTTTTGGGAAAGAGCATAGCTCTACGGACATACTAAACAATTTATGCAAAGGTTTTAAAAGATCCTGAGCACAGTACCTAAGCACACAGCTTGGTATTCCATCAGGTCCTGGAGAAAATGTGGGCTTAATAAACTGAAGATCACAAAGTAGTGAGCTCTCTGTAATTTCCGGTATAAAAATGCAATTTGAGGCATTAAGCTGATAGGGGTAAGGCATGACGACTGGTTGAAAACAAGGGCTATAGGTCGTTTGAAAAAGTTCAGCAAATAGATCGGCAATGGCCTGATCTGAATTGGCTTTCATTTTATCAAAGAATATATTAGATGGAAGAGTCGATGTCTTGCGTTTCGCATTAACGAAATCAAAAAACCGTTTAGGATCCTGCTGAAACTGTAATCTACACCTAGTCAGGTAATTCCTGTAACATTTGTTATTGAGGACTGAAAAGTTGGAACGAGCAATCAAGTATGCAGAACAAGCTAACTGAGAGCTTGATTTTCTGAAACTCTTGTAGAGTTTGGATTTACGGGTTTTCAGAATAGTCAACCTTACAGGTTTGTTTGACCTGTTTGGCGTTCCATAAGGGACACACAAATCAAGTAAAGAATTTAAAGTATTATAAGAAATACTGATTGCCACGTCCAAATTGTCTGACCCGTAGAGGGTAGACCAGTCAGTCAGGGCCAGCAGCCGAGTAAGTTTTGCGAAATCGGTTTTCCGAAATTGACGTACTCAGCTTAAACGATTTCTACTGGGGCATAGCCCCCGGTAGGGTTAAGTGATCGACACCTCCAACGTTGGGTGGTATAAATCCTCTGGATAAGATATGGGTTGTGATCGGGTAATGGATGAGGAGGATGGATCCAAAACAAAAACCAGATCAAGCGTTTTATTAAGAGAATTTGGGATATCATTTATTTGATTCAATGATATCCCAAGTAAATTAATCAAGAATTCATTCTGTGCCGAGGGGGTCAGTGCGCCAGAGTCGGAACAAGAAATCCAAGTAACTTCAGCAATATTGAAATCACCGAGAACTACAAGGATATCGCGATCGGAAAGCATGTAAGCATGTAAGAAACGGACAGTATAGCAGACAAATGAGCATCGTAGACAGAGTTATCAGAGGTTGGGGGTGTATACGAACAAGTTATAAAAACACCAACACCATTAAAAGACAACTTAACAGCAACAAATTCTATATCCATAGAACCACCTACAATTACTGTCTCCGAAAAATAATTTTCATCAACAGCACTAAGCACACCTCCGCCACGTCGAAGTGTACGGTCTTTTCTATAGATACAGTATCTGTTGCATACTACTTCAGAATTAAGAATGTCATGCCTTAACCAAGTTTCAGTTAAGGCAATGACATGAAAAGGAAAAGCAAGGCTATTAAGATATAAACTACTGAGTTTGCTACAAATACCTCTTACGTTCTGATAGCCAAGTACCAAAGAAGCTGTTAGTTTCTTGAACTATCAGAATCGAGAAGAGTTTGAGGCAACGCTACTGGGGTGGGAGATACAATCGGAGACCGAATTTCGGCAAGAGATTTAGGCAAAGCTACTGGGATGGGAAATAAAATCGGAGGCCGATTTTTTTTCCTGGCAGTATATTCATTAACAACAATGTGCTCCGGCCAAAACTCTTTGCAACATATAGAGCTAAAGTCCTGACTCGAGACACTGATTTTAAACGACGAGATATTCCTAGTATAACTAAATTTGAATTTCTCCACCGTGAAATTGGCTTTAGATTTGGCCTTAATATAGACCGTGACATCTTCTGATGTCAAATCAGGGGGAAACCTTGAAACAAATACTTATTTTTTAGGTGGAACGGCAACAAATTTTTTAATTATGTCTTCAACCGAAAATACATTTTTATCTAATGGAATATTTGGCTCTTTGGGTATATTAGGTTTGTTTGGTTGAGCTACGTCAACTCTACTCACCACCAAAAAGACCGAAGGACTGGGATTAGATGAAACAACATCCATAGGGACTATAGCGTTTACATCCGTTATCTCGTTAATTATGGGGACTGGGGCAGAAACATTGTTTTTTAGCCTATTTTTATTTTTGGTCTCAGGATTGTTTGGCTGAATTTCCGACATGACCGGTCCCGATGACGGCCCAACATTGGCTTTTTTGCGCTTAGGAGAATCAGTTAAGAGATTTCTCCTTAAAGTTTCTCTGCACAATTGAGAAATTATCGCACAATTTTTTTAATTGGCCGAAAACTCCCTCAAAACAAGACCAACATGGCCACTCTAAATTAGTAGTGCCCATCAAGTCGATGACTCGGCCGTACAGACCAGCACATTTTTCATGAGCGACATTTGGGCACATCCAGCGGCTAATAAAAGCCATCTTTGTATTAGTGCGAACTTGGCAGCCCTTGTAACAGCAGACAACCATTGTTAAATAAATTTTTTTTTATTTTGTTAAAAAAAAAATAAAAACAAATAAATAAACAAATAAAAATATAATAAATAGGAGAGACACAAATAAAATTTTTTATTTTTTTAAATTAATGATTGAACAAAAATACTGCTCAAAAAAGAAAGAAGACCACCCTAGGGTTAATAGTAAGAATACGCTTGTAAATACTCACAAAATAAAACACAAACAAAAACGTATCGTCGCGAGCGCAGTAACCGTAAGCAACAACAACGGAATAATTTAAACCGGGACCAGCACCAACACAAAAGAGCGCGTGAGAGCCAAAAACGGTTTTATGCACAGAGAGCGAGCACAGAAGAACTGAAAGAGTGCAAGTAAGAAAATACAAAAACAAAATACTAGCAGGGCCAAGCAAACTAAGCAACTTAAGCAATGAGGTTTGACTGTAGTTCGTTGTTGTATTTTGGCACTTGCAAAATAAATGCAAATAATTTATTTAAATTAATGTTCCAAACTTGGGTTTACCAAACCGATGAAACGCAAAGTCACAAAACTATTTATTTGCACAGAGTCGCGAAATTAAAAACAAACGTAAAAGGCACAAAATCAAAATGAACGAAGAGTACAAAAAAAAAACGTCCGTTGCTAAGCAAAGAGAGCGAGCGATTCCTAATGGATAACTTGTGCATTTTTTTCTTTGCCTTGCACATGCGAGCTTTTCTTATTACATATATAACACTTCGCCTGACTGCTTGGCATGACTTATCTTATTCACTCTCGCATACTCATGTATATATTCGTCGGTTACGCTAGCGCGTTAGCATCGAATGTCACGCGCCTTTCTTAGTTTAAAACTAATGTGCAATACAAACGCAGCATTTAAAAAACAATTGTAAACCGTATTAAAAACGAATAAATGAAGGAAACCAATGTAAAGCTATCGTTTTTTATTTAGTAAAATAATCCAAAACTTAATGTTAAAATTCGAACAAAGGTGAACACAAGAAAGTGCCTCTTCTAAACATTATTAATGAATGCTGCAAAGCATCTTGCCCTTACGTTTTATGCTTTGCTCATCGGGAAATAAGAATTTAATCCACGTAACACTTTGTGCATCACTAGTTTTTGGAGATTTGAAATTTAAATGACCAAATCGATTGTTCCATTTCCTCATTTCACACTTAATAACATGAACAGCATACAATTTTTTCATAAGTCATTTTGCCTCTATGCAGCTAGCACTACTTTACCATGTATTTTGAACACATTTTTTTCTCCACACCTTAAATCTGGTTAAGTTTTTCCACCACGTCAAAGAAGTTATTAAGATGTTCAACAATGCGCTCCCCTTCTTTCATTGTTGTGGCCAATAATTGCTGCAGCAATGTAACACGTCGTTCCGGACCTCTTGGTACACGAATCGTACGCAATCGATGCCAGACAGCCGGAATGCTTTACATTGAGTATTTTCCCAACTGGTATGCACAAAATAATGCTTTATAACGCCTTCTCATCTTTTACGTTGCCGTCGTAACCGATGAGTCACTTGCGCAGACTAGCAATGTCTAACCTATTGGAATTTACCTCGTTTATTAAACGAACCACTTCATGTGGTGTGCAAATTGTGACTAACAATACACACATCTGCACAGGCAGCTTGCTCTCAGTTCTCAATATCTTAAGATCATTTTTGTTTGATCTATAAGATACATTCTACTCAGATAATATAAATTACTTGCACGTTGTCGTTCGACTTGTATTCTTAACAACTGAATTAGTCAATATAATATTAATAAATTAAGAAAAACAAATAAGGACCGATTAGACTATACCCTGAACCCTATACCTTAAGCATGTAGTGTAGCACGCACATACTGCATACTGCTTACTCAACTTCAATGTTCCATATCTCCGATGTTTCTTAACCTATTTTAAAAAAAATTGTACAGATTGTCATTATTTTTTTTAATGTTTCATATGCCGTCTCAAAGTTTTCCAAACTCAAGATTTTGTTGTTATCGATGCCATGTGTATTTTGGAAACGGGAAGAGTTAACGAAAATCTAAAACAAACTTGTACTGCTTAGGGATAAGGCGAGCAGTATCAGGTATAGGCGAATATTCTCTCTCGCTCAAAAAATCATTTTCTGCAGTCGTAACAGAACAGCAGAAGATAACAGATTATCAGCCCCACTTCGATATGACAGTGTCTGGAGACTGTGCGGTTCTTAAATACTTATTATTAGCTGCAGCTATCAAGCCTTCAGAAAAAAGACCTTGTTTGATAAGTAAAGCAGCTCTGAAAAATCGACAATTGTCGGATGAAAATTCTCCTTGTAAGCAGATATTTCTCCGCAATTAATCGCGTCTTGAATCAGGCGAGTTTTCTGTTTGTCTTCCAGCCAAGGTTCGCTTGGGGATTCGAGCAATCGCGCCCTACGTCGTTTCAATGCACTGGAATCGAAGCTGGCGAAAAATGCATGTTTAAAGTCGCAGTACGTTGCGTTCCTGAAGTAACACATTGATTTTAAGCACATGACCCTAGCCTCCAAGCAATTTGCTGTACCTCAATATTTTTTGCGTCATCATTACGTGCTGAAGGTAGATAGTAGTTGCAAGTCGTTTTTGAAAATTCTCTTCTGGACTCTCCATAAAGGACTTACTGTTCGCAGGACCATCAATACAATTATAAATATTCACAACATGCAAATTGTTCAAATGATGTAGCTGCTCTGGATGTCGAGCTTCTATTCAGTCCGTCGCATACTCCCGCACACAATATTGTAACCAAACGTACAATTTTAGCCGCTATCGCCGAATTCCACGACCCCTTCGGGTTAATATCTCCCATAATCACAAAACTAACATATTCTTACAGTCACTTTTGAAGGAAAAACTCCTTTGGATTGAGCAAATCTCTCTAATAGCTGTAGCTGGTACGCTCAAGTTCTCTCGTTATGTTTTGCAACTACGCTTATCAAGCCTTGCCACACACGGCACCTATGTTTACGTGCGATCAGAAGCGCAAATCAACAATCACACCACTAAGCACCATCGCCATCATAGATCACTTTCACCGCAAATTCTTACACAGTGGACCGCAATCCGATAACGATTTTGGGCCTTTAATTGCGAAAACCCGTGTCAACAGTTATCGGCAAATGCATTCGTTGCTTCCGGATGAAGCCCAATCGTGTGCAACCAGGGCGCCCATTCTGCACAACTGGAATTGAGTTTTGTGGACCGTTCTTCACAAAGTCAAACGTCAGGACCAGGTCGCCCACAAAGAGATACATGTCAATATTTGTTTGCTTTTCGACCAAAGCATTACATTTGGAATTGGTGGAGGACTTGTCAACTTCATCGTTTATCGCTGCATTAAAGAGATTCATCGGTATTATAGGCAAACCCAATTCGATCTGGTCTGACATTGCAAGAAAATTCTTTGAAGCGCGGAATGAACTGAGCATGTTAAGGCTACTGTTTTTAAACGACCCTCTTAAATGTCACTACTTCAAGAGCGTTCAAATTGGCGCTCATCGACACGTAACGTGATGGCTATTTTAATCGATGTCCTGAAGGATGACAATGTGCCACCCCCTTCAATGGCGTTTTGGCCGGGTCGAGAACACTATTTTCTGAACCAGACGCCGTCTCGCGAGTTGCAATAATCAAAACTGCAAATGGCACAGTCAGAAGAGCCGTTGGCAAGATCAATGTGCTGCCCTTTGAGACCACGTCGGATGAAAACCTTGCAATTCGAACGGAGGAGCGTGTCGAAGGCAGAAGCAGCTAACAGATATTTTAAGCCTTTGAATAAACCTAACTAAAACCTAACGTAATTCACAACGGATAACTTGTGCATTGTTTTCTTTGCCTTGCACATGCGAGCTTATCTTATTAGATATATAACACTTCGCCTGACTGCTTGGCATGAATTATCTTATTCACTCTCGCATACTCATATATATATTAAAAAACAATTGTAAAACGTATTAAAACCAAATAAATGAAATGTAAAGCTATCGTGTTTTTTATTTAGTAAAATAATCCACAACTTTCTCTGAAAATTTGAACAAACACAAGTGCCTAAACATAATCAATAAATGTTGCAAAATATCTTGCCCTTTTTCACATTTGTCTCTAAGATAAATAAGTCATTTTGCCTCTATGCAGCTAGCACTACTTTACCATATTCATCTTTTTTGAACACATTTTTCTCTCCAAACCTTAAATTCCTTCTGGCTTTTACAACTAATATAATCATCGAAAAAATCGTATAATCTAGTTTGTACAAGCGCACGGTTCTACGGCTACTTGCTTCTATGTAATTATCTTCTGCATCCATACATTCTTCTGCCTAGCGTCGCTTGCGCGAATTCGTCTAGACAGAGTAGACAACAGAAGTATACACCAATCCTCATCGCCAAATCCACTTCAATCTAGTAAAGTTTTTCCACCACGTCAAAGAAGTTATTGAGATGTTCAACGATGCGCTCCCCTTCTTTCATTTTTGTGCCCAATAATTGCTGCAGCAATGTAACACGTCGTTCCGGACCTTTTGGTACAGGAATCGTACGCAATCGGTTCCAAACAGCCGGAATGCTTTACCTTGAGTATTTTCGCAACTGGTATGCACAAAATAATGCTTTCTAACGCCTTCTCATCTTTTAGTATCTTAATTTTCAGTATCATTTTTCAGTATCTTAAGATCATTTTTGTTTGATCTATAACATACATATAGATTACTTGCACGCTGTCGTTCGACTATACCCTGAACCCTATACTTTACGCATCAGTCAGTGCTTGCAAGTATGAGTGTGTAAGCACGCACATACTGCATGCTGCATACTCAACTTCAATGTTCCATATCTCCGATGTTTCTTAACCTACTTTAATAAATATTGTATAGATTGTCATTATTTTGTTTAATGTTTCATATGCCGTCTCAAAGTTTTCCAAGTTCAAGATTTTGTTGTTATCGATGCCATGTGTATTTTGGAAACGGGAAGAGTTAACGAAAATCGAAAACAAACTTGTACTGCTTGGGGATTAGGCGAGCGTAAGTTCCAAATCTGGATTCTCTAGCTCCTATAGTCTCTGAGATCGACGAGTTCATACATACAGACAGACGGACATGGCTATATCGACTCGACTGTTGATGCTGATCAAGAATATATATACTTTATGGGGTCGGAGATGCTTCCTTCTGCCTGTTACATACATTTGCACAAAACCATTATACCCTTTTCCCATTTTTAATGGGATCAGGGTATAAACAGTCACATATGGAACAAAGGCAGCACCATTTTTAGCCACGAAATGTCTACAAAATCTGGCACAAAAGGCAAAAAGGGAACTTCACTGCTACTTTGGAAAATTATTTTTGTGTTGACTAAAATATAGTATCCTGCCTAACAGGGGCGGATACACTACACAGCGACAACAAAAGATGAATAAGCTCCTGCATAGTTCTGAATTTAAGTTGAGAAAATGGTGTAGTAATAATACCACAAGAAGTTCCAAAGGAAGACATAATACCAAATGTTCAACTGAAAGATACCGCATACGAGGATTGCTCCATTAAAACCCTTGGAATCACTTGGAACCCCAAATCAGATCTCTTATGTGGTAAAACTGATATTATCACTAAAGATAACATACCAATAAGAGATGTAACGTAGTTACGTAGTAGTAACGTGGAACTAAAAGCTGCTGTATTGGGAGCTCAGCTTGTAGACAGAGTTAAAGAATCAATTGTTCATTTTTAATGAAGAGAAACCAACCCACAAGCACCCAGTAGATGATCCAGATGAAAGTTCACATCACAAGAAAAGGAGGCAAATTAATATCTTTTCCTTAACTACAGCGGTGTTGGTTATGTTGCTTCTATTCCCGCTTACATTGGCAGAATCAATAAAAATAACTCAACTCAGATCACAACCTGACATGTTTTTTTAAAAAATTAGAACAACTCAATTAGCAGTATCTGAATGGACGATAGTGGCCTACTTGGATTTAAAAACTTATTGGACCCACGTAGATACATTTTCAAAAGGCACTACAAGGATTGGCCAAATGTGTTCCAAACTTAAAGACTCTAACGACACTAACAGAGAGCACAATTGGACATTGTAGGGAACATCGCAAGTAGTTTGTTCGGATTATTGGACTCTACATATGCAAAGGTTATGTCAAAAACCATACTGAAAATAAAAGGAAATGAAAACTATCTCCTAGAGTTATTTTAAAACCAAACTTCATTGATTGACTCCACTATTCACGTCTTGAAACGAGATGAAATTACTTACACAAAGCGATTAAGCCATTTGGAAGATCATATAAAAAATGTGGTAAATGATGAGTCTCATTTCCATACTTTACAACGGTATGCTGTCGTCACAGCTTACGGCAATGGCTTCCAATCTTCAACGCATGCAAAGCGAGATCATTAATAACTGACTGATGTACGCGACAACATCAAAATGCTTAGGACGAACCGTTGGATATTTGCAAAAAAGACTCCATCAAAATTCTTTGGGATGATAACTGCAAAAGCAGGATGTACCATACGCAACTCATTAATTACCGTAACCAGTCAAAGCGTCATGGAAACAGCATTTTTGACATCATATGCCCGATTCGGAAAAATGGAGGACAAAAAACATTTAAACGACCACAGCGCTCATGCCATTTAAATAACTTATTCTTAGCTAGTGACAAACAAAATTTTTCGTTGCCGTATGTTTCACAAAGAAACCATCCGCTGACCTTATTGGCCGATAATATTAGTAAGCCTTTATTATCAAATATCTTTGCACCTTTAGGGCTAAAATTTACTGAGAAACCAACACAAAATTACATTGTAATTCTGGCACATATAAAACCTCTTGACGTGTAATTGTGTAGCCACACAGGCTGCGCACAACCACTGTACCACGGCCTCTCGCCAATATATAGCTTTTTCCCTCCAATTCGATGTTCTCAATGTGTTGTTCGAACTCATCGAACAATTCGCGTCGCGCACGCATGTGTGATGTATCGTCAAATTTGGATGAATCCCGAAGATCAATACTATTAGTCCATAAAATGGCGTAACGACCCATCAGAGGATCAAAATACTACAGACTAAAACAAGTAAGAAGGCTCTAGTCGCGAAATCCCGACTAGACAATACCCTGATCCCTATACTTTACGCGTACAGTCAGTGCTTGCATCTAAGTGTGTACAATGTCCCATATCTCCGGTTTTTCTTTACCGATTTTAATAAAATTTTTACGGATTGTCATTATTTTGTTAAATGTATCAAACGCTGTCTGAAAGTTTTCCAAATTCAATATTTGGTTGTTGTCGATCCCATGTATATATCGAAAACGGGAATCAATTCGGATCACAACCTGACATATTTTTTGAAAAAATTAGAACTAAATTTTTTTATTTTTTTTTTTTATTGATCTTTGAGCAGCGAATCAATGATTTAATTTATGTTTCTTAATCTATAACAACTTGAAGATAACATACATATATTGGATTCTTTAAAGAACTTATTATGTGGAACATAAAAGAATGATGATAATTAATAAATAGACACGAATCTATATATATATCATATATAATATCTGGTACATCTTGAGTACATTACATTTAAATACACCAAAGTGTATCTACACATTAAAAAGTCCCTGAAGATGTTTTTGTCTCTTTCCACCATCCAACTCTAAGTCTAAGGCCTTTGTCTCTCTATCTGTTTCTTCTTTTTGGTGGTCTTACGCTTGCGATTGTTTATCACAAATATCAATGCAAGAACTAGTTCCTCAGTGGTCGACCCACTCGACTGACCCTGGGCGCTTGCCTGGGACTATTTAACATATTACTTCAGGCAAGGTCCCTCATGTGGCCCTAAAGGCCCTCTTCTTGCTTCTTGCTTCTTGCTCGAGCTCACTTTAATCTCGGTCCAGGTCGGCTTTCTTAGCTCTCAAAACTCTCTGTGCGTATTGGGCCACACGGCGCCAATTCCTCTCTCTTCGGATCATGACGTCAACTATGTTATCGGGCGTGATTTCTTCTGTCTCCGTTTCCTGGTTTAGCGTCAGGCGCTGCCAGTTCCATTTGCGGCAACTGAAGAACGTGTGCTCAGCGTTGTCGCAGCATCCGGGGCAGTACAGACATTCAGGCGATGCTGCCTCTCCCATTCAGTGTAGGTAGTGGCGGAAGTAACCATGTCCCGACAGAAGCTGTGTTAGGTAGTAATCTACCTCACCATGCTTTCTGTTGGTCCACGGCTCCACGTCTTTGATAAGACGCGCAGTCCATCTCCCCCTACTTTCCCCTTCCCAATAATTCTGCCAAGCGCGAAGTATGTTGGCTCTCTCTTGCTGGGAGACAATTTCCCCTTCCCCTGCACTTCTCCTCATGAAAACCATCCGCTGCTCCTTAGCTAGGAGGTGTATTGGTGCCACCCCAGCGATCACCAACACTGCAGGCTCCGAGACGCGAAGCTACTCTCAAGGCCCCTCTTCGTTGGACCTGTGCGAGCCTCTTCCGATACATCTCTTTTCCAAGAGAATTGGCCCATATCTCAGCCCAATAGAGCTGCACTGACTGAACTGCGCTTATCAGGAGGCGGCGTCTGCTGGAAGTCGGCCATTGGCCATTAGCCTACTGAGCGCAGTCACGCCACCAGCAGCTTTGTCTGCCGCCTGTTTTATTTGTTGGAAAAAGCTCAGCTTGGTGTCTATCGTTTTACCAAGGTACTTGACCGCAGGCTTCGACATCACCGTAGCCTCCCCGACTCTCACCGAGATTATCGTTGGTATCCTTTTCTTGGACAGGACTACCACTTCTGTTTTGTTCGGCGCCAATGATAGCCCATGTTGCGCCATCCGACTACTGACAGTCCTCATCACTTGGTTGAGCTTGAGCTGTGCTAGTTGCAGGTCTCGTGCTGCTACCAGTGCAGCAACATCGTCCGCATACCCAACTAAGCACGTCTCTTCTGGCATCTCCAGTCTTAGAAGACCATCGTAGGTGGCGTTCCCAAGGTCTGGTCCTAGGATGGATCCCTGCGCCGCCCCTGCTGTGACCTCCATTCTGCGAACGCCTTCTCTGGTCTCATAGAGGAGTCCGCGCTCCGCAAGGTAGGCGTCGATTATTCGGAGTAGATATGCCGGGACACCAAAGCTGTGGTCCAGAGCCTCCATCATATCTGTCCATCTTGCCGAGTTAAACGCATTCTTCACGTCGAGGGTCACAAGGAGTACCACCCGGCGCGAGAACCGGTTATGCTCCTCTGCTCTTTCTACTGTTGCGACTACGTCAAGGACCGAAAAAAAAAAAAAAAAAAGGTGGACCGGCCCGCCCTAAGCCCGTGCTGCCTCGGTGAGAGTGCGCCGGTATTACAAATTGCTGTCGTTAATCTGACCTTGATCAGCTTCTCTATTATCTTTCCAGCTGTATCCAGCATACACAACGGACGGTAGGACGCTGAAGACTCCGGATCCCCCTTTCCTTTGATGATGAGCACCAACCTTGCAATTTTCCAACGCGAGAAGAAAACTCCATCCGCTAGGCAGGCATTGTACATGCGCAGAAGCAGTCCTGGGTTCTGGTGATAGACCAGCTTGAGAGCCTCATTCGGTATCCCATCCGGGCCAGGTGCCTTCTTATCCTTCATTGTGAAAACCGCTTTTTCCAGTTCTCCCTGTGTGAAGAGAGGAATTGCTTCGATCTGGCTCCATTCCCTTTGTGGTCTGATCGGGTGCTGTGGAAACAGCGCTGCAACTATGTTCTCCATTTGCGCAGCTTCTTTGGCTTTAACAGGTTTCAGGGCCCCCAGTTTTTCGAGTCACAAGTTTGTAACCCAGTCCCCAGGGGTCCCTTTCTATGTCTGCCACCAGCTCCCTCCAGCAGCTGGCCTTGCTCCGGTTAATGGCCCGCCCTAATTCCTTTTTTGCGGCCTTATGCTCCGCTGACTTCTCGTTCGCTTCGGCTCGGTTTCTCGCCCGTTGAGCGACACGACGGAGCCTATGACACTTCCTGCGCAGTTCTGCTATCTCTGGTCTCCACCAGTAGACCGGCTTTTTCTCGTGGCGGGGCCTACTACTGGGCATAGAAGCCTCACAGGCAGCCCTGATGATGTTCATAGTTGAAGTAGCCAATGCTTCTGCAGCTACTTCTCTATTCTGGCTACCCTCCTCCAACCTTGCCGCACCCCTCGCTAATTCCCTCTCAAAAGACTCGGTCCTTAACCGCGCTGTGTTTCATTTGGCGAATGCTCTGGGAGTCACCCTCTGGTAGGGACCACCGTTGTTAACATCAAACACGATGTATTGGTGGTCACTACCGGTGTATTCTTCAATGACTTGCCAGTCTCGAATGAGCGGCCCGAGGTTCTCCGAGGCAAATGAGACATCGGGAACTGTTTCCCCGTATCCCGGTCGCCGAAAAGTCGTCGCGTTCCCATCGTTCAAAACCAGAAGCCCGGCTCTCGCTACCATCTCCATAACGAGCTTACCCCGGGCATCGGGGTAAGGCATACCCCATTCCAGCGCCCTCGCGTTAAAGTCTCCGGCGACCACTTTGTATCCTGAAGACGCCATCATCTTCAAGGCCCTCTAGCTGGCGTCTGTAGCTTTGGATCGACTGATTCCGCGTGAGATAGCAGCTGAAAAAAGTTGTCGTCCCACACCTCACCCAGACAAACCCGTTACCTCGATTGTGAGCGGCAACATGGGCATTCCAGGGTTCCAGCACCCAGACGGCTGCAGTACCAAGAAGATCTGAGTACCAAGAGGAGGGCTCCCTACTCGACCTCTTCTCCACTGCCAACTGTTGAAGCAAATCGTTGGCAGTTCGGCTCCTATTCGTGTTTGCTTGAAGAAGTCCGAGCGCCTCCTTAAACGCTCTGCAGATCCCGGACCCTGTTTTGTGTTCAAGGTTATCTCCGCTTAGGCCATTGTCTGCAGAGATAATGCAGCGTGCTGGCGCATCACATGTCATGGCCTTGAGACCGGCTACTCCACATTTATAACACAAAGAGCTGCGATCAGGTCCTTTGCACCCATTAGCTACATGCCCGTATCCCAGGCATTTATAACAGCGCGTCATCGATGTACGCTCCCGCACTCGGCAGTTAATCCATCCAATGTGGATCTTTCCGCGCACCAGGAAGTAGGATGCGTCGCGCGTACTCATCTCTACCACCGCCATATTTTGCCCTCTTATTATTCTAGGGATTAGGCCAATCTTCACATCCCCGATGTTGGGCATATCCCCCTTAAGGGCTTTAATTTCCACTACCTCTGTTAGGCAGTCAAGGTCCCGGATCTCCACAACGAACACGAACAACACAATTAGCAGTATCTGAATGGACGATAGTGGCCTACTTGGATTTAAAAACTTATTGGATTGGCCAAATGTGTTTCAAACTAAAAGACATACCTGTATGCAAGGGAATGTATCGAAAATATTTTATTGACCAAATGACGCAAACAGAGAGCACCATTGGACATCGTAGGGAACATCGCAAGTAGTTTGTTTGGAGTATTGGACCCTTCATACTCAAAGGATATGTCAAAAGCCATACTGAAAATGAAAGGAAATGAAACCATCTAGATTTATTTCAACCACTATTAACGCCTTGAAACGAGATGAAATTACTTACTCAAAGCGATTAAGCCATTTGGAAGATCAAATAAAAAATGTGATTTCCATACGTTTCAACGGTACATTATGCTGTCGCATACGGCAATGGCTTCCAATCTTCAACGTATGCAAAGCAAGATCATTAATAACTGACTAACTTGGATCTATACAATCTGATACCTATACCAGCTACAAGTCAACATGGATTTCAAGTGTTTTGAAAAATTGAAACACCTTTTATTGCCATCAACAATTATCGGGATAAATTTGTGGAATTGACTACGGAAGACAGCAAATAATTTCATTTGTTACAATAAACAATCACTGTTATCTATCGACATGAGCTGCGAAATGCAACTGTTTCACAACAAAACAGATTCTTTCTGTCAGACTAAAAGAATCAATATAATATTCGTGTGGCAGAAAATGTATAGGACGAACCGTTGGATATTTGCAACAAAGACTCCATCAAAATTCTTTGTCTCTGACAGTCTGCCCCGATGGAGCATCAAATATCCACTAATATAGTACTGGGATGATAACTGCAAAGGCAGGATGTACCATACGCAACTCATTAATTACCGTAACCAGTCAAAGCGTCATGGAAACAGCATTATTGACATCATATGCCCGATTCGGAAACATGGAGGACAAAAAACATTTAAACGACCACAGCGCTCATGCCATTTAAATAACTTATTTAATACCATCCGCTGACCTTATTGGCCGATAATATTAGTAAGCCTTTATTATCAAATATTTTAGCACCTTTAAGGCTAAAATTTACTGATAAACCAATACAAAATTACATTGTAATTCTGGCACATATAAAACCTCTAGAAGTGTATTTGTGTAGCCACAAAGGCTGCGCACAACCACTCTACCACGGCCTCTCGGCGATATATAGCTTTTTCCCTTCAGTTCGATGATCTCAATGTGTTGTTCGAAGACAACTAAACAACTGAGTTGTGTTTTATGGTTCGACCGCGTCGTCGTCTGGTTACTCCATTGCTCGGTTCTTGGACTTATAAGAGCCGTGAAAATAAACGCCTGGATATTTTAGGCAAAGGACTGTGATAATTGCCTGCCTAATTTCTAGACTTTTCAAGAGAAGCGGTAAAGTGCGCTGAAAGCATTGGATGTAAGTTTGTGAATTCCTTAAAAACCGTCGGCATGTGTTCGGTATCATCACGAGAGCGGTGCGGAAACTATTTGCAAAACAAGATTTTGTTGAAAGTCCGTGTCTTCCAACGGTGGGAGAATGTTTGGTTATACAGCTAACTCAACCAAATACAAAGCAGCCAGTTTATAATCTGTTTGAAACAATTATGATTTTGCAGCAAATTATCAATTAATTTTTGTTTTTTTGTTTCTTCATCAGTATTTGTCTTACATTTCTAATGTGCTGATTGTCAAGGGCAAGCAGCTGCTGCAAATCGATTAGTAGTGGCACAGGCTAATTCTAGACTTAGGCTGTTTTCGCGACAAGCTTAAGTTGTTCATTTTTGAACCTTTTTGTCATATTTTAATTTCGGTCAAGTAGACGAAATGCTTATTTATTTCAATTTCGGAATTTCAATGGCTATTGAAAAACTAAAAACTGCGCGTTTAAGAAAGTTTCCTGATGCGATTACAAGGGCAGCCCTCTTTAAGTGACTGCAAAGCACTTACTAGAACCATGAAAGTTTTGAACACTCTAGTTTAAATACGGTATACATCGAAATAGCCCGTGCATTCAAAAGTTTGTGGCATTCATTTCATTTCATTTCAAAGCGGGTGCCTAAAAAAATCAAATTACCATTCCAAAAACGTCTCTGGGGTCAATCAAGCGGTTGCAGCGCAAGCCCATTTGGCCGAGACTTCAAATTGATCATTTAAGGAATTACAAAGCTTCGAATTTGCGCTTCTAGAAAAAAAAAGTCCATTGAATGCCATTAAAAGTGCAGAAATGAACGTGAACGTAATTTTTATACCCTGATCCCATTAAAAATGGGAAAAAAGGGTATCATGAAGTTGTGCAAAAGTATGTAACAGGCAGAAGGAAGCATCTCCGACCCCATAAAGTATATATATTCTTTATCAGCATCAACAGTCGAGTCGATATAGCCATGTCCGTCTGTCCGTCTGTCCGTCTGTCCGTCTGTATGTATGAACGCGTCGATCTCAGAGACTATAAGAGCTAGAGACTCCAGATTTCGAACTTAAGCTCGCCTAATCCCTAGGCAGTACAAGTTTGTTTTCGATTTTCGATAACTCATCCCGTTTCCGATATACACATGTGATCGATAACAATAAAATCTTGAATTTGAAAAAACTTTAGATGACATTTAAATTATTAATCAAAATAATAACAATCTGTGAAATTTTTATTAAAATCGGTTAAGAAACACCGGAGATATGGAACCTTGAAGTTGAGTATGCAGTGTTCAGTATGCGCTTGCACACATGCTTACATACTTGCAAGCACTGACTTTACGCGTAAAGTATAGGGATCAGGGTATCGTCTAGTCGGGGTTTCTCGACTAGAGCCTTCTTACTTGTTATACCCTGAATTCATTAAAATTGGGCCACACCAACGCACGGGTAAGCTCGTTATGGAGATGATAGCAAGAGCTACTGGTTTTGAATGTGTCCTTGATGTCGTTGCAACTGTGGAAAGAGCCGAGAGCCACAAGCGGTCCTCGCGCCGCGTGGTACTTCTTGCGACTCTCGACGTAAGAAATGAGTTTACGGCAGGTGCGGCGCAGGGATCTATACTAGGACCGGATCTCTGAAATTCCATCTTCGATCAGTCTCTTGTTGGACTGAAGATGCCAGATAAGACGTGTCTGGTTGACGTTGCTGCGCTGGTAGCAGCGCGAGACCTGAAACGATGGCGGAACGTGGGCTACCACTGGCGCTGAACAAGACAGAAGTGCTAGTCCTGACCAAAAAAAAGGAGCAACGATCATCTCATTGAGATTCGGGGACTCTACTGTGATGTCGAAACCTGCGGTCAAACACCTGAGCTTCTTCCAACATATAAAACAGGCGGCAGACAAAGCTGAAACTGGTGGGCTAATGGTGAATGTTGGGGACCCGACTTCTGGCAGACGTCGCCTCCTGATGAGTGCGGTTCAGTCTGTGTTTCTCTATGAGATTCTCTAATTCTCTTGAAGAAGGTATGTACCGGAAGCGGCTCGCACAGGTTCAACGAAGGGGGCCTTCAGAGTAGCCTCGGCTTATCGAACGGTCTCGGAGTAGGGGGAGATGGACTGCGCGCCTTAACACAGACGTGGAGCCGTGGATCAAAAGAAAGCATGGTGAGGTAGATGACTACATAAAAGCTGCAGTTCTTGTCGGCACATGGATACTTCAACCGTTACCTTCACCGAATGGGAAAGGCAGCATCGCAGCATCGGTTGCAGCGACAACGCTGAGCTCACGTTCTTTGGTTGTCGCAAATGCAACTGGCAGCGCCTGACGCTAAGCCTTGAAGCAGAGACATAGATTACAGCCGATAATAAAGAAGAATTCATAATGTGTGGCTCAATATGTGCAGAGAGTCCTGAAAGCTAATAAAGCCGTTCTGGATCGAGCTCAGAGCGAGTTAATGTATTAAATGTTCCCAGGCAAGCGTCTAGGGTCAGTCGGGTGGGTCAACCAAAAAGGAAGAGAGAGATTTTTTTTATTTCATTAAATATAGACATTTATTCCTAGTCCAAGCGGTATTTTTTTTTTGTAAAAAATGATGTGTGTTATATATATAGGATCTTCGAAAGTTCCAATATATGTGTTATATATATTTGATCTTCGATTCTATCGCTTTCCCCACCCTCCACTGTGCTTAGCGCCCATTTTTTTTTACAGCAGGAGCTATAAAATTTTGCGGAAAGTTTTTTTTTCACAGTTTTTCAACTAGACTCACCTATTTTGGATTCTACGTCAAAGTCGAGATTTAAGTTTTACGTTCACATCCCCCTTCTAATTAGACAAATTAGTTGGCGACTTCAGAGAAAGACTTATTTAAAAAATATAATTTTTATCAAAGTTTACAAACACTGCAGCATGCAGACATAAAGCAAAAATAAAAATGTATATATTTTTAGGAAGCATGCTTCTGTTAATCATATGATGAAACATTCTATTGAATTCATGGTTGTTAAGTGGCTGGATTCAGTTGAAAACTTGGTAGGCGTTAAATCAGGAGATATGCTATTGTCGACCGAAAAATATCCACTGCCTGAGGCAATATTTGCATACTGGGAATCACGTCAGGAAAACCTTGAAAACCTTGCTCTTCAATTGGGCGATATTCGCATAAAGACCATCGGTTTTGTGCTGGAGAAAATACAATCAGTTTTTGAACACTCTTATCGACGTATTGTAGAGCTAGTATTGGAATCTTTAGCCGAAGCAAGAGACATAACAAAATGTTTGGCAGCTTTGGTAAGCCATTAATGCTTTTTTTTTTTATCAGGTCCTTTTATACTTTTAAACAGAAAAAAAAAATTGATAAATTTGAGATGGGAACTATGGATGATAATAGACCTGATATACGGACGTTAATGTTGACAGTTGGTCTTGTTTGGGGACATTCCCGCTATTTTCACACACTGGATAACATGACTCTTTTCTTCAATCTTTTTCACAATTCTATAATTGAATGCGTTATACGCACTATAGAGCCAGATTCTATGTTTCAGAGTGACATTGAGGAAGCCTACAAAAAAATTATTATTAACATTCAACATCTCGAATATTACAAGTAAGTTAATCTGCGCAATTTACACGAAGTAATTAAATATTTCTTTTCCTGTGCGAATTTCAGGACAATATACAGAGAATGTCGAAACTCACTAAAAAAATTTAAAATCGGCGCTACCTTTAATTCACAGGACTGGACATGGCAATCAATTAAAGTATTTCAACGCTTAGACAGTTTTATCAAGCGTCTACATGTGCTGGAAGAAATGTTTAATACTGGTCGGGATTTTATGAAGCTTGACAAAATAGTAGTAGGTGGCCTAAGGGGCCGTCAAATTTCAGGTGTACTTGAAACTATAGTTGAGGATTACAAAAGCTATTATCGTGATTGGACAAACGTACAGTACAATACCTTGGACACTGATTCAGAGAACACGCTTTTCGAGAATGATTTTCTTAACTTTAAGCAAAAAACAGATATGCTAGAACGCAAGATTGCATCTCAATTTGAAAAAACGCTACAAGATTCTCACAACTTATTGCTAGGTGGGCGTCTCCTACTTCGACCTATTATTAAAATACACATTGATTCATTTATGCATATTATTGTCGATGATTTTGAAAAGCAAATAATGTACGTTAAGGAGGACTACAATATTCTGAAACAGTCAAATACTGATAGAAGCTTGTCTGTAAGTATTTATCTTCCACATATATGTTGTATTACTTAATTTATCGATGCATAATTTTCAATGCTAGGCAATTCCGACTGATGACTGCTTCCCAAAAACATCAGGAACAATCGCACTGCTAAGTAAGCTTCGACATCGCATTACAGCTATTTATAAAAACTCTGAGTTATATTACTATCCGTAAGTATTATAGCTTTTATCGACTATTATTCCTTATTATTTAAAATGGTTGTATGCAGGCTTTTTGAAAACGAACGCGGAAAAAATGTCCTAGACCTTTATAACTTAATGTTACAGGAACTAAATGGTTTGATTCATAACATATTACAGAAGTGGGTTGTAAAGTGCTGGACTAGCATTCAAGAAAGCATTGGAATTTCTTTGTTAAAACGAATTGAGAACAATATATCTGTCAACTTTAGTGAAAATCTTAAAATTATTCTGAAGGATATCAAAATTTTATTGCTTTTGGAATGTGAATTATCGCCCAATCTTATTAAATTTTTTAATTTGGAGGAAGATCTTTGGGTACGTATAATCAAGATGAACTAAAAAATATAATTAATAATTTTGTGTACACTTGCTAACTTATGTCCGTCACTTTCAAAACTTAACAAGTAAGAAGGCTCTAGTCGAGAAATCCCGACTAGACGATACCCTGATCCCTATACCTTACGCGTACAGTCAGTGTTTGCAAGTATGTGTGTTTGTATGTACGCACATACTGCATACTGCATACACAACTTCAATGTCCCATATCTCCGGTGTTTCTTAACCGATTTTAATAAAAATTTCACAGATTGTTATTATTTTGATTATTAATTTAAATGCCATCTAAAGATTTTTCAAATTCAAGATTTTGTTGTTATCGATCACATGTGTATATCGAAAACGGGATGAGTTATCGAAAATCGAAAACAAACTTGTACTGCCTAGGGATTAGGCGAGCTTAAGTTCGAAATTTGGAGTCTCTAGCTCTTATAGTCTCTGAGATCGGTTGACTCATACATACGGACAGACAGACAGACAGACGGACGGACGGAAGGACGGACATGGCTATATCGACTCGGCTGTTGATCCTGATCAAGAATATATATACTTTATGGGGTCGGAGATGCTTCCTTCTGCCCGTTACATACTTTTGCACAACTTCATGATACCCTTATTTCCCATTTTTAATGGGATCAGGGTATAAAAATTATAAAAGTTTCAAATACAAAATATATTTGAGTTTACCGATAACTTGACATTTTAAATATTGTTTGTTCGCTAAAAATAATATATTGATCATTAAAAATCGGATTTGTGGTTTTTGTATAATAAGTGCATTAAACTTAAGTTTTTATACCCTGATCCCATTAAAAATGGGAAAAAAGGGTATGATGAAGTTGTGCAAAAGTATGTAACAGGCAGAAGGAAGCATCTCCGACCCCATAAAGTATATATATTCTTTATCAGCATCAACAGTCGAGTCGATATAGCCATGTCCGTCTGTCCGTCTGTATGTATGAACGCGTCGATCTCAGAGACTATAAGAGCTAGAGACTCCAGATTTCGAACTTAAGCTCGCCTAATCCCTAGGCAGTACAAGTTTGTTTTCGATTTTCGATAACTCATCCCGTTTCCGATATACACATGTGATCGATAACAATAAAATCTTGAATTTGAAAAAACTTTAGATGACATTTAAATTATTAATCAAAATAATAACAATCTGTGAAATTTTTATTAAAATCGGTTAAGAAACACCGGAGATATGGAACCTTGAAGTTGAGTATGCAGTATGGTCGTACACACACGCACAAATACTTGCAAGCACTGACTGTACGCTTAAAGTATAGGGATCAGGGTATCGTCTAGTCGGGATTTCTCGACTAGAGCCTTCTTACTTGTTAATTTTGAAACTATTGACGAAATAATAAATAAATTGTTTGAGAAATAACGGAGATATGGATGAAAGAAGTTTAGACATTCGTTAGTGCATTCGTGCAGTAGAGAAGGCATGAATATACGTGTTTGCTTTGCTTTGGTAGACAGTTTCAAGCCCTTCTTTAAAAAGTGGCCGAAAAACGAATACATTTATACGAATATAAATAACAAAACATTTTAAATTAAACAAAAAAAATATAAAACATTACATTAAAACTATAGACAAAAACATCGGAGATATTAATGATTGAAATTAAGTTTATTATCACAAATCAATCGATGATTAATGCATTTAAAAATCGATTAATTAAGCACAACACTGGTTTTAGATCACTTTGTTCGTCGAGATTTACGTTTTTAACAACTGCTTGGTCGAGAAAAAAATTAACTCACTCTAATACATATATATTATTTATAAAATTGCAAAAAAGAAAAATCAGCTAGGGACCAGAAAATACTTTCCTGAAGTATTTAACAAGCTTAATCCTTATCAAACGCGATTACAGTTCCAGCAGCCCGTCTTGTCGCTTTGACTTTTACCGTTTTTCGGTACGTTCGTCCGTCTTGCGCCGCTCCCTTTCCTCCAAAAGCTTCACTTTTAGTGCACGAAGCGTCGCCAATGAGTTTCGTGTCTCGACTGCCACTACAAAGTTCTCGAATGTACTAGACAGAGTAGATAACAGAAGTATGAACAAAAACTCATCGGGCAAATCCACGCTAAAGAAGCTATTGAGATGTCCAACGATGCTCTCCCCTTCTATCATTTGGGTGCCTAATAATTTCTTAAGCAATGTAACACGTCGCGCCGGTCCTCTTGGTACATAAACCTCACGTAATTGGTTCCAAACTTCCGATGATGTTTTAATATGTTAAACATTAATTATTTGCGAAGCCCTTATGCTCAGCATAATGCTTGCTAACGCCTTCTCACCTTTTGCGTCGAAGTCGTCTTTTGCCTGTGGTGTAAAACCTTTTAATTTAACCACGCGTTCGCAAACTACGGACCACAGATCAGCATGAATTAAAACACTTCATCTAAACTGCCCATGCATTATAGTTCTCATTTCCGAGCTTCTCGATAGGATGTATTGATGGCATCATTTTGGTCTTGTCCTTTTTATACCCTGATCCCATAAAAATGGTAAAAAGGGTATAATGGTTTTGTGCAAAAGTATGTAACAGGCAGAAGGAAGCATCTCCGACCCCATAAAGTATATATATTCTTGATCAGAATCAACAGCCGAGTCGATATAGCCATGTCCGTCCTTCCGTCTGTGTGTCTGTATGTATGAACGCGTCGATCTCAGAGACTATAAGAGCTAGAAACTCCAGATTTGGAACTTAAGCTCGCCTAATCCCTAGGCAGTACAAGTTTGTTTTCGATACTTGCAAGCACTGACTGTACGCGTAAAGTATAGGGTTCAGGGCATCGTCTATTCGGGATTTCTCGACTAGAGCCTTCTTACTTGTAATATTTGTTTTTATGATAATTTTATTTATTTTTTTTTTTCCAGCAAGCGCGAATTAAGTTGCTGAGAATCGCCGAATGGTGCAATGATATTAATGATCGTGCACACGAAACAGAAAGGTCGCTTATAGCCGTCGAAATGGAGATGATTGACGATCAAATAAGACCATTGATAGAAAAAATGACTTGGGACGGTTATAGTAAGTATTTAAAGTTAAAAGTAGTGTCCATCAGCTAAATTTAAAAGTCTTTGACCTGAGTGACTAGTGAAAGATTTCAACGCATAACGCTATTTAAGAAAATAATTATATATAACGTAACGCAATTGTGATACTAAATTTTATTCAACTTAAGGTTTGCAGCAATTGTGCTCAAGTTTGGATCTTGGTTCAATGCACCGATTTAAAATGATTTAGTAATATAAGTGTATAGTCAAATGAGTAATTTAAGTTAAATTATACTTATTATTCTAATTATAATTATATTTATAATTGCAAACCAATTAACCATCCTCCTTGAGAATCGTTGATTGATATATAATTTTCTATCATATAGTTCATAAAATAGCCTATTCATAGGCCATTAATTAATTAATTAATTAAAGTATGTTTTCTGTTCTCTCATGTATGTAATATAAAATCTTGGCTATTAATATGTTCTTGATTATTCTGTTTGGCTGTAACAAACTAATTGCCAAAAGATTGAATGTTTCTTGTTTGTTATATTTATTCATTCTATTTTTGTTTTTCAGTGATATCTTATCGTTATTCTCACACCACGAAAATTTATATTTTGTTCGTGTTTCAAGGAGAAACTTTTTTGTGTTGGCCTATGTTCGATTTTCAACACGATAGCTATATTTTATTGAAGTACATCTTTGGCACGACTTTCCGATTTCTTTGGGAATTTTTGCACGACAATTTTACTCTTTGCGCATGTTATACACTCACGTTCTTTTATATCGCAATCAGTATTTAATCCACGCACCATTTTGCCTTTTTGCAGCTAGCACAACTTGTTTTTGTACGTTGCGCGTACATATTGCTGCTCCATATGCCTGCTCTGACGCATCCACAAATGTGTGAAATTCCTTCGTGACTGGAGTTTTTCCATCGTATATGTGCCTTAGGATTTGCATTGAGTTGAGGCTTTGCAATTCCTCTCTTTAATCCTTCCATTAATTTTGAAGATTCGTAGGTAGTTCGTCATCCCAGTTGAGTTTTGATTCCCGAAGTCGTTGCATAAAAATTTTTGACGATACATCTTTTCGATGTCTGCAGTAAATACGTATTTATGGTTTCTGAATCTCACTAGAATTTACATGAGATCACTTTGCACCGTGACGTCCCGTTTTTCCCGTTGACGTCTTACAGGATGCATCAAAAACCACTCTTAGCTTTGTGGTGCTGCTGTCAGGTTTCAGCACACAATGATGAGGGATGAGAAATAATGTAACCCAGTTTTTTATATTTGTTTAGGTGCATACAAGTCAACACGCATTTAAATCATGAAGCATAAACCAATTATATAAGAAATGACACATAATTGTCAACACAATTAAAACTATTTCAAAACCATACACATTACCACATATTTGTTGACACAATTAAACTTGTATTCGATACCATAGGTCAGAAAACTCTTAGCGACAAAATATCGCTGACTACACAGAATATCGCTGAATGCACAATATGCGTTATTAGCGCAGCGGTCAGCCAACCCGGTAGTTGCAAAATATGCAATTCTGCATAAGCAAGCAATTGCTGAGAACTCAATAACCCAATTTAACTGACAACATGAACATGTAGACTAAGCTATTTTTACCTATAAATATTGTGACTTTTTCGTTAATGAAGTTAGTGTTTTAGTGTCTTAGCATCACCGCATTCAATACTATTCACTCATTTCTACCATCGCACTTACTGTGCGCATCAAAGGACCTCCCTCTCCGTAGTCCACCTAGTTACAAGTGCTAGTTGCGACGCCACTTAGTAGTCAGTTTATGTATTGAATACTTCCCTTTATACATACACAAACATTTTGGTGACCCCGACGAGTGGATATTTGAAGTTGTCAACTAGGCGACAAAGGATAACTAACTCATCCGAATCCCTTACTAAAGTTGTCAAGTAGGCGACAAAAGGACCAAATCCTTAATTGAAGTTGTCAACAAGGCGACAGTCAAAAGGAGACTTTAAACCAGCTAACACATTTCGCAATACTTGTGTTAGTGTAACCAACTACAACCACCTAACACAATCACGATATTTGTGTTAGTGTGAATCACTGAAGTTGTCAACTAGGCGACACTTCAGGATCCAGTTGCTCTCGTTAGATAAACGACCACAGCATTTTTACAAAGTCCATCAAGCGACTTAAAACTGATTAAAAACAGATATACAAATACATATCTGTACAAGTCCAACAAGCGACAAAAAATTAGTTAAAATGGCATCAGAAAAAGTAACCACCGATGAGTTACTTGATGTCCAGTAAGATGTCAGCAATCAGATTCAAAGGCTGATATCTAACTACAAAAAGGACTCCACTGATAGAAAGTCTAAGTCCGGCTACCACAAAATCAAAGCTGGTTCTCTGAATGAGAAATGGAACATTATCCAGCAAAATGATGACGCCATAAGAAAATCTGGCGAGCTATCACAAAATCATGGATACTTCGCCTTCTATGAGGACATACGAACAACAGTTCTGAAGTTCTTAGAAGTAATCAAAAATGACGCTGAGACCATAAATCAAGCCACTAGCAAGAAGCTTGAGATTGGCGATGGACAGCGTAAGCAAACAACCCTGGAACCCAAGGTGATTGCGTTGTGCCGACGACAAGGTGCAATGATCGCATCCTTATATCGCGCATTGCACCAAAAAACTCATATTGAGCACTCACCACGAGAGCTCATAAAGAATCTATTGGCTCAAATTCAAGAGGTCAATTTTTGACTGTTTGAGGAAGTTGAAAACCCAGAAGAAAATGGGTATGATTCAAAGGAGTATATACAGGCAGAAATTGATGTACAAGAGGCACTAGCATCAAAAAACGGTATGCAGTGCACCAATGACATAAACTTGCCTCGCATAAAAATTCCCAAATTTGATGGGGACATCTTAAAATGGACACAATTATTTGATATGTTTGTGTCCATGGTACACAATACTAACATGCCGACAATCCGGAAAATGTGGTATCTTAAAACTATCGTGATCGGTGAGGCAGAAAGATTAATCCGCCAAATCGACTTGAAAGAGGATAACTACCTCCACGCATGGAACATCTTGGTTAATAACCCAAGAGACAAAGCATCAAAGGTATTGAACCGATTTTTGATGCAACAAACCATCAACGACAATGTAAAGTCGCTCAAGGAACTATATATAGTCACCTTGGAGTCCCGCGCATCTCTCAAGGGACTCGGATTGGACATCTCAACGTGGGACCCAATATTAATAGCGGTCATACGAAATAAGCTCGACAGCACAAATAAGACACTGTACGAGCAATCAATAAGCAATTCGAAATGGTGCTCAAACAATGAGCAAATTCTTAAAGGAATTTCCAAGGACGACATTGTATGCGACATTAAGCTTGACGAAACACTGGAGCACTACAGTTTTAAGACATTAGGTCTTATTTGGATGCCAAAAATTAATCAACTTTGCGGCCGCACACAAAACAGCACAGCAAACCGGTTGACAAGGCGTGTTGTTTGCTCGGAGCTGGCACAGGTCTTCGACCCTCTAGGCTTATTCGCTCCAGTCGTGGTGAAGGCAAAAATCTTTATGCAACGACTCTGGGAATCAAAACTCAATTGGGATGACGAACTACCTACGAATCTTCAGAACGAGTGGAAGGATTATAGAGAGGACTTGCAAAGCCTCAATTCAATGCAAATTCCAAAACACATATACGATGGAAAAACTCCAGTCTCGAAAGAATTGCACACATTTGTGGATGCGTCAGAGCAGGCATATGGAGCAGCAATGTATGTGCGCGCAACGTACAAAAACAAGCAAATATCTGTGCGTTTATTATGCTCAAAGTCTCGAGTGGCTCCAACCGCAAAACAGTCACTACCTCGTCTAGAACTATGTGCTGCATTATTAGGTGCTGAGCTCGCGGACAGAATTCGACGCGATCTAAGCCTTGACGCCACCGCAGTGCCAGGATATTTTTGGTCGGATTCTACCGTTGTTCTTTTATGGATCAATGCACCGTCTTCAACATATCATAAACCGAATGGCGAAAATTCAGGCAGTGACAAGTCAAAATAATTGGCGACATGTATCGTCCGCCAACAACGCAGCAGATGCTTCAAGAGGAATATCTGCACGAAAACTACCCGAGCACAGTCTATGGCTCTATGGACCACTCTTTTTGCATGGTACTCCAGACAAATGGACAGCCCCTCCCATCATCTCTCCGAGCGATCTGGAGAGGAAAACAAAGCATATAAGCCTAGCGGCATCTAAATCAACAATAGGCGAAGAGTTGTATAACTGTCGACACAGCAACTCATTCTTCAAGTTACAACGCATTGTGGCTTACATGTTGCGATTCTGCTACAAGCGATACAGATCAGCAACTACCACGCTGTGTAAAATAGAACTGGACTGCGCTCGCAATATAATTCTACAGACAATACAGCAAGCTGAATTTACAGCTGACTTTAAAAGTTTGAAGCGCCACAACACAGTGGATAAAAAGAGTCCTATCTCATCGTTGTCACCATTACAAGGCTCAGATGGACTCATGCGAGTTGGAGGTAGATTGGAGCAAGCCCCACTCCCGTATAATGCAAGGCACCAGATTTTGCTGCCTTATAACGATCCAATAGTAAAGATGATATTGCGAGAACTGCATGAAGACAACATGCACTGCGGTGCTCAAGCCCTTCGAGCAATTGCTAAACAAGAATATTGGATACTTAACGACAAAACTAAGTCGAGAAACATCGTTCACAATTGTGTGAAGTGCAACAAGGCAAAACCCAAGTTAATGAACCAAATTATGGGAAATTTGCCAGCCGATCGAGTGACATCAACGCGCCCGTTCCTCACTACAGGCGAGGACTATTGCGGACCAATCTGGATTTATCATAAAGTTCGCGAAAAAATACCAGATAAAGCATATATAACCGTATTCTGTTGCTTCTCCACTAAAGCAATCCATCTCGAGCTGGTTAGCGATCTGACCACAAATGCCTTTCTAGGAGCCCTGTGACGCTTCCTAAGCCGCCGCGGAAAATGTCGAACAATTCATTGTGACAATGCCACCAACTTTGTTGGAGCAAACAACCAACTAATGGAACTGGGAGGACCAATATTTGGCGAAAGGGCTCAAGTTGAGATCATCAATCATTGCAACAAAAAACAACTTGCCTTCAAATTCATACCGCCAAGAGCGCCATCATTTGGAGGTCTATGGGAAGCTGCAGTCAAGTCTGCAAAACGTCTACTGGTTACCACGACAAATACCGCATCTCTAACATTCGAACAATTAAATACGGTGATCATCAAAATGAAGCGATTCTAAACTCTCGTCCAATTACACCAATGTCAAACGACCCTACGGATAACACAGCCCTCACCCCAGCACATTCTCTGATTGGTGAAACGCTGACTGCTCCCCCCGATGTCAACACAGACCGCAACGAAAGTTCGTTACTAAAACGGTGGGAACTAGTATCCAGGCTCAAGCAAGGATTTTGGAGACAATGGTCGGAAGAATATTTGCAAGAACTGCAAGCCAGACATAAGTGGAAGGCCGCCAACCCCAATATCAAGGAAGGTATGCTTGTTCTAGTCAAGGAAGACAACATACCTGTGATGAGTTGGCAAATGGGACGCATCGTACGCTCATATCCAGGCCAGGATAATCACGTTCGTGTGGTTGACGTTAAAACTACCTCAGGCATCTACAAACGCCCTATAACCAGGCTTGCGCCGTTGTTCCCAAAAGATATGCCCAAAAACGCCCCATCAAGGAAACCGAGGACACAGATGAAACTGATGCGCCTCCCGTTCAACGAAAACGGTTAATGTCGCCAACCATAACCTCGTCCTTGTTAATCCTGCTCTTTATGTTACCCTTGGTACTGACTGACTCAGTATCTGTGACGCGGTTTGACTCAAAACCTAGAATCTATTATGAAAAAATCGGAACAACAAAGAGAGCAGTATCCGAGTGGACCATTGTAAAATATTATGAATTGGAACCATACTGGCGCGATATGAAAACATTTGATTCAGGAATAAACGAATTCAAATACATATGCCCAGAATTAAATAACAATCATATCACAGCACTTTCGTCACGTATGACGAATTACAAATGACAAATCCACTTATGCAACATACACGCAAACGCCGGTCCCCATTCGATGCAGTGGGTAACATTGCGAATAGTCTATTTACTACTACACTCAAACTACGCTAATAAAATGACTATGGTGATAGAGAAGGTTAAAACAAACAAAGAATTTTTACTGACCTTACTGAAAAATCAAACTTCAGTGCTTGACTCAACCATTAACATTGTCAAGAAGACAAGGTCTGCATCGGACAAGCGGCTAAAACTAGTTGAACAGCAAGTTGCTATCATTAGCCAAACCAGGGGAAAATACACTGGTGCGCGTCTCACGGAGACCTACCTGGCGTTAACAACCCACTTAACACTGTTAGAAGCCTCCCTTCAACGCATGCAAGCAGAAATAGTCGATGTGATAACTGGAATTCGCCACCGTACAATATTGATCTCTCCCGATCAATTGAAGTAACAATTGGACCAAATGCGGGATCATTTGCCGCCAGATCAAATGGCACCAGTGACATCATCCAACATTATTCACTTATACAGAATTATGCGAGCAGAAGGCACAGTCACCGACTCTCATGTAATATTTAGAATAATACTACCACTAGTGTCAACATCAATATTAAAACTGTTCAACATTGTGCCAATTCCGATGTGGGACTCAACAAGCTGGCGACTATTTGAGCTTAAAACATTTATTATAGCTGTTAACAACCATAGGGATAAATTCATGGGACTCACAACAGATGATCTACACCGTTGCCGTACGTTACCAAATGAAGAATACATATGCTTTGACCACCAAGCTATGTTTAATGCCGACAATCGGTGTGAATTTCAACTCTTTAACAACAAAACACCAACCATGTGTCAAGTAGCTCACAGAGCAACTAAGATGGTATGGACAAAAACGTATCATCCTAATAATTGGATCTTTGCAACGCACTCTGTAATGGAACTACAAGCCGTATGCAATGGAACCCCATCTACAATACAACTAAAAGACACCGGACTACTGTCGCTGTCATCAGGCTGTACTGCACGCACCTCAGAAATAAGCATCAGCACCTTCAACATCATTATAAGCCAAGTGAAAAAAGGCTATGCTCACTTTGGCGGAATAATCAAGCCAGACACAACTCAAAGACCTCTACCAAAACTCAACATGTCAGAGAACAAGGTACACAAAGATAAGGATCTGAACGACTTAAGCTTAAATTAAACACACTCAACAAGCAAGAACTGCCCGACCAAATAAGTTCAGTACAACATCATCATATCGCCGCCTATACTGCTTTGGTGGTGCGATGAGTTACTTGATGTCCAGCAAGATGTCAGCAATCAGATTCAAAGGCTGATATCTAACTACAAAAAGGACTCCACTGATAGAAAGTCTAAGTCCGGCTACCACAAAATCAAAGCTGGTTCTCTGAATGAGAAATGGAACATTATCCAGCAAAATGATGACGCCTTAAGAAAATCTGGCGGGCTATCACAAAATCATGGATACTTCGCCTTCTATGAGGACATACGAACAACAGTTCTGAAGTTCTTAGAAGTAATCAAAAATGACGCTGAGACCATAAATCAAACCACTAGCAAGAAGCTTGAGATTGGCGATAAACAGCGTAAGCAAACAACCCTGGAACCCAAGGTGATTGCGTTGTGCCGACGACAAGGTGCAATGATCGCATCCTTATATCGCGCATTGCACCAAAAAACTCCTATTGAGCACTCAGCACGAGAGCTCATAAAGAATCTATTGGCTCAAATTCAAGAGGTCCATTTTTGACTGTTTGAGGAAGTTGAAAACCCAGAAGAAAATGGGTATAAGGAGTATATACAGGCAGAAATTGATGTACAAGAGGCACTAGCATCAAAAAACGGTATGCAGTGCACCAATGACATAAACTTGCCTCGCATAAAAATTCCCAAATTTGATGGGGACATCTTAAAATGGACACAATTATTTGATATGTTTGTGTCCATGGTACACAATACCAACATGCCGACAATCCGGAAAATGTGGTATCTTAAAACTAGCGTGATCGGTGAGGCAGAAAGATTAATCCGCCAAATCGACTTGAAAGAGGATAACTACCTCCACGCATGGAACATCTTGGTTAATAACCCAAGAGACATAGCATCAAAGGTATTGAACCGATTTTTGATGCAACAAACCATCAACGACAATGTAAAGTCGCTCAAGGAACTATACATAGTCACCTTGGAGTCCCGCGCATCTCTCAAGGGACTCGGATTGGACATCTCAACGTGGGACCCAATATTAATAGCGGTCATACGAAATAAGCTCGACAGCACAAATAAGACACTGTACGAGCAATCAATAAGCAATTCGAAGCAAATACAAAAACTGGACACCATGCTCCAGTTTCTCGAACAAAGAGTTCGTGTTTTAGCTAGCGGAAGCAAAACACACATCAATGCCAAAAGAGACTCAACGGGAGCAACTTGTGCATCTTCTTCAACTACAAAGAAGGATTGTCACTATTGCAAGAAATCTAATCATTTCATATTTCGGTGCATCGATTTCCGTGCAAGGACAGCCGCTGAAAGATTGAATTGGATTCAACGACAAAAACTATGGGTCAATTGCCTTAAAGGAGATCACATGGCAAAGGCTTGCCCAAGTCGCTTTAAATGTTTTAAGTGCCAAGAAAGGCACAACACGCTGCTGCACTTGGAAAATTCTTCAATGGAGAAGCAAAATCCAATTATAGCATCAGCAAGTAGCAAAAACATAAATCTACTTGCAACAGAAAAGGTAATAAATAGTCCAAGGAAATAATGGACAAGAAGCTACCTTCAAGGCTTTGCTGGATTCTTGATCACAGATTAACGTAATATCAGAACGACTCGCCTCTTCATTATCTTTAAAACGTTACGACTCCACACTACGAATTGAAGGCATCGGTGGACAACCAAAGACAAGTAGAGCTCGTGTAAGCCTATTGGTGAAGTCATTACACGACGACTTTACAATGCGTATCGAAGCATTTATTCTACTACACATTGTTACGGATCAGCCAGCCCAAAGCATAAATGAAAAAGATTGGAACATGCCAGCAACCTTACCGTTGGCAGATCCCCAATTAAACAAACCGGGCAAAATCGACATGCTCATCGGTGCGGAACACTATTACGAGCTATTGCTCCCACAACAACACAGAATACCCTCTGGTCCAATCATGCAAAAGACCATATTGGGATGGGTTGTGGCTGGAAAAATAAAGGAACCAAGGATGTCAGCAGCCATTTGTGCAGTAGTTACAGGAGAAGAAACGAATACGTTAATGGAACGATTCTGGACCCTAGACAAGGCATCGTACACCAACCGAAAAGGAGTGCGAGAGCCATTTCATTGAGAAATTGCAGACTGCTGCAGATGGGAGATTCATCGTGAAATGGCCGTTTGCTGAACATTCTTCAGCCCTGGGGCCCTCGTTGGAGACTGCTAAAAAGGTTTCTGTATTGCAGATACAGAAATCTGGAAAAGATATGTGGACTTCATGAATGAATATGAAGAATTAGGTCACATGAAGGCTGTTCCTCGAAAACTCCTTCCATCAAAACATTATTTCATCCCTCATCATTGTGTGCTGAAACCTGACAGCAGCACCACAAAGCTAAGAGTGGTTTTTGATGCATCCTGTAAAACGTCAACGGGAAAATCATTAAATGACATACTGCAAGTAGGACCCACGGTGCAGGGTGATCTCATGTCAATTCTACTGAGATTCAGAACACATAAATACGTATTTACGGCAGACATCAAAAAGATGTATCGCCAAATATGGATAAACCCTGAACACCAATTGAATCAAATGATAGTTTGGAGGAATAATCCAAATAATGAGTTAAAATACTATCGATTAAAAACGGTTACATATGGAACAGCAGCGGCTCCGTTTTTAGCAACTAAGTGTCTAAATCACTTAGTCTCACTTCATCTCAGCAGATCACCATTAGGATCATCTGCCTTAAGGGATGACTTCTACGTAGATGATTGCCTCACAGGAGCAGACTCAATACGAGAAGCAATACAAATTCGAAAGAAGTTGGTTAAAATGCTGCTCCCTAACGGATTCGAATTACGCAAATGGTGCTCAAACAATGAGCAAATTCTTAAAGGAATTTCCAAGGACGACATTGTATGCGACATTAAGCTTGACGAAACACTGGAGCACTACAGTTTTAAGACATTAGGTCTTATTTGGATGCCAAAAATTAATCAACTTTGCGGCCGCACACAAAACAGCACAGCAAACCGGTTGACAAGGCGTGTTGTTTGCTCGGAGCTGGCACAGGTCTTCGACCCTCTAGGCTTATTCGCTCCAGTCGTGGTGAAGGCAAAAATCTTTATGCAACGACTCTGGGAATCAAAACTCAATTGGGATGACGAACTACCTACGAATCTTCAGAACGAGTGGAAGGATTATAGAGAGGACTTGCAAAGCCTCAATTCAATGCAAATTCCAAAACACATATACGATGGAAAAACTCCAGTCTCGAAAGAATTGCACACATTTGTGGATGCGTCAGAGCAGGCATATGGAGCAGCAATGTATGTGCGCGCAACGTACAAAAACAAGCAAATATCTGTGCGTTTATTATGCTCAAAGTCTCGAGTGGCTCCAACCGCAAAACAGTCACTACCTCGTCTAGAACTATGTGCTGCATTATTAGGTGCTGAGCTCGCGGACAGAATTCGACGCGATCTAAGCCTTGACGCCACCGCAGTGCCAGGATATTTTTGGTCGGATTCTACCGTTGTTCTTTTATGGATCAATGCACCGTCTTCAACATATCATAAACCGAATGGCGAAAATTCAGGCAGTGACAAGTCAAAATAATTGGCGACATGTATCGTCCGCCAACAACGCAGCAGATGCTTCAAGAGGAATATCTGCACGAAAACTACCCGAGCACAGTCTATGGCTCTATGGACCACTCTTTTTGCATGGTACTCCAGACAAATGGACAGCCCCTCCCATCATCTCTCCGAGCGATCTGGAGAGGAAAACAAAGCATATAAGCCTAGCGGCATCTAAATCAACAATAGGCGAAGAGTTGTATAACTGTCGACACAGCAACTCATTCTTCAAGTTACAACGCATTGTGGCTTACATGTTGCGATTCTGCTACAAGCGATACAGATCAGCAACTACCACGCTGTGTAAAATAGAACTGGACTGCGCTCGCAATATAATTCTACAGACAATACAGCAAGCTGAATTTACAGCTGACTTTAAAAGTTTGAAGCGCCACAACACAGTGGATAAAAAGAGTCCTATCTCATCGTTGTCACCATTACAAGGCTCAGATGGACTCATGCGAGTTGGAGGTAGATTGGAGCAAGCCCCACTCCCGTATAATGCAAGGCACCAGATTTTGCTGCCTTATAACGATCCAATAGTAAAGATGATATTGCGAGAACTGCATGAAGACAACATGCACTGCGGTGCTCAAGCCCTTCGAGCAATTGCTAAACAAGAATATTGGATACTTAACGACAAAACTAAGTCGAGAAACATCGTTCACAATTGTGTGAAGTGCAACAAGGCAAAACCCAAGTTAATGAACCAAATTATGGGAAATTTGCCAGCCGATCGAGTGACACCAACACGCCCGTTCCTCACTACAGGCGAGGACTATTGCGGACCAATCTGGATTTATCATAAAGTTTGCGGAAAAAGACCAGATAAATCATATATAGCCGTATTCTGTTGCTTCTCCACTAAAGCAATCCATCTCGAGCTGGTTAGTGATCTGACCACAAATGCCTTTCTAGGAGCCCTGCGACGCTTCCTAAGCCGCCGCGGAAAATGTCGAACAATTCATTGTGACAATGCCACCAACTTTGTTGGAGCAAACAACCAACTAAAGGAACTGGGAGGATCAATATTTGGCGAAAGGGCTCAAGTTGAGATCATCAATCATTGCAACAAAAAACAACTTGCCTTCAAATTCATACCGCCAAGAGCGCCATCATTTGGAGGTCTATGGGAAGCTGCAGTCAAGTCTGCAAAACGTCTACTGGTTACCACGACAAATACCGCATCTCTAACATTGGAAGAATTAAATACGGTGATCATCAAAATTGAAGCGATTCTAAGCTCTCGTCCAATTACACCAATGTCAAACGACCCTACGGATAACACAGCCCTCACCCCAGCACATTTTCTGATTGGTGAAACGCTGACTGCTCCCCCCGATGTCAACACAGACCGCAACGAAAGTTCGTTACTAAAACGGTGGGAACTAGTATCCAGGCTCAAGCAAGGATTTTGGAGACAATGGTCGGAAGAATATTTGCAAGAACTGCAAGCCAGACATAAGTGGAAGGCCGCCAATCCCAATATCAAGGAAGGTATGCTTGTTCTAGTCAAGGAAGACAACATACCTGTGATGAGTTGGCCAATGGGACGCATCGTACGCACATATCCAGGCCAGGATAATCACGTTTGTGTGGTTGACGTTAAAACTACCTCAGGCATCTACAAACGCCCTAAAACCAGGCTTGCGCCGTTCCCAAAAGATATGCCCAAAAACGCCCCATCAAGGAAACCGAGGACACAGATGAAACTGATGCGCCTCCCGTTCAACGAAAACGGTTAATGTCGCCAACCATAACCTCGTCCTTGTTAATCCTGCTCTTTATGTTACCCTTGGTACTGACTGACTCAGTATCTGTGACGCGGTTTGACTCAAAACCTAGAATCTATTATGAAAAAATCGGAACAACAAAGAGAGCAGTATCCGAGTGGACCATTGTAAAATATTATGAATTGGAACCATACTGGCGCGATATGAAAACATTTACATATGCCCAGAATTAAATAACAATCATATCACAGCACTTTCGTCACGTATGACGAATTACAAATGACAAATCCACTTATGCAACATACACGCAAACGCCGGTCCCCATTCGATGCAGTGGGTAACATTGCGAATAGTCTATTTACTACTACACTCAAACTACGCTAATAAAATGACTATGGTGATAGAGAAGGTTAAAACAAACAAAGAATTTTTACTGACCTTACTGAAAAATCAAACTTCAGTGCTTGACTCAACCATTAACATTGTCAAGAAGACAAGGTCTGCATCGGACAAGCGGCTAAAACTAGTTGAACAGCAAGTTGCTATCATTAGCCAAACCAGGGGAAAATACACTGGTGCGCGTCTCACGGAGACCTACCTGGCGTTAACAACCCACTTAACACTGTTAGAAGCCTCCCTTCAACGCATGCAAGCAGAAATAGTCGATGTGATAACTGGAATTCGCCACCGTACAATATTGATCTCTCCCGATCAATTGAAGTAACAATTGGACCAAATGCGGGATCATTTGCCGCCAGATCAAATGGCACCAGTGACATCATCCAACATTATTCACTTATACAGAATTATGCGAGCAGAAGGCACAGTCACCGACTCTCATGTAATATTTAGAATAATACTACCACTAGTGTCAACATCAATATTAAAACTGTTCAACATTGTGCCAATTCCGATGTGGGACTCAACAAGCTGGCGACTATTTGAGCTTAAAACATTTATTATAGCTGTTAACAACCATAGGGATAAATTCATGGGACTCACAACAGATGATCTACACCGTTGCCGTACGTTACCAAATGAAGAATACATATGCTTTGACCACCAAGCTATGTTTAATGCCGACAATCGGTGTGAATTTCAACTCTTTAACAACAAAACACCAACCATGTGTCAAGTTGCTCACAGAGCAACTAAGATGGTATGGACAAAAACGCACCCTCCTAATAATTGGATCTTTGCAACGCACTCTGTAATGGAACTACAAGCCGTATGCAATGGAACCCCATCTACAATACAACTAAAAGACACCGGACTACTGTCGCTGTCATCAGGCTGTACTGCACGCACCTCAGAAATAAGCATCAGCACCTTCAACATCATTATAAGCCAAGTGAAAAAAGGCTATGCTCACTTTGGCGGAATAATCAAGCCAGACACAACTCAAAGACCTCTACCAAAACTCAACATGTCAGAGAACAAGGTACACAAAGATAAGGATCTGAACGACTTAAGCTTAAATTAAACACACTCAACAAGCAAGAACTGCCCGACCAAATAAGTTCAGTACAACATCATCATATCGCCGCCTATACTGCTTTGGTGGTATCCGTCTTAGTGCTATTTGCCTGTGCACTACGGAAGAAACGCTTCTGGACTTTGCAACCAATAGCTACAAGGAATGAGGCTGCCAACACAGCCGTGCCATCAGCATCCCCAAGACGATTCACACTGGATGTAGATGATGGTTGATCACCGATTCAGGAGATTCGGGAGAATGTTTAGGTGCATACAAGTCAACACGCATTTAAATCATAAAGCATGAACCAATTATATAAGAAATGACACACAATTGTCAACTCAAATAAAACTATTTCAAAACCATACACATTACCACATATTTGTTGACATAATTAAACTTGTATTCGATACATAGGTCACACAATTAAACTTGTATTCGATACCATAGGTCAGAAAACTCTTAGCGACAAAATATCGCTGACTACACAGAATATCGCTGACTGCACAATATGCGTTATTAGCGCAGCGGTCAGCCAACCCGGTAGTTGCAAAATATGCAATTCTGCATAAGCAATCAATTGCTGAGAAATTTATAACCCAATTTAACTGACAACACAAACATGTAGACTAAGCTATTTTTACCTATAAATATTGTGACTTTTTCGTTAATAAAGTTAGTGTTTTAGTGTCTTAGCATCACCACATTCAATACTATTCACTCATTTCTACCATCGCACTTACTGTGCGCATCGAAGGACCTCCCTCTCCGTAGTCCACCTAGTTACAAGTGCTAGTTGCAACGCCTCTTAGTAGTCAGTTTATGTACTGAAGACTTCCCTTCATACATACACAAACAATATTCATTGATGAAGTCCACATACCCTTTCCAGATTTCTGTATCTGTCCTTCTTTCCAGTGCGAGGAATCTTTTTTCAGCAGTCTCCAACGATGGCCCCAAGGCCAAAGAATGTTCAGCAAACGGCAATTTTACGATGAATCTCCCATCTGCAGCAGTCTGCAAGTTCACAATGAAATGGCTCTCGCACTCCTCTTCGGTTGGTGTACGATGCCTTTCTGCTGTTACCAAGTTGTCTAGAGTCCAGAATCGTTCCATTAGGGTATTAGTTTCTTCTCCTGTAGCTACTGCACAAATGGCTGCTGACATCCTTGGTTCCTTTATTTTTCCAGCCACAACCCATCCCAAAATGGTCTTTTGCATGATTGGACCATAGGGTATTCTGTGTTGTTGTGGGAGCAATAGTGCGTTATATTGTTCCGCATTGGTGAGCACGTCGATTCTGCCCGGTTTGTTAAATTGTTTTCATTTATGCTTTGAGCTGGCTGTTCCGTAATAATATGCGGTAGAATAAATGCTTCGATCCGCATTGTAAAGTCGTTGTGTAAAGACTTCACCAACAGGTTTACACGAGCTCTACTTGTTTTTGGTTGTCGTAGTGTGGAGTCGTAACTTTTTAAAGATAATGAAGAGGCGATATCTTTCTAATATTACAATAATCTGTGATTCAGAATCCACCAAAGCTTTGAAAGTGGCTTTTTGTCCATTATTTCCTTGGTTTTTGTCGTTGAATCCAATTCAATCTCTCAGCGGCTGTCTTTGCACGGAAATCGTTGCACCGAAATGTGAAATAATTTGACTTCTTGCAATAGAAACAACCCTTCCTTGTAGAAGATGCACAAGTTGCTCCCGTCGAGACTCTTTTGGCATTGATGTGTGCTTTCCTTCCGCTAGCTAAAACACGAACTCTTTGTTCGTTGATTTTGATTTGTTGCTTATTGATTACTCGTAGTGTCTTATTTGTGCTGTCGAGCTTATTTCGTATGACCGCTATTAATATTGGGTCTCACGTTGAGAAGTCCAATCCGAGTCCCTTGAGAGATGCGCGGGACTTCAAAGTGACTATTTATAGTTCCTTGAGCGACTTTACGTTGTCGTTGATGGTTTGTTGCCTCAAAAATCGGTTCAATACCTTTGATGCTATGTCTCTTGAGTTGTCGTATGCGTCAACCAAGACGATTGTTTTGTGAACGTTTTCTGAAATTTAATCTGAAAGCATCCAGCTTTTATTTTATTGTGGTGATTGTCAGGAAGAATATCCTTTTTAACTAAACTTTTTTGCCAAATCAACCTTTTTGCAAGGTAAGCCAGTGACAAAAGAGGTTATGCCATAGGTGGGAAACCCAAGCGGCCTCCGCGAAGCTTTTGTGCGGCCTCAGCGACCTTTTTTTTTTATATATATATCTCGGTTGAGAAACACCGGAGATATGGAACATTGAAGTTGTATGACAGTATGCAGTATGCGCGTACACACATACACTCACACTTGCAAGCACTGAATGTACGCGTAAAGTATAGGGATCAGGGTATTTTCTTAACGGGATTTCTCGACTAGAGCCTTCTTATTTGTTTTTTTTAGTCTTCGCCATGGGTAATGTCAACTTACACAAAAATATTTGTGATTAAAAAGTGTACATTTTGAATTTTATTTTTTTCTTCTCTTGGGTAATATCAGCTTCCAAAAAAGTATTTGGGAGCAAATTTGGCCTCTAATGGTTCCCCACCTATGGGTTATGCAGTGAATCAAGTGTTGTGTTGTTTTTCAGTCAAGGGAAACTTGCGGTGGCGAGGCATACGTGCGTTCAGCCGAGACCCACCGTCACTACCATCTCCGCCATCACAACTTTCCACGGCACATTGAATTTTTTTTTGAAGACATTAAATAGTTATACTCTATTCTTATAATTTGTGTATAATTTATTTTCAAGCAATGCACCAATACCCTTACACAGCCATAAACACCAACACAGATACACACCTCGTCGTCATCAGGCCTGCTGACAATGATGGAATAAGAGTGAGTACGGCCTAGCCGACAAGCAATGCAAATGTCCAAAGGTCCAAATTAGGTCAATAACTAAATAAATAAAAAAAAAAGTACAGAAATAAAAAAAAATATATATAAAAACCCCAAAAAAAGAACGAAACGCGCAAAATTAAAAAATAAATCTCTCCAAAATAAAATGGTTAACTTTAGTGAGTAAGAAGTATAAATCTATATAATGTAAATTAGTCTAATAAGAAACAAAAGCATACACAATGAAGTTTATATCAAGCCATGAAGGTGTATTTATATACATAGGTATAGAAAGTAAGGAAAATGTTCAAAAATAATAACTAAAATCATGTAAATTGGGCACTTAACCTGTTTCACACGCATTAACATTTATAGGGTAGAATCACAGATAGAGTAGATTCTGAATGTAAAGCGGGTATAGAAGAAGAACAGCATCACCAAATTCCTAACTTTCTATTTTTAGCTCATTTGACTTTCCCAAACTGTCTACGACTTTTATTATTGTGAAGCGTGTTAAAAGAAATGGCTGTTCCAAAGACCTCACCCCAATTGCCCTAAGCTCGGCCGAAACCGTATAGTAGACAGGGAACAGCTGTGCACGTTACACAACTAATAAAATTGGGCCCTAACGTGTAGCCCGAAGGTACATTTAATAAAATGGCGCCCGAACGTGGGGCCCGAGGTATTTACATAACTAATAAAATAAACAAAATATTACTAAGAAAATAACACCCTGAAGTAGAATAACGAGGTATGTAAATAATAAAATACCCAAGTTTACTAACCCACCTTTCCAAATCCAAATCCATCCAAACCAATGAAGATCCAAAATCCCGACTAGACGATACCATGAACCCTATACTTTACGCGTACAGTCAGTGCTTTCAAGAATGTGTGTGTGTCTACGCGCATACTGCATACTGAACTTCAATGTTCCATATCTCCGGTGTTTCTCAACCGGTTTCAATAAAAATTTCACAGATTTTCATTGTTTAGTTTAATAATTCAAATGCCATCTCAAAGTTTTCAAAATTTAAGATTTTATTGTTTTCGATCCCATGTGTATATCGGAAACGAGATGAGTTATCGAAAATCGAAAACAAAGCTGTTTCATTCTATTGGCGAATACACAGAACTGTGGGTTGTATGGGAAGGCATGAGTGGTGTCAAACCACTTGAAACTTAAATGTTGGAACTGTGATGAGCAAGGTCACAGATACCATAATTGTCTAAAACAACGTCGGGTTTTTTGCTATAGATGTGGACAACTAGATATGTATAAACCAAATTGTGGTCATTGCAAGTCAAAATCGGAAAACTCATTGAAGGATGTTCATTGGGTTCCGAAAGCGAACATCCCACATCAGATTTAGATAGTAGAACAATCTTACCAGACAAATCGAATTTAACTGATGTACCTATATAATTATCTGATATATCAGATCAATGTCCAATTTGTAAACCGTATAATGTACGTTTGTGAGAGTGTACAGAGCGCAGAGCAGTCATTTAAATGTGGATGCTGCTAAAGTTCACAAGACTCGTTCTACTTTGCGCATGAGGAACTTTTGGCATAATAAACATCGCCTTACACACAATATCTTCAACTATAGATAAACATTACGACATTAGATCCTTTACTAAAATAGCGTAATTGGTGCAGACTTGGCTAAACACAATATCTTTGAGCCGATAAAAGACGAGAAATTAAATAGGGCGGTCCAGAGAGCCGAGTGCATATACCTGTTACGTTCATTTCATTAAAAACAGGTTTCGAAATTTTGGTTGTACCTTCCATCAAAAAAAATGTTATGTGGAATGGATTTTTGGAAAGCCTTTGGCATTTCAATCGAATCTGCATATGTTGTGAATAAAATTAAAAGCACCAGTAAAAAAATTTCAAACAAAGACGAACTTGATTCAGTTCAAACAAACAATCGTTTATCGATAACTTTCCTTCATTTGAACGTAGTGGTCTTGGTGAGACATCTATGGTTGACCAATAAAGCAAAAGCTTTACCCTTTTTCCCCTGAATGATAAAACTAGGCGTCATTGAAGAAGCTCCGACATCCCCATGGTCTTCTCCAGTTACACTCGTTGTTAAACATGGAAAGGTTAGATTTAAAGGATGCGTATCCGATGCCAAGTCTTGATGGACTTATTAGTAGACTTCCTCCAGTGCATTGCAAATCCAAAATTTATTTAAAATATTAATTTTGGCAAATTCGTTTAGTTGTAAACTCAGGCATTAAAACAGCTTTTACCATTCCAAATCGACCTTTATACCAGTTTAAACGGATACCTTTTGGCCTTACGAATGCTCCACAAACTTTGTGCCGATTAATGGACCAAGTTATTCCATATCAGTTAAAATCTCATGTCTTGGTATATCTTGATGATCTCTTAGTAATGTCTTCAAGTTTCGACGAACACTTGAAGCATTTAAATACTGTCTCAACGCAGTTACGCAAAGCGGGACTAACAATAAACGTTAAGAAAAGTCAGTTTTGCTTATCTAAAGTAGATTATCTTGGCTATGTCGTTGGAGAAGGTACTTTGCATATTAACCCCGATAAAATTCAAGCTGTGGATGAATTTCCCGTGCCAAAGACGCGCAAGCAGTTACGAAGATTTTTAGGAATGAATGAAAATCAAGCGCAAGTTGTGCAGTGCTCCGTTTTTAATACATCCGAATTATGAAAAACCTTTTGTCTTGCAATGTGAAGCTTCGTTGTTTGGAGTAGGAGCGGTACTAGCTCAAATTGATGAGTCAGGATGTGAACGACCAATAGCGTATATGTCGAAAAAGCTAAACAAGGCTCAGCGTAACTATACTGTTACCGAATTGGAGTGTTTAGCAGTTGTCTTAGCGATTAAAAAGTTTCGCATGTACATCGAAGGCCAATCTTTCAAAGTCGTTACCGACCATGCAAGTCTTCGTTGGTTAATGAACCAAGCCGATCTGAGTGGCAGATTAGCGCGATGGGCAATTAAATTGCAAGGGTTTTCCTTCGATATTGAGTATCGAAAAGGTAGTGACAATGTCGTAGCTGATGCGCTTTCACGGTGTTACGAAGAGGTTGACAATATCGCCACCCTCGAGATTGACAATTTTCCAGAAATAGATCTAGATTCAGATGCTTTTCAGTCTGAAGAATATTGCAAGCTAAGAGACAACTATCAGGAAGTGAATACACCTGATGTAAAAGTCATAGATAAGTTTATTTATCGGCGTAGTATTATGGGTGAAAACAGTGACGATGATGGTTGGAAACTATATGTTCCAGAATTACTGCGTGAACCAGTGATCCGTTCAACACACGATCAGCCTTCGTCTAGTCATTGTGGCATAGCCAAATGCTTGGAGCGAATTCGGCGAAGATTCTTTTGGCCGAAAATGGTGGTTGATGTACGTAGATATATAGGCAATTGTGATATATGCAAGACAACCAAGTATCCTACCTGTGCTTTGAAACCGCCCATGGGTAGTCAAGTGTATAGCGAGAGACCGTTTCAAAGATTATATATTGATTTTATTGGACCTTTTCCCCGTACGAGAAGAGGAAATATTGTAATTTTCATAGTACTTGACCATTTTTCAAAATTCACGTTCCTCAAAGCGGTAAAGAAATTTAATTCGCAAGTGATAATTGATTACTTGAAGAACGAGCTTTTCACATGTTTTGGAGTGCCTGAAATAATTGTGAGTGATAATGGTTTTCAGTTTAAAAGCCATGATTTTTCTACGTTCATTTCACAATTAAGTATTGAGCACATACGCACAGGAGCTTATGCTCCTCAATCAAACGCAGCTGAAAGGGTAAATCGGTCCATAAACGCAGCTCTAAGAGCCTATATTTGTACTGATTAGAGAAAATGGGATGTATATTTACCCAGTGTCAATTGTGCATTACGCAATTCCCTTCATCAGTCTGTTGGAATGTCGCCTTATCGTATAATATTCGGGCAATACATGATAGTGCATGGCCAAGACTATAAGTTATTGCTAAACCTAAATGCACTTAGTGATGGTACGCAACAGCTGAATCGAACGGATGAGTTTCACCATATCCGCCCAAGCATAGAAAAGAACCTAACAAAAGCCTATACGAAAAATCAGAATACTTATGACTTACGTCGTCGACCTCGATCATTTGAAGTCGGCCAATTTTACTTTGAGTAATGCGGCCGCTACTTATAGTGCAAAATTAGATCCAGTCGGAACTAAGGCGCGCATTAAAGCAAAGCTTGGTCAATCCATTTTTTTAATTGAAGACTTAAATGGGAAAGAGTTAGGACGATTCCATGCCAAAGACCTATGGTAATCGATCCATCGTCACCCTTTTTAGTTCTTTCCAGGTTTTATCTTCACCCAGTGCGTAGCGATCAAACCTGTGGGGGGTGGTGTAAGGGTTCGAGGAGAATTGACCTAAATCAACTTTAATAATTATTATTATTACTTAAATTCAAATTCAAACCGTAACGGCAATTTGAGCGCCAAGATTCAAAGTCTGGCAACGCCAACCGTCAGCTGAGCTGCACGCAAGTCTGGCCGCCCCTATCGATCGGCATGCAAGTCTGCACGGCTGCGCTGTTAACACAGGCACCGGAAGCTTCAAGCATTTCCGCTATTGCAAGTGCCAGTGCAAGCAAAATTAAATCTGCAAGCATCGCGGTTAAACGCTTCCATATTAAAAACTATAGTTGATGTTCTGCACCGGCTGCCCAAGTTAAGCTTGACGCAGCGAATATCGTGGCAATTATCACAAGGAATAACCTTCTCAACACAACCTTTTCGTCCCCGATTCAACCTTTTTGCAAGGTAAGCTTTTGCCCAAATTGTGATACAGTGAATCAAGTGTGTTGGTGGTTTTCAGTCAAGGGAAACTTGCGGTGGCTTGGTACGCGTGCATTAAGCCAGACCAAAACTACCGCCCCCCCGCCGTCCGCACCCTCCGCGGCACAACACAGAACAATGGTTTCCTTTTCGTTTGTAAGTCCTCAATTAGAGGCATAATGTAAGCTCGCCAGAGGATGAACGAAGCTCGGCTAGGAATTAAGGAGGCCTGAAAGAGGCAAATGCCTAATACTTAGCCGGTTGCAAAGGCCAAAGGCGTTGACGCCAACGCATACCCCCCAACCCCCCTACAACGGCGTTACTAACCGTGCGTTCAGCGATTCGAAGCGGTTTTCAAAGCGATGTGGTATCGAATGGAATAAGTTATTAAATATATTGAATTTATTATATAGTGAATAGCCGTACTTATTATTTTTACATATTCTATTTTAAAGCCATGCGCGTTTTGTGGTAATAATACACACCCACACACACATCAATACTTATATACATACCTCTACACCGACACATACACATACACCCCCTCGTCGTCATCAGGCCTGCTGACATCGTTGGATAAGCGTGAGTACGGCCTAGCCGAAAACCAAGCGCGCATGATAGGCTAAATCCTAACTACATATTCTTGAACTTTAGTTAATTTCAATTATAAATATAAAAGTAATATAAAGTACGCTAGTAGCATAAAAACACCAAAATGAATTTAGTAATAAGCAGCCATGAAGGCACCCAAAGAAATCATTGAAGTAAAATGTTAAATATGAAAAATTAAAATCTTGTTAATTTGGGCACCTAACATGATTCACACACCATAACATTTATAGGGTAGAATCCCACAATTTCAGTCGATTCTACAAGTAGGGAGGGCACAGAAAGAAGAACAGCGTCACCAAGTTCTACATAATCTACCTATCTTTGAATTCAATTGACTTTGGTCCACCCATTTCTCTTACTGTCTACGAATTTTATTATTTGTGAAGCGTGTCATTTAAAAAGGCTATTCCAAAAACCCCACCCAATTTCCCTGAGCACGGCCGGAACCGAATAGTAGACAGGGAATAGCCTAGACCGCAGTGTCGTGCACGTTACAACCGGGACAAAAATGTATCCCTCCCGGCAATATTTGCTGCAGCAATCTTTGCTTGAGCAGCCGGTGCATACAGCACAATTTTAATTCAAATAAGTCCAAGTAGAGTCTGGATGGTCGCAGATTAATTTTTAATATGCGCGTCTGCTAGCAAGAAAGTTTTGCACTTGTCAAAGCGGAAATGAGTGAAGCTGCCGGTGCAAGTGTTGACAGCGCAGCCGTGCAGACTTGCATGCCGATTGTTAAAGGGCTGCCATACTTGCGAGCAGCTCAGCTGACGGTTGGGGTTGCCAGACTTTTACCTTTGGCGGTCAAATCGGCATTAAGATTTGATTTCAAATTTAAATTATAATAATAATAATTAAAGTTGTTAAAGTTGATTTAGGTCGATTCTCATCGAACCATTACAGGCAGTACAAGTTTGTTTTCGATTGCGATAACTCATCCCGTTTCCGATATACACATGGGATCGATAACAACAAATTATTGCATTTGGAAAACTTTGAGACGGCATTTGAAACATTATACATTATACAATCTGTGAAATTTTTATTGAAATCGGTTGAGAAACACCGGAGATATGGAACATTGAAATTGAGTATGCGGTATGCAGTGTGCCCGATCTCAGAGACTATAAGAGCTAGAGACTCCAGATTTGGAACTTAAGCTCGCCCAATCCCTAGGCAGTACAAGTTTGTTTTGTGATTTTTGATAACTCACCCCGTTTCCGATATACACATGGGATCAATAACAAAAAAATCTTGACTTTGAAAAAACTTTAGATGGCAACTGAATTTTTAATTTTTAAAATAATAACAATCTGTGAAATTTTTATAAAAATCGGTTAAGAAACACCGGAGATATGGAAATATATGTTGTGTATGCAGTATGCAATATGTGCGTACATACAAACACACGTACTTGCAAACACTGACTGTACGCGTAAAGTATAGGGATCAGGGTATCGTCTAGTCGGAATTTCTTGACTAGAGCCTTCTTACTTGTTAAACTTAAACCTTGGCTCCATTAGGATACCCAAATCCTCATCCGAATCAATCCGATCTAGCGGTAGGTTATCCAGAATAAAGATATTAAAAAATGGCATTCGTCTATAAATGAAATAATTTTACATTAATTGCAATTGAGATTCAGTAAATTTACTTTGCACCAAGTTTGAAAATTGTCTAGGTCACTTTGTAATTTATGACTAGACAGAAGAGTTAAGGCTGGCATGCATAATTTCACATCATTAGAGAATAAACAAAAATAATAACGGTCCAAGGTGATTTCCTTGTGGAACACCAGAAGTGACCTGACCGTTTTAGAAACTGAACCATTAAAATAGACTCTCTGAGTTCTAAATGTTATTGGGAAAGCCCAAAAGTATTAAAAGGAAGTGATTTACCGAATAAAAAGCATTACTGAAATCAGTTTAAATAACATCAGTTTGCAACTTGTCTTCAAAGCCCTTAATAACAAATGATGTGAATTCTAGCAAGTTAGTGAAGCAAAATCTTTGTTTTATGAACCCGTGCTGGCACGGTGAAATCAAAGATTTACAAAGATGTTGAAGATGAGAGGTTATTAGTTTCTCAAAAATCTTAGGAATAGCAGACAACTTGGAGATACCCCTATAATTTTGAGCATTAGAATAATATAAGACTCTTTTCAAATTTTTGGGAAAGTGCATAGCTCCACGGACAAACTAAACAATTTATGCAAAGGTTTTTAAAGACTTTGAGCACAGTACCTAAGCAAACAGCTAGGTATTCCATCAGGTCCTAGAGAAAGTGTGGGCTTAATAACCTGAAGATCACAAAGTAGTGAACTCTCTGTGATTTCCGGTATGAAAATGCAATTTGAGCCATTAAACTGATAGTGGTAAGGCATGACGACTGGTTGAAAACAAGGGCTTTAAGTCGTTTGAAAAAATTCGGCAAATAGATCGGCAATTGCCTGATCTGAGGTAGCTTTTACTTCATCAAAGAATATGTTTGATGGAAGAGTCGATGACTTGCGTTTTGCATTAACGAAATCAAAAAACCGTTTAGGATCCTGCTGAAATTGTAATCTACACCTAGTTAGTTTCTTAACGTTTTAGGCCTCTTCTAGGACATATCTATCCTCCGGCGGGCTTATATCATGCCTCTAATTAAGGACTTATAAAAAAATAAAACACCTTATTGTGTGGTGTGCCGTGGAAAATGCTGACGGCGGGAATAGTAGGAACGTTGACTTTGGGTCTCGGCTGAACGTTTCCTTTGACTGAAAAACAACACAACCTTTGGTTCACTGCATAACACCTTTTGTCACTCATTGAGGTTTGAGTTAAAACCTCAAACTTGGCTTGGGCAGCCGGTGCAGAATATCAATTTTAGTTTCACTTATTAGCAAATCTAAGTTGGATGCTTCCCGATTTAATTTCAGAGTCGGGTCTGTTCACAAAACTTTTCACAATCGTAGGAAATGCATGAAGCTGCCGGTGCATGTGCGCATGTGTGCAGACTAGCACGCCGATTATTGATCGTTGAGGGTTGCCAGACTGGCAGGCAGATAAGCTGACGGTTTGGGTTGCTAGACTTTCACCTTTGGCGGTCAAATCGCCGTTAAGGTTTGAATTCAAATTGAAATTTGATTAACTATTAAGATTAAATTTTGATCGATTCTCGAACCCTCACAACACAGGTTTGATCTTTACCCCCTGGGTGAAGATAAAAGCTGAAAAGAAATGAAGAGTATCGATGGAATCGTTTACCTTAAGTCTTTCGCATGAAATCTTTCCAACTCTTTTCCATTGAAGTCTTTGATTAAATAAATCAAGTTCCGACCGGAGCTAATTTTGAACTACAAGCCGCATTACTCAAAGCAAAATTACGCTTAATGACTTATTGGCCGACTTCAGTTCGATTTAGCTGTTGCGTACCATCGCTAAGTGCATTTAGGTTCCGCAACTTAACGTAACTTATAGTCTTGGCCGTGTACTGTCATGGCCAAATATTATACGATAAGCCGACGTTCCAAACGACTAATAAAGGGAATTGTGTAATGCATATCCCATTTTCTCTGGTCAGTGCGAATGTAGGCTCTTAGAGCTGCGTTTATAGACCGATTTACCTTTTCTGCTGCGTTTGACTAAGGGGCATAAGCGCCGGTGCTTATGTGCTCAACACTAAATTGTCAAATGAAAGTAGAACAAGTAAGAAGGCTCTAATCGTGAAATCCCGACTAGACGATCCCTGATCTTTATACTTTACGCGTACGGTCAGAGCTTGCAAGTATGTGTGCGTGTGTGTACGACCATACTGCATACTGCATACTAAAATTCAAGGTTCCACATCTCGGGTGTTTCTTAGCCGATTTTAATAAAAATTTCACAGATTGTTATTATTTTGATTAATAATTCAATTGTCATCTAAAGTTTTTCCAAAGTCAAGATTTTATTGTTATCGATCCCATGTGTATATCGGAAACGGGATGAGTTATCGAAAATCGAAAACAAACTTGTACTGCTTAGGGATTGGGCGAGCTTAAACTCCGAATCTGGAGTCTCTAGCTCTTATAGTCTGTGAGATCGACGCGCTCATACATACAGACGGACAGATGGACATGGCTATATCGACTCGACTGTTGATGCTGATAAAGAATACATTTAATTTATAAGGTGGGAGATGCTTCCTTCTGATTGTTACATACTTTTGCACAAAACTATTATACCCTTTTTCCCATTTTAAATGGGATCAGGGTATAAAAATAATGGCTTTTGCAATGAGAACCATTATCACTCACAATTATTTCGGGCACTCCGAAACATGTAAGAAAATCATTTCTCAAATAATCAATTATCACTTGCGAATTAAATTTCCTCACTGCTTTGAGGAATGTGAGTTTCGAAAAATGATGTCAACGTATCGTTTTTTTTGTACGCGGAAACAGTCCGATAAAATCAAAATATAATCTTTCAAAGGGTCTCACGTTTAACACTTGACTACTCTGTGCGGTTTTAAATCACAGGTAGGATACACAATTGCCTATATAGCTACGTACATAGACGAAAGCCTATCGTGTGTTGAACATATCACTTGTTCACGCAGTAATTCTGGAACATATAGTTTCCAACAATCATCGTTACTGTTCTCGCACATAATACTACGCCGATATATAAACCTATCTATGATTTTAACGTCAGGGGGATTCAAATTCTGATAGTTGCCACTCAGATCTGCTTGGTTCAATAACCAAAGAAGACTTGCATGGTCGGTAACGACTTTGAAAGATTGACCTTCGATGTACGTGCGAAACTTTTTAATCGCTAAGACGACTGCTAAACATTCAAATTCGGTAACAGGATAGTTACGCTGAGCCTTGCTTAACTTTCTCGACATTTATCGGCTCTGAGATAAGGTGCTTAGCCGAGTGCACAGTCTGGTGCTTAGTCTGGTGCTAAGTCTAGTGCTTAGTCTGGTGCTTAGTCTAATGCTGTTCTGCGCTCTCTACTCTCTACATGTACATGATATTGCCTTGTTAGCGTTACCAACTAAGGCTACTAAATCTTCAGAGCTACGGACCACCGCCATGACTACTGAAGCTACTAAAAAATATACGAAATAAGTGATATGATAAAAATGATAGCATATAAGCGATACGATATAAGCAATACGATATAAGCGATAGGATATTAGCGATAGAGTATAAGCGATAGGATATATACATACTCTTTCACACGCAATAAAATTTATTTTCTACATTTCTTAAACGGGTCTAATTTCAAAATTAGAGGTGAACATGCCAAGTTTATCCAGCAAGAGCATTCTCGATTTAGTTAAGACATATTATTTTATTTTAAATGTATAACCAGGAATAGAATCGACTTAAGTCAAGACAAGGAACGCGAAACAAAATTCAACGTATTACTAGTATATCTTATCTGTTGGTCTGACTCCGAAAATATTCAGACTACCATTTTATTAGTTAATAAAATACCTCGGACCACACGTTCGGGCGCCATTTTATTAGTTATGTAAGTACCTAGGGCCACATGCTCGCGTGCCATTTTGTTAGTGCTGTCTAGGATGTTCCCTGGATGTAATAAAAGTCGTAGACAGTAAGGGAAAGGCTTATATCATGCCTATAATTGAGGACTTATAAAAAAAACAAACACCTTATTGTTTGGTGTGCCGTGGAAGGTGCTGACGGTGGGAATAGTAAGCCCAAATTGAACATTAAATTAATAACTTTATTTGCATTTATTTCGCAAGTGCTCAAGTATAACAACGAATTGCAGTCCAAGCTAACTGCTTAATTTGCTCAGTTTGCTTGTTGCCTGCTGATATTTTGTTTTTATATTTGTACACTTGCGCTCTTTTAGTTTTTTCTGTGCGCGCTCTCTGTGCATAAAACCGTTTACTCACGATTTTGGCTCTCACGCGCTCTCTTGTTTGTTGGTGCTGGTCCCGGTTTAAATTATTCCGTTGTTGTTTGCTTTTCGGATTGTTTGCTTCAAGGGCTGCCAAGTTCGAGCTTATACGAAGATGGCTTTTATTGCCTGCTGGATGTGCCCAAATGTCGCAGATGAAAAATGTGCTGGCCTTATCGGCCTAAGCTAGAGTCATAGGCCATGTTGGTCTTGTTTGGAGAGGAAAAGAAATGGCAGGCTTTATGAAGGCACAGCTTGGCTTTGATGGAGTTTTCGGCCAGTTAAAAAAACTGTGTGAAAACTTCTCAACAGTGCAAAGAAACTTCAATGAGAAAAATCTCTTGAATGATTCTCCAAAGCGCAAAAAGGCCAATGTTGGGCATCTGGTCCCCAAACGCTCTAGAGCCCGAAAATAAAATTAACAAGTAAGAAGGCTTTACGCGTACAGTCAGCGCTTATAAGTATATGTGCGTGTACGTACGACCATACTGCATACTGCATACTCAACTTCAAGGTTTTCTTAACCGATTTTAATAAAATTTCACAGATTGTTATTATTATTAATCAATAATTCAAATGCCATTTAAAGTTTTTTCAAATTCAAGATTTTATTGTTATCGATCCCATGTGTATATCGGAAACGGGATGAGTTATCGAAAATCGAAAACAAACTTGTACTGCCTAGGGATTAGGCGAGCTAAAGTTCCAAATCTGGAGTCTCTAGCTCTTATAGTCTCTGAATCGACGCGTTCATACATACAGACGGACAGACGGACAGACGGACATGGCTATATCGACTCGACTGTTGATGCTGATAAAGAATATATATACTTTATGGGGTCGGAGATGCTTCCTTCTGCCTGTTACATACTTTTGCAAAACTTCATTATACCCTTTTTCCCATTTTTAATGGGATCAGGGTATAAAAATAAAAATAAGTTAGTAAATAAATCTCCTGCCCCAGTCCCAAAAACAAACGAGATGTCAAATGAAAACAATATAATACCCATGGATGTTGTTTCATCTAATCCTGGTCCTTCGGTTTCTTTGGTGGAGTTCAACAAAACAACCCAAATATATCCAAAGAGCCAAATATTCCTTTAGCTGAAAATATAACTTCGGTTAAAGATATAATCAGAAAATTTATTGCCGTTCCACCAAAACACAAATATTTGTTTCAAGGCTTCCCCCTGATTTAACATCAGATGATGTTAAGGTCTATATTAAGGCCAATTCAAAAGCAGACTTCACGGTGGAAAAGTTCAATTTTAACTTCACTAGGAACATTACGTCATTTAAAATCAGTGTTTCGAGTCAACATTTCAGCTCTATATGTTGTAAAGAATTTTGGCGGGAGCACATAATAGTAATCGAATATACTGCCAGAAAGAAAAATCGGCCTCCGATTGAATCTCCCCCCCCAGTAGTTGTGTTTAAAACTCTTCCCGTTTCTGATAGTTCAAAAAACTAACAACTTCCTTTTTGTTGGGCTATCAGAATGTGAGAGGTCTTTGTCATTGCCTTAACTGAAACTTGGCAAGACATTCTTGGTAAGGCAAGACATTCTTAGTTCTGAAATTGTATCCAACAGATACATATAAACCAAATATATATAAACCAAATTAACTTTGCTGTACCTATTAGAAGTAGTAGACATTTTTTACCAATAGCCTTGCATGCTTGCTTTTCTAACTATGCTCTCTATAACCCTTTTCGGATCTTATGTTCATTATATAACGATCTTTCCCACCTTATAACTATAACCACTTCTGCATGCTCTCTAAAACAAATTATCTTACGTCATTTGTCTAATGTTCGCGATCTTCGTAACCGCACGTTACGCGGTGCGCCCCTCGGTCGGATCGACGGGAGGTGGGTCGCTTTGTGCTTGATTCCGCACGTTAACAAGCCGGTGCTTGGTATCGTTGGGCCACTTAAATGTACTGTCCGTTAGAACATCTACGTCCAATAATATAAAAAAAATATATAGAAAAGACCGTACGCTTCGACGTGGTGGAGGTGTGCTTATTGCTAGATATTTAATTTGTTGCTGTTAAGTTGTATTTTAATGTATTTTTACTTGCTCGTACATACCCCCTTCCTCTGATATCTCTCTTGAGATTATTGAGCCTCTTAAAGGCCTTATCCATCCTCCGGCGGGCTTATATCATGCCTATAATTGAGGACTGATAAAAAAACACACACCTTATTGTCTGGTGTGCCGTGGAAGGTGCTGACGGTGGGAAAACCAAACCCAAATTGCACATTAAATTAATACATTTATTTGCATTTATTTCGCAAGTGCTCAAGTACAGCAACGAATTGCAGTCCAAGCTAACTGCTTAATTGTTTTTGTATTTTTACACTTGCGCTCTTTTAGTTTTTTCTGTGCGCGCTCTCTGTGCATAAAACCGTTTACTCACGATTTTGGCTCTCACGCGCTCTCTTGTTTGTTGGTGCTGGTCCCGGTTTAAATTATTCCGTTGTTGTTTGCTTTTCTGATTGCTACGCTCGCGGTGGGTTTTTGTTTGTGTGGGTACAAACAAACTTTTTATACTTTACGTCTGTTGATTCAAGGGCTGCCAAGTTCGAGCTAATACGAGGATGGCTTTTATTGGCTGCTGGATGTGCTCAAATGTCGCACATAAAAAATGTGCTGGCCTTATCGACTGAGTCATTGATTTAATGTGCACTACAAAGCTAGAGTGGCCATGTTGGTCTTGTTTGGAGAGGAAAAGCCATGGCAGGCTTTATGAAGGCACAGCTTGGCTTTGATGGAGTTTTCGGCCAGTTAAAAAAACTGTGTGAAAACTTCTCAACAGTGCAAAGAAACTTTAATGAGAAAAATCTCTTGAATAATTCTCCAAAGCGCAAAAAGGCCAATGTTGGGCATCTGGTCCTGTCATGTCTGACAATCCCTTAAACGCTCTAGAGCCCGAAAATAAAATTAAAAATAAAAATAAGTTAATAAATAAATCTCCAGCCCCAGTCCCAAAAACAAACGAGATGTCAGATGAAAACAATATAATACCCATGGATGTTGTTTCATCTAATCCTGGTCCTTCGGTTTCTTTGGTGGAGTTCAACAAAACAACCCAAATATATCCAAAGAGCCAAATATTCCTTTAGCTGAAAATATAACTTCGGTTAAAGATATAATCAGAAAATTTATTGCCGTTCCACCAAAACACAAATATTTGTTTCAAGGCTTCCCCCTGATTTAACATCAGATGATGTTAAGGTCTATATTAAGGCCAAATCAAAAGCCGATTTCACGGTGGAAAAGTTCAATTGCAACTTCACTAGGAACATTACGTCATTTAAAATCAGTGTTTCGAGTCAAGATTTCAGCTCTTTATGTTGTAAAGAATTTTTGCCGGAGCAAATAGTAATCGGAGCATAATAGTAATCGAATATACTGCCAGAAAGAAAAATCGGCCTCCGATTGAGTCTCCCCCCCAGTAGTTGTGTTTAAAACTCTTCCCGTTTCTGATAGTTCAAAAAACTAACAACTTCCTTTTTATTGGGCTATCAGAATGTGAGAGGTCTTTGTAGTAAACTTAGTAGTTTATGTCTTAATAGCCTTGCTTTTCCTTTTCTTGTCATTGCCTTAACTGAAACTTGGTTAAGGCAAGACATTCTTAGTTCTAAAATTGTATCCAACAGATACTGTATCTATAGAAAAGACCGTACGCTTCGACGTGGCGGAGGTGTGCTTATTGCTATTGATGAAAATTATTCTTCGCAGACATTAATAGTAGGTGGTTCTATAGATATTTAATTTGTTGCTGTTAAGTTGTATTTTAATGTATTTATACTTGCTCGTACATACCCTCTTCATCTGATATCTCTCTTACGATGCTCATTTGTCTACTATTGATTTGGTTGAGAACTTGGGTATCTTAATAAACCCAAAGCTTAAGTTTGACAAGCATATTGCTTCAATCACAAATCGAGCATGAAGTGCCTTGGGGTTTATTAAGCTCTGGTCGAAGGAATTCGACGACCCCTACATAACAAAATCTCTTTATATGTATCTTGTCCGACCGATTCTCGAATATGGATCTTGTATATGGTATCCCAAATAATGAATTCATCAGGATAGAATAAAATCGGTAAAAAAAACAATTTCTACTCTTTGCCCTTCGGGTTCTTAACTGGGATAATGGTACTACTTACCGTAGACTTTTACTAATAAATCTTTCCTCTCTTACTAATCGTAGAACTATGCTTGCGATAACCTTTGTTCAAAAACTAATAAATAGTGAAATCAACCAAATTAACTTTTCTGTAACCATTAGAAATAGTAGACCTATAGCCCTGCATGCTTGCTTTTCTAACTATGCTGACCATAACCTTTTTCGGATCTTAAATTCATTATATAACAATCTTTCCCACCTAATACATAGCACTACTTCGGCATGCTTACTAAAAAAAATTGCTAAAGATGGACCGAACACAGGGGGACGTTGAAAGACAGAACGAAGTAGAAGGCCGTTAGGGCCTTACGATGGACCTTGCCCGAAGTAATGTGGTAAACGGTTCCATGCAAGTATCCAGGGTCAGTCGAGTGGGTCAATGCAAGAAGAAAAGGGAGAGGAGTTTTAGTTTAGGAGCCCGACACACGGTTGGACATTGGCAAGCCACCTACGGCACGTAAAGTGTTTCCCCACTCTAGCATTGCCAGGCAAAAAAAAAAAAAAAAAAAAATGTCCTTCTGTCCTTCTGTCCGTCCGTATGTATGAACGCGTTGATCTCAGAGACTATAAGAGCTAGAGACTCCAGATTTGGAACTTAAGCTCGCCTAATCCCTAGGCAGTACAAGTTTGTTTCGATTCTTCCCGTTCCCGATAACAACAAAATTATTGAATTAATAAACAAATTAATGATAATCTGTGAAAATATTAATTAAATCGGTTAAGAAACACCGGAGATATGGAACATTGAAGTTGAGTAAGCAGTATGCAGTATGCGCCGTGCACACACACACACATATACTTGCAAGCACTGACTGTACGCGTAAGGTATAGGGTTCAGGGTATCGTCTAGTCGGAATTTCTCGACTAGAGCCTTCTTACTGGTTTTACATTATTGAACATTCTGGTTTACTTTAAACATTTTCAGTGATGCCTTCATGGCTCAATATTGACTTCATTGGTGTTCTTATCGTATTAATTTTCGTACATTATTCTTATAATTTATAATTTTAATTTCTAATAATTTTAATACCCTGATCCCATTAAAAATGGGAAAAAGGGTATAATGGTTTTGTGCAAAAGTATATAACAGGAAGAAGGAAGCGCTCTCCGACCTTATAATGTATATATATTCTTTATCAGCATCTGCAGTCGAGTCGATATAGACATGTCCGTCTGTCCGTCTGTCTGTATGTATGAACGCGTCGATCTCAGAGACTAAAAGAGCTAGAGACTCCAGATTTGGAACTTAAGCTTGCCTAATCCCTAGGCAGTACAAGTTTGTTTTCAATTTTCGACAACTTATCCCGTTTCCGATATACACATGGAATCGATGGCATTTGAATTATTTATCAAAATAATAACAATCTGTTAAATTTTTATTAAAATCGGTTAAGAAACACCGGAGATATGGAACATTTAAGTTGTATATGCAGTATGCAATATGTGCGTACATACAAACACACAAACTTGCAAACACTGACTGTACGCGTAAGGTATAGGGATCAGGGTATCGTCTAGTCGGAATTTCTCGACTAGAGCCTTCTTACTTGTTTTATTTGTTTAGGTGCATACAAGTCAACACGCATTTAAATCATAAAGCATAAACCAATTATATAAGAAATGACATACAATTGTCAACACAATTAAAACTATTTTAAAACCATACACATTACCACATATTTGTTGACACAATTAAACTTGTATTCGATACCATAGGTCAGAAAACTCTTAGCGAAAAAATATCGCTGACTACACAGAAAATCACTGACTGCACAATATGCACAATATTCAATTCTGCATAAGCAAGCAATTGCTGAGAACTCAATAACCCAATTTAACTGACAACTCAAAAATGTAAAATAAGGTATTTTTACCTATAAATATTGTGACTTTTTCGTTAAAAAAGTTAGTGTTTTTAGTGCCTTAGCACCACCGCATTCAGTACTATTCACTCATTGCTACCATCGCACTGACTGTGCGCAACGAGGGACCTCTCGACAGACTTCCCTCTCCGTAGTCCACCTAGTTACAAGTGCTAGTTGCGACGTCACTTAGTAGTCAGCTTATGTACTGAATACTTCCCTTCAAACATACACAAACATTTTGGTGACCCCGACGAGTGGATATCTGAAGTTGTCAACTAGGCGATAAAGGATAACTAACTCATCCGAATCCCTTACTGAAGTTGTCAAGTATGCGACAAAAAGACCAAATCCTTAATTGAAGTTGTCAACAAGGCGATAGTCAAAAGGAAACTTTAAACCAGCTAACACATTTCGCTATACTTGTGTTAGTGTAACCAACAACAACCACCTAACACAATCACGATATTTGTGTTAGTGTGAATTACTGAAGTTGTCAACTAGGCGACACTTCAGGATACAGTTGCTCTCGTTAGATAAACGACCACAGCATTTTTACAAAGTCAATCAAGCGACTAAAAACTGATTAAAAACAGATATACAAATACATATCTGTACAAGTCCAACAAGCGACAAAAAATCAGTTAAAATGGCATCAGAAAAGTAACCACCGATGAGTTACTTGATGTCCAGCAAAATGTCAGCAACCAGATTCAAAGGCTGATATCTAACTACAAAAAGGACTCCGCTGATAGAAAGTCTAAGTCCGGCTACCAAAAAATCAAAGCTGATTCTCTGAATGAGAAATAGTATATGTCCAGGAAATGATGACGTCATAAGAAAATCTGGCGGGCTATCACAAAATCATGAATACTTCGCCTTCTATGAGGACATACGAACAACAGTTCTGAAGTTCTTAGAAGTAATCAAAAATGACGCTGAGACCATAAATCAAGCCACAAGCAAGAAGCTTGAGATTGGCGATGGCAAACAACCCTGGAACCCAAGGTGATTGCGTTGTGCCGACGACAAGGTGCAATGATCGCATCCTTATATCGCGCATTGCACCAATGAACTACTATTGACCACTCAGCACTAGAGCTCATAAAGAATCCATGGGCTCCAATTCAAGAGGTCCATTTTCGACTTTATGAGGAAGTTGAAAACCTAGAAGAAATCGGGTATGATTCAAAGGAGTATATACAGGCAGAAATTGATGTACAAGGGGCACTAGCATCAAAAAACGGGGATATCTTAAAATGGACACAATTCTTTGATATGTTTGTGTCCATGGTACACAATACCAACATGCCGACAATCCGGAAAATGTGTTTTAAACGTTACGACTCCACACTACGAATTGAAGGCATCGGTGGACAACCAAAGACAAGTAGAGCCTATTAGTGTAAACCTATTGGTGAAGTCATTACACAACGACTTTAAAATGAACCAAGGATGTCAGCAGCCATTTGTGCAGTAGCTACAGGAGAAGAAACGACTACCCTAATGGAACGATTCTGGACCCTTACCCAACCTGGAAACAGCAGAAAGGCATCGTACACCAACCGAAAAAGAGTGTGAGAGCCATTTCATTGAGAACTTGCAGACTGCTGCAGATGGGAGATTCATCGTGAAATTGCCGTTTGCTGAACATTATTCAGCCCTGGGGCCCTCGTTGGAGACTGCTGAAAAAAGATTCCTCGCACTGGAAAAAATCTGTAAAAGATATGTAGACTTCATGAATGAATATGAAGGCTGTTCCTCGAAAACTCCTTCCATAAAAACATTATTTCATCCCTCATCATTGTGTGCTGAAACCTGACAGCAGCACCACAAAGCTAAGAGTGGTTTTTGATGCATGATTAAAATCGGTTGAGAAACACCGGAGATATGGAACCTTGAAGTTGAGTATGCAGTATGCAGTATGGTCGTACATACACGCACACATACTTATAAGCACTGACTGTACGCGTAAAGTATAGGGATCAGGGTATCGTCTAATTGGGATTTTTCGACTAGAGCCTTCTTACTTGTTAGTTCTGAAATTGTATCCAACAGATACTGTATCTATAGAAAAGACCGTACGCTTCGACGTGGCGGAGGTGTGCTTATTGCTGTTGATGAAAAATATTCTTCGGAGACATTAATAGTGGGTGGTTCTATAGATATTTAATTTGTTGCTGTTAAGTTGTATTTAAATATATTTTTACTTGCTCGTACATACCCCCTTCCCCTGATATCTCTCTTACGATGCTCATTTGTCTGCTATACTGATATCTGGATAACCTACCACTGGACCGGATTGATTTGGTTGAGGACTTGGGTATCTTAATAAACCCAAAGCTTAAGTTTGACAAGCATATTGCTTCAATCACAAATCGAGCATGAAGTGCCTTGGGGTTTATTAAGCGCTGGTCGAGGGAATTCGACGACCCCTACATAACAAAAACTCATTCTCGAATATGGATCTTGTATATGGTATCCCAAATACTGAATTCATGAGGATAGAATAGAATCGGTAAAAAAACAATTTCTACTCTTTTCCCTTCGGGTTCTTAGCTGGGATAATAGTGTTTTTCACAAACTAATAAATGGTGAAATTGATTCCCACCTACTAATCAATTAAATTAACTTTTCTGTACCCATTAGAAATAGTATACATTTTTCACCTATAGCCCTGCATGCTTGCTTTTCTAACTAAGCTGACCATAACCTTTTTCGGATCTTAAGTTCATTATATAACGATCTTTCCCACCTAATACATAGTACTACTTCGGCATGCTTACTAAAAAAAATCGGTTAAGAAACACCGGAGATATGGAACATTGAAGTTGAGTAAGCAGTATGCAGTATGCGCCGTGCACACACACACACATATACTTGCAAGCACTGACTGTACGCGTAAGGTATAGGGTTCAGGGTATCGTCTAGTCGGAATTTCTCGACTAGAGCCTTCTTACTGGTTTTACATTATTGAACATTCTGGTTTACTTTAAACATTTTCAGTGATGCCTTCATGGCTCAATATTGACTTCATTGGTGTTCTTATCGTATTAATTTTCGTACATTATTCTTATAATTTATAATTTTAATTTCTAATAATTTTAATACCCTGATCCCATTAAAAATGGGAAAAAGGGTATAATGGTTTTGTGCAAAAGTATATAACAGGAAGAAGGAAGCGCTCTCCGACCTTATAATGTATATATATTCTTTATCAGCATCTGCAGTCGAGTCGATATAGACATGTCCGTCTGTCCGTCTGTCTGTATGTATGAACGCGTCGATCTCAGAGACTAAAAGAGCTAGAGACTCCAGATTTGGAACTTAAGCTTGCCTAATCCCTAGGCAGTACAAGTTTGTTTTCAATTTTCGACAACTTATCCCGTTTCCGATATACACATGGAATCGATGGCATTTGAATTATTTATCAAAATAATAACAATCTGTTAAATTTTTATTAAAATCGGTTAAGAAACACCGGATATATGGAACATTTAAGTTGTATATGCAGTATGCAATATGTGCGTACATACAAACACACAAACTTGCAAACACTGACTGTACGCGTAAGGTATAGGGATCAGGGTATCGTCTAGTCGGAATTTCTCGACTAGAGCCTTCTTACTTGTTTTATTTGTTTAGGTGCATACAAGTCAACACGCATTTAAATCATAAAGCATAAACCAATTATATAAGAAATGACATACAATTGTCAACACAATTAAAACTATTTTAAAACCATACACATTACCACATATTTGTTGACACAATTAAACTTGTATTCGATACCATAGGTCAGAAAACTCTTAGCGAAAAAATATCGCTGACTACACAGAAAATCACTGACTGCACAATATGCACAATATTCAATTCTGCATAAGCAAGCAATTGCTGAGAACTCAATAACCCAATTTAACTGACAACTCAAAAATGTAAAATAAGGTATTTTTACCTATAAATATTGTGACTTTTTCGTTAAAAAAGTTAGTGTTTTTAGTGCCTTAGCACCACCGCATTCAGTACTATTCACTCATTGCTACCATCGCACTGACTGTGCGCAACGAGGGACCTCTCGACAGACTTCCCTCTCCGTAGTCCACCTAGTTACAAGTGCTAGTTGCGACGTCACTTAGTAGTCAGCTTATGTACTGAATACTTCCCTTCAAACATACACAAACATTTTGGTGACCCCGACGAGTGGATATCTGAAGTTGTCAACTAGGCGATAAAGGATAACTAACTCATCCGAATCCCTTACTGAAGTTGTCAAGTATGCGACAAAAAGACCAAATCCTTAATTGAAGTTGTCAACAAGGCGATAGTCAAAAGGAAACTTTAAACCAGCTAACACATTTCGCTATACTTGTGTTAGTGTAACCAACAACAACCACCTAACACAATCACGATATTTGTGTTAGTGTGAATTACTGAAGTTGTCAACTAGGCGACACTTCAGGATACAGTTGCTCTCGTTAGATAAACGACCACAGCATTTTTACAAAGTCAATCAAGCGACTAAAAACTGATTAAAAACAGATATACAAATACATATCTGTACAAGTCCAACAAGCGACAAAAAATCAGTTAAAATGGCATCAGAAAAGTAACCACCGATGAGTTACTTGATGTCCAGCAAAATGTCAGCAACCAGATTCAAAGGCTGATATCTAACTACAAAAAGGACTCCGCTGATAGAAAGTCTAAGTCCGGCTACCAAAAAATCAAAGCTGATTCTCTGAATGAGAAATAGTATATGTCCAGGAAATGATGACGTCATAAGAAAATCTGGCGGGCTATCACAAAATCATGAATACTTCGCCTTCTATGAGGACATACGAACAACAGTTCTGAAGTTCTTAGAAGTAATCAAAAATGACGCTGAGACCATAAATCAAGCCACAAGCAAGAAGCTTGAGATTGGCGATGGCAAACAACCCTGGAACCCAAGGTGATTGCGTTGTGCCGACGACAAGTTGCAATGATCGCATCTTTATATCGCGCATTGCACCAATGAACTCCTATTGACCACTCAGCACTAGAGCTCATAAAGAATCCATGGGCTCCAATTCAAGAGGTCCATTTTCGACTTTATGAGGAAGTTGAAAACCTAGAAGAAATCGGGTATGATTCAAAGGAGTATATACAGGCAGAAATTGATGTACAAGGGGCACTAGCATCAAAAAACGGGGATATCTTAAAATGGACACAATTCTTTGATATGTTTGTGTCCATGGTACACAATACCAACATGCCGACAATCCGGAAAATGTGTTTTAAACGTTACGACTCCACACTACGAATTGAAGGCATCGGTGGACAACCAAAGACAAGTAGAGCCTATTGGTGTAAACCTATTGGTGAAGTCATTACACAACGACTTTAAAATGAACCAAGGATGTCAGCAGCCATTTGTGCAGTAGCTACAGGAGAAGAAACGACTACCCTAATGGAACGATTCTGGACCCTTACCCAACCTGGAAACAGCAGAAAGGCATCGTACACCAACCGAAAAAGAAAGTGAGAGCCATTTCATTGAGAACTTGCAGACTGCTGCAGATGGGAGATTCATCGTGAAATTGCCGTTTGCTGAACATTATTCAGCCCTGGGGCCCTCGTTGGAGACTGCTGAAAAAAGATTCCTCGCACTGGAAAAAAATCTGTAAAAGATATGTAGACTTCATGAATGAATATGAAGGCTGTTCCTCGAAAACTCCTTCCATCAAAACATTGTTTCATCCCTCATCATTGTGTGCTGAAACCTGTCAGCAGCACCACAAAGCTACGAGTGGTTTTTGATGCATCCTGTAAAATGTCAACGGGAAAATCGTTAAATGACATACTGCAAGTTGGACCCACGGTGCAAAGTGATCTCATGTCAATTCTATTGAGATTCCGAACTCATAAGTACGTATTTACGGCAGACATCGAAAAGATGTATCGCCAAACATGGATAAACCCTGAAGACCAATTTAATCAAATGATAGTTTGGAGGAATAATCCAAATGATGAGTTGAAATACTATCGATTAAAAACGGTTACATATGGAACAGCAGCGGCTCCGTTTTTAGGAACTAAGTGTCTAAGTCACTTAGCCTCACTTCATCTCAGCAGATCACCATTAGGATCATCTGCCTTAAGGGATGACTTCTACGTAGATGATCGCCTCACAGGAGCAGACTCAATACGAGAAGCAATACAAATTCGAAAGGAGTTGGTTAAAATTCTGCTTCCTAACGGATTCAAATTACGCAAATGGTGCTCAAACAATGAGCAAATTCTTAAAGGAATTCCCAAGGACGACATTGTAAGCGACATTAAACTTGACGAAGCACTGGAGCACTACAGTGTTAAGACATTGAGTCTTATTTGGATAAGACAAAACAGCACAGCAAACCGGTTGACAAGGCGTGTTGTTTGCTCGGAGCTGGCAAAGGTCTTCGACCCGCTATGCTTGTTCGCTCCAGTCGTGGTGAAGGCAAAAATCTTTATGCAACGACTTTAGGAATCAAAACTCAACTGGGATGACGAACTACCTATGAATCTTCAGAACGAGTGGAAGAATTATAGAGAGGACTTGCAAAGCTTTAATTAAATGCAAATTCCAAAACACATATACGATGGAAAAACTCCAGTCTCGAAGGAATTGCACACATTTGTGGATGTATATGTAAGCGCAACGTACAAAAACAAGCAAATATCTGTGCGTTTATTATGCTCAAAGTCTCGAGTGGCTTCAACCGAAAAACAGTCACTACCTCGTCTAGAACTATGTGCTGAAATATTGGGTGCTGAGCTCGCGGACAGGATTCGACGCAATCTTAACCTTCACGCCACCGCAGTGCCAGGATATTTTTGGTCAGATTCTACCGTTGTTCTTTCATGGATCAATACACCGTCTTCGACATATCATACGTTCATGGCCAACCGAATAGCGAAAATTCAGGCAGTGACAAGTCAAAATAAATGGCGACATGTATCGAACGCCAACAACGCAGCAGATGTGCTTTCAAGAGGAATATCTGCCCGAAAATTACCCGAGCACAGTCTGTGGCTCTATGGACCACTCTTTTTGCATGGTACTCCAGACAAATGGACAGCCCCTTTCATCATCTCTCCGAGCAATCTGGAGAGGAAAACAAAGCATATAAGCTTAGCTGCATCTAAATCAACAATAGGCGAAGAGTTGTATTCCTGTCGACACAGCAACTCATTTTTCAAGTTACAACGCATTGTGGCTTAAATATTGCGATTCTGCTACGAGCGATACAGATCAGAAACTACCACGCTGTGTAAAATATAACTGGACCGCGCTCGCAATATAATACTACAGACAATACAGCAAGTTGAATTTACAGCTGACTTTAAAAGTTTGAAGCGCCACAACACAGTGGATAAAAAGATTCCTATCTCATCGTTGTCACCATTACAAGGATCAGATGGACTAATGAGAGTTGGAGGTATACAGCAAGGCACCAAATTTTGCTGCCTTTATAACGACCCAATAGTAAAGATGATATTGCGAGAACTGCATGAAGACAAAATGCAATGCGGTGCTCAAGCTTTACGAGCAATTGCTAGACAAGAATATTGGATACTAAACGACAAAACTATGTCGAGAAACATCGTTCACAATTGTGTGAAGTGCAACAAGGCAAAACCCAAGTTAATGAACTAAATTATGGGCGATTTGCCAGCCGATCGACTAACACCAACACGCCCGTTCCTTACTACAGGCGTGGACTATTGCGGACCAATCTGGATTCATCATAAAGTTTGCGGAAAAAGACCAGATAAAGCATACGTAGCCGTATTCTGCTGCTTCTCCACTAAAGCGATCCACCTCGAGCTGGTTAGCGACCTGACCACAAATGCCTATCTAGCAGCCCTGCGGCGCTTCCTAAGCCGCCGCGGAAAATGTCAAACAATTCAATTCAAGGTGATAGAGAAGGTAAAAACGAACGAAGAATTTTTACTGACCTTACTGAAAAATCAAACTTTATTACTTGACTCAACCATTATCATTGTCAAGATCGGGCAAGCGGCTAAAACTACTTGAACAGCAAGTTGCTATCATTAGCCAAACCAGAGGAAAATACACTGGTGCGTCTCACGGAGACCTACCTGGCGTTAACAACCCAATTAACACTGCCACCCTTCAACGCATGCAATCAGAAATAGTCGATGTGCTAACTGGAATATTGATCTCTCCCGATCAAATGAAGGAACAATTGGACCAAATACCGGATTATTTGCCGCCAGATCAAATGGTACCAGTGACATCATCCAACATTATTCACTTATACAGAATTATGCGAGCAGAAGGCACAGTCACCGACTCTCATGTAATATTTAGAATAATACTACCACTAGTGTCAACATCAATATTAGAACTGTTCAACATTGTGCCAATTCCGATGTGGGACTCAACAAGCTGGCAACTATTTGAACTTAAAACACCTATTATAGCTGTTAACAACCATAGGGATAAATTCAAGGGACTCACAACAGATGATCTACACCGTTGCCGTACGTTACCAAATGAAGAATACATATGCCTTGACCACCAAGCTATTTTTAAAGCCGACAATCGGTGTGAATTTCAACTCTTTAACTACAAAACACCAACCATGTGTCAAGTAGCTCACAGAGCAACTAAGATGGTATGGACAAAAACGCACCATCCTAACAATTGGATCTTTGCAACGCATTCTGTAATGGAACTACAAGCCGTATGCAATGGAACCCCATCTACTATAAAACTAAAAGTCACCGGACTTCTGTCGCTGTCATCAGCCTGTACTGCACGCAACTCAGAAATTAGCATCAGCACCTTTGACATCATTATAAGTCAAGTGAAACAAGTAAGAAGGCTCTAGTCGATATATCCCGACTAGACGATACCCTGATCCCTATACTTTACGCGTACAGTCAGTGTTTGCAAGTATGTGTGTTTGTATGTACGCGCATACTGCATATACAACTTCAATGTCCCATATCTCCGGTGCTTCTTAGCCGATTTTATTTTTTTTAACATTTCAAATGCTATCTCAAAGTTTTAAAAATTCAAGATTTTGTTGTTATCGATCCCATGTGTATATCGGAAACGGGATGAGTTATCGAAAATCAAAAACAAGCTTGTACTGCCAAGCGATTAGGCGAGCTTAAGTTCCAAATCTGGAGTCTCTAGCTCTTATAGTCTCTGAGATCGATTGGCTCATACATACGGACGGACAGACGGACATGGCTATATCGACTCGACTGTTGATGCTGATAAAGGATATATATACATTATAAGGTCGGAGATGCTTCCTTCTGCCTGTTACATAATTTTGCACAAAATCATTATACCCTTTTTTCCCATTTTTAATGGGATCAGGGTATAAAAACTATGTTTGCCACAATGTTCAAGTGCGTAACCCCGCGGAGTGGCCAAATATGACACTGTGGAGTGACCAAATACAACCCCGTGCGGTGACCAAATATAACCCCTTAGAGTGACCAAATATTATCCCGTAAGTGACCCAAATATAGCCCCGTGGAGTGACCAAAGTTAAACACCGGCGCCCACGGCAGCCCCCGACCTGGGCAACGTACAGCGTACAAAAAAGTTAAGATACCCTACAATTAGTTTATAGTCAGGTCAAACAAGAAGATCGTATTCGCATTCAAGTTCCAAGAAAGGCACCCACAGCTCCCATCGCATCTAGTAATATGGACGCGGACCAAATTAGAAACATAGTGAGCAGCGCCTTAGCCGAGCAAGGTGCTGTGTTCCAACAGAGAGAACAAGCATTGGCCAACAGAATCAATGAATTGTCTGATCGGGTGGCGGCAACGCATATTGTCACCCCGGAAATACAAGCGTATGCTGCTGTAGAAATAAGACACGCTGTCCGTTGTGATGAGCCACTTGATGCTGTCAAATGCCTATCCGATTTTTTGGGGGTACAAGAATTTTATATTTCTTGGAGGCAAGCGGCCCTAACCGCCTATCACATATTCAAAAATGGTAGTTCACGCCACTTCCAGGCAGTCCATATCACTAGGAGCAAGATTAAAGGTTCCGCTGATTCTATGCTGTCCTCATTCGGCACAGTATTAAACGATAATAAGTCGCCTCGATTTCACTTACAGCGATAAACGACCGATACATGTATTCGAGCAAGAGTTAGGCATGCTAAGACAAGGTGACCATCATCTATTTCAATACTACAAGGAGGTCGAGAAAAAACTAACGTTACTGACCAACAAAGTCACTATGTCCTATGAGCCATCGTTAGCGAAGGGCCTGTGCGAAAAATCCGCAGTGACGCGTTGAGGGTGTTTGTATCAGGGCTTAAGCGTAGTCTTACAGACGTGCTCTTTGCAGCAAAGCCCAAGGACTTACCTTCGGCTCTGGCGCTCGCACAGGAAATATAATCGAACATTGATATATATACGTTTGCAGCTCATTTTGCGAAAAACCAAGACCGCAAGCCAAATGTTCATCAGAGGAACACAACTTCTCAGCAAGCAGACGCTCAACCATTTGGTGGAAAAAACCCACATTTTAGCAAACAGCGTAAGCAGGGACAGTTCAGCCAACGCAGTAATAGGCAGCAGGGGTACCGTAATATGCAAGAGCCCATGGAGGTCGATCCTTCCCTGTCAAGGATCCATCAGTCCAACCAACCCATAGCTTACTTAAACAAGAGAACAGCCACATCTGACCTCACAGGCTTTCATAAAAAATAACAAAGGGTGAACCATGTAACGCAGGACGCGAGCCAAGTAACAGAGTCGCATCCCAATGCTACCTCTAACGCCGCGGCAGAAATAAACGACAATGACATAGATAATTATGACTCAGATGTATTAAATTTTTTTGGGGTAGATCCATGCTGCCCTTCATCAGACGAAGAGTAGCGGGGCTCGATATGAAATTCCTTATTGACACGGGTGCATCAAAAAATTTCATCCGACCACATAAGGAATTGAGAGGCGTCCGCTCGAAAGACACTCCTTTCTCAATTCACTCCATTCATGGCAAAACTGCAATTACTCAGAAATGTTTTGTTTCTTTATTCAACGTAAAATCAACCTTCTTCCTCCTATCGAATCTATCGATGTTCGATGGAATAATCGGTCTCGACCTAGTAAAACGGGTGGGGGCATCATTATGCTTAGCTTACGGTCAACTTAAATGGGGCACGGAAGCTAAACACATTTCCTTTCAAACCTGTACTGACGCAAATTTCTCTGACTTCAGTAAGGAACGCATTTCTAAAAGTACTAAGGGTCAGTAAAAAGGCCTTTGCAGACCCTAATGAAGCCTTGCCTTACAATACCTTGATGGTGGCTACTATCAGGACGACAGGTGAAGAACCTATTTATGCTAAACTCTATCCATGTCCTATGGAGGCGGCTGATTTCGTTAACAAAGAAATTCAGAATTTGCTCAAGAATGGTATTATTCAAAAGTCAGTCTCACCTTACAATAACCCCATATGGGTTGCAGATAAGAAAGGCACTGACGGGGAGGGTGTCGGGACGATACCCAACAAATACCCTATGCCTAACATTTCTTTTATCCTGGGGAACTGAAGTGAATCAAATCATACTCGTAGAGCGTGACCGTAAGAAAACTTCCTTTTCGGTTAATGGAGGGAAGTATGAATTTAGAAGACTCCCATTTGGTCTGCAAATTCGGCTAGCATTTTTTAGAGGACCATCGACGACATACTGATATGTGATTGTCTTTTCAGAAGACTGACAACTGACCCAGAAAAAGTAAGGGCCATAAAGGATTTTCCGGAACCCAAAACAGTATTCTAAGTAAGGTCGTTCTTAGGTCTCGCAGGTTACTATAGATGTTTTATCAAAGATTTCGCTGCTATAGCAAGACCCGTTTTAAAAAATGTTGAAGGGGGAAAACGGAACTGTCAGTAGGTACAAATCACGGAAAATTCCGGTACAGTTATCTCAAAAACAACTACAGGCCTTTCAAAAGTTGCGTACTATCTTGGCATCTGAAGACGTTATGCTCCAGATGTCGTTGATCTAACGACAGATACTTCAGCCTACGGAATAGGCGCAGTTTTAGACCAAGAGTGTATTAAAGGACAGCAATGTTAATTACGCGACTAACGAGCGTGAATTATTGGCCATTGTATGGGCCCTCTCTAAACTGCGGTATTATCTATATGGGGTTTAAGATATAAATATCTTTACTGACCACCAGCCCTTAACCTCTACGGTGTCTGAATCCAATCCTAACGCTAAGATACAAAGGTGGAAAACGCGCATAGACGAGACTAATGCGCGAATCTCTTATAAGCAGGGCAAAGAGAATCTAGAAGCAGATGCCTTGTCCAGGCAACAGCTTAACGCTTTAGAAGATCACGACGCCGGGTCTTGTGCAGCAACGGTCCATAGTTAACTTTCTCTCAATTACACCATTAAAACAACGGATAAACCGTTGAATTGTTATCAGAACCAGATAATCCTGGATGAGGCGCGCTCCCCATCGAAACGCAGTTTCATTTTGTTTGGGAACAAAAAGCGCCACTCAATCAATTTCACCTACAAAGAATCGTTACTGCACGAACTTGCAGGGGTAATTATACCAAAGGGCGTAAACGCCATTCATTGCGATCTGCACACACTAGCAATGATACAGGACCAGGTAGCTAGGAAGTTTCCATCCACCAAATTCTGGCATTGCAAGAATCGTGTGGTGGACTTATTCAGGGTAGGGCAAAACATGCGCAAGGGCTAAATAGATAGACACCCAAAAAAGCAAGAGATTGGCATAACTCCAATAGCACACAGGGGAAATGTTACACGTCGACATTTTCTCTACGGACAAGAAATTTTTCCTCACTTGCATTGACAAGTTCACCAAGTTTGCTGTCGTGCAATCCATTGCTTCGAGAACCATTGAGGATCTAAAACCAGACTTGCTTCAACTCATGAGCTTTTTCCCAAAAGCAATGAACCATCATTGAATTCGCACACGATCTCGGCCATGTTAACTAACCACTTTGGCACAGTATCTCTAATGGGCAAGTAGAGCGTTTTCATAGCACGATGCTGGAACTAGCCAGGTGCTTAAAGATATACACTGTAGAGGTTATTTTGTTAGCCACAGTTGAATACAACAAATCAATCCACTCGGTCATCAACAAAAGACCAGTTGACGTAGTACAAGTGCACCCAGATGAGCCGCAGGAAGAGATCCAGAATAGAGTCGAAAGCGCGCAGATCACGCTCAGAGCCAGAAAATGCTTCTCGGCAAAACAGGATCCTTGAGGTGGGTGAAAATGTCCTAGTAAAATCCAACCGAAGGCTTGGAAATAAGCTCACGCCTTTAAGCAAAGAAAAAGCTGTGGAAGCGGACCTGGGGACCACGGTCCTCATTAAAGGAAGGGTGGTCCACAAGGAATACATAAAATAACTTAATTATTGGTTTTTCTTTTTATTTATTATTTTTTCTCAGTATCATTGCTATGGTTAGATTTGTGCTGATTTATCTGCACCTAAACACTTTCGTTTTAAGAGACTAGCAAAATTTAAGTAATCAAGATTGAATCTAATAAAATAAAGATCATCTTAATATATTATTGTACAATTGCATTTCTAAATGCATAAAGACAATAATTTATATATAACCGAATAATATAGAAATTAAAATTTTTGAATAACTCCCAGAACAGAAAGTTTCGGGCGATACTTTTTTCTGAATAACATTATTTTTCTTGTTGAATTAAGCGGACTTAAAAAAAAAAAAAATTTGTTTGGAAATTTAGTTTTGTTTATGGAATTTCTTTTTGGTAATATATAAGAACAAAATTATAAAAATTATTAAACTCAAGAAAAACAAATCCTGGTGAATAGAGCTACTTCTTATCGAACAAATAAATGAATAACAAATAATAATAAATATTTTTTATAATCAATAAGTTTTCTTTTGTTGGTAAGAAGTAGGATTTAGTAGGTCGTTTGGTTTAGGGATCATCACAAAAATATTAAAGTGGAATATGATGATCATGGTAAAGTGGGCAACAGCTGTGACCACAACATGGGTCCAGCACAGCCAAACGGCAAACGAGGAGTGTCACCTCCAATACCTTTCGTGAGAAAAATCGCGAGTTCTGTCCTTCCCTTTCCTCACCCGCTCCCCCCTGATGAATCGAATTTCTATGGCCCGCACGCGATTATCGATTAATTAAATGAACACCGCGAGACTGTAGTGCAAGGAACTAAAAAAATTGGAACCTGCCCCTTCTACAGATCTTCTTGTAACACAAAATTACCATCTTCTCGTCTTCATATGCTACAATATACCTGTTATGTTCAATTCTTACTTCCATCAAACAAAATGTAATATGTGGAATGGATTTATGGAAAGTCTTTGGCTTTGAATGAAATACATAGCACCAATGAAGAAATTTCAAACGAAGACGAACTTGATTAAGTTCAAAGAAACAACTTACAAACGGTTATCGATAACTTTCCTTCATCGGAACGTAGTGGTCTTGGTGAGACATTTATGGTTGAGCATGATATCGACACAGCAGATGCCAAACCAATTAAACAAAAGTTTTACCCTTTACCATTTTTTACTAGATGTCGTTGAAGAAGCTCCGACATTCGCATGGTCTTCTCCAGTTGCGCTAGAAAAACAGCTTTTACCATTCCATATCGACCACTATACCAGCTTAAACGGATGCCTTTTGCCCTTACGAATGCTCCAAACTTTGTGCCCCTTAATGAACCAATTCATTCCATATCTCTTAGTAATGTCCTCAAGTTTCGAAGAACACTTGAAGCTCTTAATTACTGTCTCAACGCAGTTGCGCAAAGCCGGACTAACGATAAACGTTAACGTTTTGCTTAAATAAAGTAGATAATCTTGCCTATGTCGTTGGAGAAGCTACTTTGCATATTAACCCTGATAAGATTCAAGCTGTGGACGAATTTCCCGTGCCAAAGACGCACAAGCAGTTAAGAAGATTTCTAAGGATTACAGGATGGTATCAGCGTTTTTTCTCCCAGTGTTCGACTGCAATTTTTTGGAATGACCATGCCCATGCGGCGTTGGTTGAAATCATGCGCAAGTTGAACCTTTTATCTTACAGTGTGATGCTTCTTTGTATGGAGTAGGAACGTTACTAGCCCAAGTTAGGATGTGAACTACCAATAGCATATATGTCAAGAAAGTTAAACAAGGCTCAGCGTAACTATACTGTTACCGAATTGGAATTGTTTGTCTATGATAAAAAAAACAGGAAGAGATTTTAATTTACTTTTATTGTCGATAGGAAGTTGTTTCGTCAAACAATTTATTTCCCTAGTATAGTAATCTAATTGAATCCCGTTGACAATAAGTTTTTCTGCTTTAACAATGTCTTCAGGAAGAAATTCTTTGTTTTGTTCAATATCTTTTGATTGCTTTAGTTTTTTTTACATATCTCAGGACCCAAGCAGTGGTTCTGAGAAATCTCATCCACTTGGAAAATATTTTGGGGTCAGGTACTATTATGAAATTCTGGATGTCTATGGAAACATTTACAAACTCAACTGTCACACATTCATTTGCAGTTTGCTCAAATAGTTTCACTTTTGGAACTATATTTGCCCAAAAATAGCGGGCCTGTTAACCAAATACTTTTCGATGAGAAGTCAATATCTTTCATTTTTGTTGCTTCGTCTGCAGGATTTAAAATTGTTGGCACATGTCGCCAATCAGAAACATTTGTAAATTCTTGAATCTCACCCAATCGTTGCGCTTGCTGCTCGATTTAAGACAATACAGAACAGTTTCTGCGTCAGTCCAAAAGTATGTTTTGTCAATATGTAATTTAAGCATTTCTTAATTGCTTTACCTAGACGTGCAGTTAGTTAAGCGCCTTGTAGTTCCAGTCTCGGTATTGACATTGGTCTAAGAGGTGCAACTCTCGACTTTGCAAATATCAACGCACTTTTCACTTCATTACCATTTTCAAATCTCAGGTAAGCACAGGAAGCATAGGCTAACTTGGATGCATCACAAAACACATGAAATTGTATAATTCAGTTGTCGAGCGACATGTCAGTCATTTGTCGTGGAATATTACATTTATTAAGTTTTTGTAAGTTGTTACAAGTTTTTTTCCATATGTCATGTTGCTCGTCCGTTATCTCATCATCCCGATTTATACCACTATCCCAAATCATCTGCAATAAAATCTTATTTGCTTTAAGTAAGTTATACTCCTATTTTCTTAATACGAAAATTCAATAATACTGTTGATAACTCATTATAAAGATCCATTCCCGTCAAGAGATAGTCATTCAGGCACCTGTCGTGGGATTTTGCTGCTGCATCATCAAAAACAATCCTTATTTTCTCTGGCTTGTTGCTGTTGACTACAACGAAATAAGGTAAATAATATGTTATTGGTGTTGTCATGACTGATTGATCCTCATTTAACTTTTTTAAATATCCATTTGATATATGTGACTCAATCATTTCTTGATATTTTATTCCGTGTGTCGGATTTTTTCAATTTTGCGTTCCAAAGAAGTCTACTGAAAGCATTGTTGTAACTTTCTGGCAATTTCACATTATCTTCTTTCCAAAACAATCCTGACTCAAATTTATTTCCCTTTCTCTTAAGGGTTTTATAAATAATTTGCAAACATCTTTTGTCGTCTATTGAAGTTGGTTTATCTCCTAGAAAAGTAAGTTCACTTTCAATAGTCTAAAAGGATTTTACTAGGTCGTGTATAATACTCAAGTCATCCTTGTCATTTTGTCTGTCGTCATTTTGTTAATTTACAAGAAACGTATGTTATGTCTGATTTAGTTGTCTGTCTAAATTTATGTTTCCGTGCACAACCCAACCTATCAATGTTTTGCTAGTAACTTGACCCTTATAAGACTCATGTTTTAATTTGCGTTTAACTATTAAAGACCAATTGTCCTGACCTATAAGTATTTTCGGCTGTGCGTTCTGACACGAACACGAATTAAAGTTTTTCAAAATTTTCCAGCGTTCGGCTATATCATTTATCTCAACAGTCTGTGACGGTAAATCAAGAGCAGACACTATTTATTTTCATAACTTTACGTAACAAAAAAGTGTTAGAATTATTCTGTTTTCCTTTAATGCGTAAACTCACTACCTTAGAATCTTCCAGCTCATATGTCTCATTGTTAGTCCATTACATTCTCAGAGGCATAGTTGGCCCGTCCGACTCCAATTCATTAGCTAACTGGTGATCAATTAGTGTGACTGTTGATGCCTCATCCCATTAAAGTGACTGGGACTATTTTAAGCAATACATTTTTATGAACATGGTTAATGTTAAAATTTTTTTCAATTTCAGTCTGCTGCTTTGGAAAATTATCTGCAATTGGACCCTGATCTGTCAGAATCTGTTTTTTATGCTTATCCAATAGTATATTATGACTATACGTACAACCGTTAACATTACATATTTTCTTTCGCTTACAATCTTTCATAGCATTTTTTTTTACTAAAAATGATATATAAAGTCGATTTGTCCATCGTTTGTCAACGTTTAAATTTCTAAATTTGTCACAACAATTTACATAATGGTTATTTACTTTACAGAAATTACAAAATTTATTCACCTTTGGCTGAGGCGATTCATCCGAAATAAACAGTGTCGACTCTTTGGATTTGTTTTGCATAAAACCTAAGTATTGAACGGCTTTAGCATTTTTTTCCAATCCATTTAAAAGTAATATATTCGAATCATTACTGTTTGATTCTTGATAATACTGTACAAAAGCAATTCCATGTGACATAGGTAGTTTCTCAATTAATTCAGACACCAATGTAGGATTTCGTAAATGATCATTTTCCTCTAGTGAGGACAAAGTATGAATTAAATTAGTAAGAAGATCATTTAATTTAAAAAGTCTGTTCATTTTATCATCTTTGAACTCCGCATAAAATATTGGCCAATCCATTGGATCGCCTGCAAATGCTGGTAATTCTTGCGATATCGTTTGTCGCGTCAATAACGTTTCAATACAATTAAGACTGTTAACATGATTGTTTTCAATATTTTGTTTCGGCGATTGTCCACCAACAGACTTACTTGTATGATAGAATTTTCCATCGGGCTCTCCTTGTCCATCGTCGTCGTCAAATTCAAGGTTGTCGTCTTGTAGTTGTGCCTGTGACAATTGATGTTGTAATTTTAGTTGCTGCTTCTTACATTCCAGCGCTGAACGTTATTCTTTAAGCTGGCGTTGCTCCTTTAAAAATTTAATTTTGTATTAAAGCCTTTGTATCATTTGTCCAGAGTGTTGTGATGTTACTGATTGTAAGTCGTCCTCTTTTTGTGATGTCTGCTGTGCACTGTAGTCTTACTGTCAGTATGTATGTATACCAAGTCGGTTGCTGTGTCGACAGGAATAGAACTCTTCGCCTATTGTTGATTGAGATGCAGCTAAGCTTATATGCTTTTTTTCCTCTCCAGATTGCTCGGAGAGATGATGGGAGGGGCTGTCCATTGGTCTGGAGTACCATGCAAAAAGAGTGGTCCATAGAGCCAAAGACTGTGCTCGGGTAATTTTCGTGCACATATTTCTCTTGAAAGCACATCTGCTGCGTTGTTGGCGGACGATAGATGTTTTATCAAAGATTTCGCTGCGACAGCAAGACCTATTTCAGAAATATTCAAAAACAACTACAGGCCTTTCAAAAGTTGCGTTCTGTCTTGCCATCTGAAGACGTTATGCCCCAGATGTCGTTGATCTAACGACAGATACTTCAGCCTACGGAATAGGCGCAGTTTTAGACCAAGAGTGTATTAAAGGACAGCGATGTTAATTACGCGACTAACGAGCGTGAATTATTGGCCATTGTATGGGCCCTCGCTAAACTGCGGCATTATCTATATGGGGTTAAAGATATAAATATCTTTACTTTCTTTACCAGCCCTTAACCTTTGCGGTGTCGGAATCCAATCCTAACGCTAAGATACAAAGGTGGAAAACGCGCATAGACGAGACTAATGCGCGAATCTCTTACAAGCCGGGCAAAGAGAATCTAGATGCAGATGCCTTGTCCAGGCAACAGCTTAACGCTTTAGAAGATCAAGAAACCGGGTCTTGTGCAGCAACGTTCCATAGTAAACCGTTGAATTTCGATCAGAACCAGAGAGGCACCTAGACGAGGCGCGCTCCCATCGAAACACAGTTTCATTTTGTTTAAGAACAAAAAGCGCCACTCAATCAATTTCACCTACAAAGAATCGTTACTGAACGAACTTGCAGGGTTAATTATACCAAAGAGCGTAAACGCCATCCATTGCGATCTTCACACACTAGCAATGATACAAGACGAGGTAGTTAGGAAGTTTCCATCCACCAAATTCTGGCATTGTAAGAATCGTGTCGAAAACGCCCAGATCGCGCTCAGAACCAGAGAAAATGCTTCTCGGCAAAACAGGATCTTTGAGGTGGGTGAAAATGTCCTAGCCTTTATGCGAAGAAAGAGCTGTGGAAGCGGACCTGGGGACCACGGTCCTCATTAAAGGAAGGGTGGTCCACAAGGACAACATAAGATAACCTAATTTTTGGTTTTTCTTTTCTTTATTTTTTTTAGCATCATTGCTATGATTTAGATGTGTGATGATTTATCTGAACCTAAACATTTTCGATTTAAGAGACTAGATTTAATGAAAAGCAGCTTATTAACACGAACCATAGGCAAATAAATATAAGCCAACCACCGTCAATTAAATTCGCAAAGCTGCCAAAGGCTTACAAGCTCACGTTTATATGAGACGCTGCTATACAGGAATGCAATGTTGATAATGGAGTTGCAAAATTTAATGTTGACTTAAATATTCTAAATCACGCAGACTTGAAATCAGTTCGGCTTGAAGAGTCCACCAACACTTCATAGGGCACATTATGACCAGCAACTTCGCTTCTCACATTAGCGGTACTCGCGCCGGCTTCCCAATCCACACAAGGATTTAGTACAAGCGTCTTATTTGTGCAATCTGCACAGCGTTTCTTTAACCACTCAGTCTCTCGTACCTTCATCGCTGGAATGGTTGCAATACGAAGGCGATTCAGAGGCTTAGGGAGATGATTGACCTTAGTAGTTAACATAATCGTAATGATAGTTAAAAAACATCGATGCTATATCGTATATCAATATAAGAGAGGAACCTTCTTTAGTTTAAGCGTCACACACTCACTTCCGTTTTAGAATTTAATCTGACACTTGATACTAAGCTGCTGTAACAAAACCACGTGTTAAATAAATAATCAAGATTGAATCTAATAAAATAAAGATCATCTTAATATATTATTGTACAATTGCATTTCTAAATGCATAAAGATATTAATTTATATAAAACCGAATAATATAGAAATTAAAATTTTTGAATAACTCCCAGAACAGAAAGTTTCGGGCGATACTTTTTTCTGAACAACATTATTTTTCTTGTTGAATTAAGCGGACTTAAAAAAAAAATAAAAATTTGTTTGGAAATTTAGTTTTGTTTATGGAATTTCTTTTTGGTAATATATAAGAACAAAATTATAAAAATTATTAAACTCAAGAAAAACAAATCCTGGTGAATAGAGCTTCTTCTTATCGAACAAATAAATGAATAACAAATAATAATAAATATTTTTTATAATCAATAAGTTTTCTTTTGTTGGTAAGAAGTAGGATTTAGTAGGTCGTTTGGTTTAGGGATCATCACAAAAATATTAAAGTGGAATATGATGATCATGGTAAAGTGGGCAACAGCTGTGACCACAACATGGGTCCAGCACAGCCAAACGGCAAACGAGGAGAGTCACCTCCAATACCTTTCGTAAGAAAAATCGCGAGTTCTGTCCTTCCTTTTCCTCACCCGCTCCCCCCTGATGAATCGAATTTCTATGGCCCGCACGCGATTATCGATTAATTAAATGAACACCGCGAGACTGTAGTGCAAGGAACTAAAAAAATTGGAACCTGCCCCTTCTACAGATCTTCTTGTAACACAAAATCACCATCTTCTCGTTTTCAACGTTGTATGCTACAATATATCTGTTTTGTTCAATTCTTACTTCCATCAAACAAAATGTAATATGTGGAATGGATTTATGGAAAGTCTTTGGCTTTGAATGAAATACATAGCACCAATGAAGAAATTTCAAACGAAGACGAACTTGATTAAGTTCAAAGAAACAACTTACAAACGGTTATCGGTAACTTTCCTTCATCGGAACGTAGTGGTCTTGGTGAGACATTTATGGTTGAGCATGATATCGACACAGCAGATGCCAAACCAATTAAACAAAAGTTTTACCCTTTACCATTTTTTACTAGATGTCGTTGAAGAAGCTCCGACATTCGCATGGTCTTCTCCAGTTGCGCTAGAAAAACAGCTTTTACCATTCCATATCGACCACTATACCAGCTTAAACGGATGCCTTTTGCCCTTACGAATGCTCCAAACTTTGTGCCCCTTAATGAACCAATTCATTCCATATCTCTTAGTAATGTCCTCAAGTTTCGAAGAACACTTGAAGCTCTTAATTACTGTCTCAACGCAGTTGCGCAAAGCCGGACTAACGATAAACGTTAACGTTTTGCTTAAATAAAGTAGATAATCTTGCCTATGTCGTTGGAGAAGCTACTTTGCATATTAACCCAGATAAGATTCAAGCTGTGGACGAATTTCCCGTGCCAAAGACGCACAAGCAGTTAAGAAGATTTCTAAGGATTACAGGATGGTATCAGCGTTTTTTCTCCCAGTGTTCGACTGCAATTTTTTGGAATGACCATGCCCATGCGGCGTTGGTTGAAATCATGCGCAAGTTGAACCTTTTATCTTACAGTGTGATGCTTCTTTGTATGGAGTAGGAACGTTACTAGCCCAAGTTAGGATGTGAACTACCAATAGCATATATGTCAAGAAAGTTAAACAAGGCTCAGCGTAACTATACTGTTACCGAATTGGAATTGTTTGTCTATGATAAAAAAAACAGGAAGAGATTTTAATTTACTTTTATTGTCGATAGGAAGTTGTTTCGTCAAACAATTTATTTCCCTAGTATAGTAATCTAATTGAATCCCGTTGACAATAAGTTTTTCTGCTTTAACAATGTCTTCAGGAAGAAATTCTTTGTTTTGTTCAATATCTTTTGATTGCTTTAGTTTTTTTTACATATCTCAGGACCCAAGCAGTGGTTCTGAGAAATCTCATCCACTTGGAAAATATTTTGGGGTCAGGTACTATTATGAAATTCTGGATGTCTATGGAAACATTTCCAAACTCAACTGTCACACATTCATTTGCAGTTTGCTCAAATAGTTTCACTTTTGGAACTATATTTGCCCAAAAATAGCGGGCCTGTTAACCAAATACTTTTCGATGAGAAGTCAATATCTTTCATTTTTGTTGCTTCGTCTGCAGGATTTAAAATTGTTGGCACATGTCGCCAATCAGAAACATTTGTAAATTCTTGAATCTCACCCAATCGTTGCGCTTGCTGCTCGATTTAAGACAATACAGAACAGTTTCTGCGTCAGTCCAAAAGTATGTTTTGTCAATATGTAATTTAAGCATTTCTTAATTGCTTTACCTAGACGTGCAGTTAGTTAAGCGCCTTGTAGTTCCAGTCTCGGTATTGACATTGGTCTAAGAGGTGCAACTCTCGACTTTGCAAATATCAACGCACTTTTCACTTCATTACCATTTTCAAATCTCAGGTAAGCACAGGAAGCATAGGCTAACTTGGATGCATCACAAAACACATGAAATTGTATAATTCAGTTGTCGAGCGACATGTCAGTCATTTGTCGTGGAATATTACATTTATTAAGTTTATGTAAGTTGTTACAAGTTTTTTTCCATATGTCATGTTGCTCGTCCGTTATCTCATCATCCCAATTTATACCACTATCCCAAATCATCTGCAATAAAATCTTATTTGCGATAAGTAAGTTATACTCCTATTTTCTTAATACGAAAATTCAATAATACTGTTGATAAGATCCATTCCCGTCAAGAGATAGTCATTCAGGCACCTGTCGTGGGATTTTGCTGCTGCATCATCAAAAACAATCCTTATTTTCTCTGGCTTGTTGCTGTTGACTACACCGAAATAAGGTAAATAATATGTTATTGGTGTTGTCACGACTGATTGATCCTCATTTAACTTTTTTAAATATCCATTTGATATATGTGACTCAATCATTTCTTGATATCTTATTCCGAGTGCCGGGTTTTTTCAATTTTGCGTTCCAATAGAAGTCTACTGAAAGCATTGTTGTAACTTGTTGGCAATTTCACATTATCTTTTTTCCAAAACAATCCTGACTCAAATCTATTTCCTTTTCTTTTAAGGGTTTTATAAATAATTTGCAAACATCTTTTGTCGTCTATTGAAGTTGGTTTATCTCCTAGAAAAGTAAGTTCACATTGAATAGTCCAATAGGATTTTACTAGGTCGTGTATAATACTCAAGCCATCCTTGTCATTTTGTCTGTCGTCGTTTTGTTAATTTACAAGAAACGTATGATATGTCTGATTTAGTTGTCTGTCTAAATTTATGTTTCCGTGCACAACCCAACCTACCAATGTTTTGCTTGTTACTGGACCCTTATAAGACTCATGTTTTAATTTGCGTTTAACTATTAAAGACCAATTGTCTTGACCTATAAGTATTTTCGGCTGTGCGTTCTGACACGAACACGAATTAAAGTTTTTCAAAATTTTCCAGCGTTCGGCTATATCATTTATCTCAACAGTCTGTGACGGTAAATCAAGAGCAGACACTATTTATTTTCATAACTTTACGTAACAAAAAAGTGTTAGAATTATTCTGTTTTCTGTTGTTTATTGTTAGTCCATTACATTCTCAGAGGCATAGTTGGCCCGTCCGACTCCAATTCATGAGCCAACTGGTGATTAATTAGTGTAACTGTTGACGCCTCATCCCATTAAAGTGACTGGGACTATTTTAAGCAATACATTTTTATGAACATGGTTAATGTTAAAATTTTTTTCAATTTCAGTCTGCTGCTTTGGAACATTATCTGCAATTGGACCCTGATCTGTCAGAATCTGTTTTTTATGCTTATCCAATAGTGTATTATGACTATACGTACAACCGTTAACATTACATATTTTCTTTCGCTTACAATCTTTCATAGAATGATTTTTTGATTCAGACACCAATGTAGGATTTCGTAAATGATCATTTTCCTCTAGTGAGGACAAAGTATGAATTAAATTAGTAAGAAGATCATTTAATTTTAAGAGTCTGTTCATTTTATCATCTTTGAACTCCGCATAAAATATTGGCCAATCCATTGGATCGCCTGCAAATGCTGGTAGTTCTTGCGATATCGTCTGCCGCGTCAATAACGTTTCAATACAATTAAGACTGTTAACATGATTGTTTTCAATATTTTGTTTCGGCGATTGTCCACCAACAGACTTACTTGTATGATAGAATTTTCCATCGGGCTCTCCTTGTCCATCGTCGTCGTCAAATTCAAGGTTGTCGTCTTGTAGTTGTGCCTGTGACAATTGGTGTTGTAATTTTAGTTGCTGCTTCTTACATTCCAGCGCTGAACGTTATTCTTTAAGCTGGCGTTGCTCCTTTAAAAATTTAATTTTGTATTGAAGCCTTTGTATCATTTGTCCAGAGTGTTGTGATGTTACTGATTGTAAGTCGTCCTCTTGTTGTGATGTCTGCTGTGCACTGTAGTCTTACTGTCAGTATGTATGTATACCAAGTCGGTTGCTGTGTCGACAGGAATAGAACTCTTCGCCTATTGTTGATTGAGATGCAGCTAAGCTTATATGCTTTTTTTCCTCTCCAGATTGCTCGGAGAGATGATGGGAGGGGCTGTCCATTGGTCTGGAGTACCATGCAAAAAGAGTGGTCCATAGAGCCAAAGACTGTGCTCGGGTAATTTTCGTGCACATATTTCTCTTGAAAGCACATCTGCTGCGTTGTTGGCGGACGATAGATGTTTTATCAAAGATTTCGCTGCGACAGGCCTTTCAAAAGTTGCGTACTATCTTGCCATCTGAAGACGTTATGCTCCAGATGTCGTTGATCTAACGACAGATACTTCAGCCTACGGAATAGGCGCAGTTTTAGACCAAGAGTGTATTAAAGGACAGCGATGTTAATTACGCGACTAACGAGCGTGAATTATTGGCCATTGTATGGGCCCTCGCTAAACTGCGGCATTATCTATATGGGGCTAAAGATATAAATATCTTTACTTTCTTTACCAGCCCTTAACCTTTGCGGTGTCGGAATCCAATCCTAACGCTAAGATACAAAGGTGGAAAACGCGCATAGACGAGACTAATGCGCGAATCTCTTATAAGCCGGGCAAAGAGAATCTAGATGCAGATGCCTTGTCCAGGCAACAGCTTAACGCTTTAGAAGATCAAGAAACCGGGTCTTGTGCAGCAACGTTCCATAGTAAACCGTTGAATTTCGATCAGAACCAGAGAGGCACCTAGACGAGGCGCGCTCCCCATCGAAACACAGTTTTATTTTGTTTAAGAACAAAAAGCGCCACTCAATCAATTTCACCTACAAAGAATCGTTACTGAACGAACTTGCAGGGTTAATTATACCAAAGAGCGTAAACGCCATCCATTGCGATCTTCACACACTAGCAATGATACAAGACGAGGTAGTTAGGAAGTTTCCATCCACCAAATTCTGGCATTGTAAGAATCGTGTCGAAAACGCCCAGATCGCGCTCAGAGCCAGAGAAAATGCTTCTCGGCAAAACAGGATCTTTGAGGTGGGTGAAAATGTCCTAGCCTTTATGCGAAGAAAGAGCTGTGGAAGCGGACCTGGGGACCACGGTCCTCATTAAAGGAAGGGTGGTCCACAAGGACAACATAAGATAACCTAATTTTTGGTTTTTCTTTTCTTTATTTTTTTTAGCATCATTGCTATGATTTAGATGTGTGATGATTTATCTGAACCTAAACATTTTCGATTTAAGAGACTAGATTTAATGAAAAGCAGCTTATTAACACGAACCATAGGCAAATAAATATAAGCCAACCACCGTCAATTAAATTCGCAAAGCTGCCAAAGGCTTACAAGCTCACGTTTATATGAGACGCTGCTATACAGGAATGCAATGTTGATAATGGAGTTGCAAAATTTAATGTTGACTTAAATATTCTAAATCACGCAGACTTGAAATCAGTTCGGCTTGAAGAGTCCACCAACACTTCATAGGGCACATTATGACCAGCAACTTCGCTTCTCACATTAGCGGTACTCGCGCCGGCTTCCCAATCCACACAAGGATTTAGTACAAGCGTCTTATTTGTGCAATCTGCACAGCGTTTCTTTAACCACTCAGTCTCTCGTACCTTCATCGCTGGAATGGTTGCAATACGAAGGCGATTCAGAGGCTTAGGGAGATGATTGACCTTAGTAGTTAACATAATCGTAATGATAGTTAAAAAACATCGATGCTATATCGTATATCAATATAAGAGAGGAACCTTCTTTAGTTTAAGCGTCACACACTCACTTCCGTTTTAGAATTTAATCTGACACTTGATACTAAGCTGCTGTAACAAAACCACGTGTTAAATAAATAATCAAGATTGAATCTAAAAAAATAAAGATCATCTTAATATATTATTGTACAATTGCATTTCTAAATGCATAAAGATATTAATTTATATAAAACCGAATAATATAGAAATTAAAATTTTTGAATAACTCCCAGAACAGAAAGTTTCGGGCGATACTTTTTTCTGAACAACATTATTTTTCTTGTTGAATTAAGCGGACTTAAAAAATAAATAAAAATTTGTTTGGAAATTTAGTTTTGTTTATGGAATTTCTTTTTGGTAATATATAAGAACAAAATTATAAAAATTATTAAACTCAAGAAAAACAAATCCTGGTGAATAGAGCTACTTCTTATCGAACAAATAAATGAATAACAAATAATAATAAATATTTTTTATAATCAATAAGTTTTCTTTTGTTGGTAAGAAGTAGGATTTAGTAGGTCGTTTGGTTTAGGGATCATCACAAAAATATTAAAGTGGAATATGATGATCATGGTAAAGTGGGCAACAGCTGTGACCACAACATGGGTCCAGCACAGCCAAACGGCAAACGAGGAGAGTCACCTCCAATACCTTTCGTGAGAAAAATCGCGAGTTCTGTCCTTCCCTTTCCTCACCCGCTCCCCCCTGATGAATCGAATTTCTATGGCCCGCACGCGATTATCGATTAATTAAATGAACACCGCGAGACTGTAGTGCAAGGAACTAAAAAAATTGGAACCTGCCCCTTCTACAGATCTTCTTGTAACACAAAATTACCATCTTCTCGTCTTCATATGCTACAATATACCTGTTATGTTCAATTCTTACTTCCATCAAACAAAATGTAATATGTGGAATGGATTTATGGAAAGTCTTTGGCTTTGAATGAAATACATAGCACCAATGAAGAAATTTCAAACGAAGACGAACTTGATTAAGTTCAAAGAAACAACTTACAAACGGTTATCGATAACTTTCCTTCATCGGAACGTAGTGGTCTTGGTGAGACATTTATGGTTGAGCATGATATCGACACAGCAGATGCCAAACCAATTAAACAAAAGTTTTACCCTTTACCATTTTTTACTAGATGTCGTTGAAGAAGCTCCGACATTCGCATGGTCTTCTCCAGTTGCGCTAGAAAAACAGCTTTTACCATTCCATATCGACCACTATACCAGTTTAAACGGATGCCTTTTGCCCTTACGAATGCTCCAAACTTTGTGCCCCTTAATGAACCAATTCACTCCATATCTCTTGGTAATGTCCTCAAGTTTCGAAGAACACTTGAAGCTTTTAATTACTGTCTCAACGCAGTTGCGCAAAGCCGGACTAACGATAAACGTTGGAGAAGCTACTTTGCATATTAACCCTGATAAGATTCAAGCTGTGGACGAATTTCCCGTGCCAAAGACGCACAAGCAGTTAAGAAGATTTCTAAGGATTACAGGATGGTATCAGCGTTTTTTCTCCCAGTGTTCGACTGCAATTTTTTGGAATGACCATGCCCATGCGGCGTTGGCTAAAATCATGCGCAAGTTGAACCTTTTATCTTACAGTGTGATGCTTCTTTGTATGGAGTAGGAACGTTACTAGCCCAAGTTAGGATGTGAACTACCAATAGCATATATGTCAAAAAAGTTAAACAAGGCTCAGCGTAACTATACTGTTACCGAATTGGAATTGTTTGTCTATGATAAAAAAAACAGGAAGAGATTTTAATTTACTTTTATTGTCGATAGGAAGTTGTTTCGTCAAACAATTTATTTCCCTAGTATAGTAATCTAATTGAATCCCGTTGACAATAAGTTTTTCTGCTTTAACAATGTCTTCAGGAAGAAATTCTTTGTTTTGTTCAATATCTTTTGATTGCTTTATTTTTTTTTACATATTTCAGGACCCAAGCAGTTGTTCTGAGAAATCTCATCCACTTGGAAAATATTTTGGGGTCAGGTACTATTATGAAATTCTGGATGTTTATGGAAACATTTACAAACTCAACTGTCACACATTCATTTGCAGTTTGCTCAAATAGTTTCACTTTTGGAACTATATTTGCCCAAAAATAGCGGGCCTGTTAACCAAATACTTTTCGATGAGAAGTCAATATCTTTCATTTTTGTTGCTTCGTCTGCAGGATTTAAAATTGTGGGCACATGTCGCCAATCAGAAACATTTGTCAATTCTTGAATCTCACCCAATCGTTGCGCTTGCTGCTCGATTTAAGACAATACAGAACAGTTTCTGCGTCAGTCCAAAAGAGACTATAGCTTGTTCTGCATACTTGATTGCTCGTTCCAACTTTTCAGTCCTCAATAACAAATGTTACAGGAATTACCTGACTAGGTGTAGATTACAGTTTCAGCAGGATCCTAAACGGTTTTTTGATTTCGTTAGTGCAAAACGCAAGACATCGACTCTTCCATCTAATATATTCTTTGATAAAATGAAAGCCAATTCAGATCAGGCCATTGCCGATCTATTTGCCGAATTTTTTCAAACGACCTACAGCCCTTGTTTTCAACCAGTCGTCATGCCTTACCCCTATCAGCTTAATGCCTCAAATTGCATTTTTATACCGGAAATCACAGAGAGCTCACTACTTTGTGATCTTCTGGTTATAAAGCCCACATTTTCTCCAGGACCTGATGGAATACCAAGCTGTGTGCTTAGGTACTGTGCTCAGGATCTTGTAAAACCTTTGTATAAATTGTTTAGTTTGTCCGTAGAGCTATGCTCCTTCCCAAAAATTTGGAAAGAGTCTTATATTATTCCTTTGCACAAAAAAGGAAACAAATCGAATGCTCAAAATTATAGGGGTATCTTCAAGTTGTCTGCTATTCCTAAGATTTTTGAGAAACTAATAACCTCTCATCTTCAACATCTTTGTAAATCTATGATTTCACCGTGCCAGCACGGGTTCATGAAACATAGATCTACCTCTACTAACTTACTAGAATTCACATCATTGCAAACTGATGTTATTTACACTGATTTCAGTAAGGCTTTTGACTCTGTAAGTCACCTCCTTTTAATTTATAAACTTAAACTTTTGGGCTTTCCCAATAATCTTATCCTTTGGATTCAAGATTATTTAACTTCTAGAACTCAGAGAGTCTATTTTAATGGCTCAGTATCTAAAGCGGTGCAGGTCACTTCTGGTGTTCCACACGGAAGTCACCTGAACCCGTTATTATTTACACTGTTCATAAACGACCTTCCGTCTTTTATTAATCATTCTCGGGTACTAATGTATGCTGATGATGTAAAATTATGCATGTCAGCTGCAAGTCTTCTGTCTGGTCATAGACTGCAAAGTGACTTAGACAATTTTCAAACTTGGTGCAGAGTAAATTTACTGCATCTCAATAACCCAATTTAACTGACAACACAAACATGTAAGCTAAGCTATTTTTATACCCTGATCCCATTAAAAATGGGAAAAAGGGTATAATGAACTTGTGCAAAAGTATGTAACAGGCAGAAGGAAGCATCTCCGACCCCATTAAGTATATATATTCTTGATCAGCATCAACAGTCGAGTCGATATAGCAATGTCCGTCTGTCCGTCTGTCTGTATGTATGAACGCGTCGATCTCAGAGACTATTGCTTGTTCTGCATACTCAGTCCTCAATAACAAATGTTACAGGAATTACCTGACTAGGTGTAGATTACAGTTTCAGCAGGATCCTAAACGGTTTTTTGATTTCGTTAATGCGAAACGCAAGACATCGACTCTTCCATCTAATATATTCTTTGATAAAATTAAAGCCAATTCAGATCAGGCCATTGCCGATCTATTTGCCGAATTTTTTTAAACGACCTATAGCCCTTGTTTTCAACCAGTCGTCATGCCTTACCCCTATCAGCTTAATGCCTCAAATTGCATTTTCATACCGGAAATCACAGAGAGCTCAGAGTGCTCAGAGAGCTTGTGATCTTCAGGTTATTAAGCCCACATTTTCTACAGGACCTGATGGAATACCAGGCTGTGGGCTTAGGTACTGTGCTCAGGATCTTTTAAGACCTTTGTATAAATTGTTTAGTTTGTCCGCAGAGCTATGCTCTTTCCCAAAAATTTGGAAAGAGTCTTATATTATTCCTTTGCACAAAAAAGGAAACAAATCTAATGCTCAAAATTATAGGGGTATCTCCAAGTTGTCTGCTATTCCTAAGATTTTTGAGAAACTAATAACCTCTCATCTTCAACATCTTTGTAAATCTATGATTTCTACTAACTTACTAGAATTCACATCATTGCAAACTGATGTTATTTACACTGATTTCAGTAAGGCTTTTGACTCTGTAAATCACCTCCTTTTAATTTATAAACTTAAACTTTTGGGCTTTCCCAATAATCTTATCCTTTGGATTCAAGATTATTTAACTTCTAGAACTCAGAGAGTCTATTTTAATGGCTCAGTATCTAAAGCGGTGCAGGTCACTTCTGGTGTTCCACAAGGAAGTCACCTGGGACCGTTATTATTAACACTGTTCATAAACTACCTTCCGTCTGTTATTAATCATTCTCGGGTACTAATGTATGCTGATGATGTAAAATTATGCATGTCAGCTGCAATCCTTCTGTCTGGTCATAGACTGCAAAGTGACTTAGACAATTTTCAAACTTGGTGCAGAGTAAATTTACTGCATCTCAATTGCAGTAAATGCAAAGTTATGTCTTTTTATAGGCGAATGCCTTTTTTTAATATCTATCTTCTGGATAACCTACCATTGGATCGGATTGATTTGGTTGAGGATTTGGGTATCTTAATGGACCCAAAGCTTAAGTTTGACAAGCATATTGCCTTAATCTCAAATCGAGCATCAAGTGTCTTGGGGTTCATTAAACGCTGGTCGAAGGAATTCGACGACCCCTACTTAACAAAAACTCTTTATGTGTCTCTTGTCCGACCGATTCTCGAATATGGATCTTGTATATGGTATCCCAAATACAGGACTCATCAGGATAGAATAGAATCGGTACAAAAACAATTTTTGCTCTTTGCCCTTCGGGGTCTTAACTGGGACAATAGTACTAATTTACCTGCTTACCACAGTAGACTTTTACTAATAAATCTTCCCTCTCTTAATCATGGTAGAACTATGCTAGCAATAACCTTTTTTCACAAATTAATAAATGGTGAAATAGATTCCCCCATACTAATTAACCAAATTAACTTTGCTGTGCCTATTAGAAGTAGTAAACATTTTTTTACCAATAGCCCTGCATGCTTGCTTTTCTAACTATGCTATCCATAACCCTTTTCGGATCTTATAACAATCTTTCCCACTTTATAACTAGTACAACTTCTGCATGCTCTCTAAAAAAAATTTTCCTACGTCATTTGTCTACATGTTCGCGATCTTCGCAACCGCACGTTACGCGGTGCGCCCCTCGGTCGGATGGGTGGGAGGTGGGTCGCTTTATGCTTGGGTCCGCGCGTTAACAAGCCGGTGATTGGTATCGTTGGTCCACTTGAATGTACTGTCCGTTAGTACATCTCCGTCCAAATAAATAAATAAGAGCGAGCGACTCCAGATTTGGAACTTAAGATCGCCTAATCCCTAGGCAGTACAAGTTTGTTTTCGATTTTCGATAACTCATCCCGTTTCCGATATACACATGGAATCGATAACAACAAAAGCTTGAATTTAAAAAAATGATGGCATTTGAATTAATAATCAAAATAATAACAATCTTTGAAAGTTTTATTAAAATCGGTTGAGAAACACCGGAGATATGGAACCTTGAATTTGAGTATGCAGTATGCAGTGTGGTCGTACACACACGCACACATACTTGCAAGCACTGACTGTACGCGTAAAGTATAGGGATCAGGGTTTCGTCTAGTTTGGATTTCTCGACGAGAGCTTTCCTACTTGTTACCTATAAATATTGTGACTTTTTCGTTAATAGTGTCTTAGCACCACCGCATTCAATACTATTCACTCATTTCTACCATCGCACTTATTGTGCGCATCGATGGACCTACCTCTCCGTAGTTACCAGTGCTAGGTACGACGCCACTCCCTCCAAACATAGACAAGTGGATATCTGAAGTTGTCAACTAGGCGACAAAGGATAAATAACTCAACCAAATCCCTTACTGAAGTTGTCAAGTAGGCGACAAAAGGACCAAATCCTTAACTGAAGTTTTCAGCAAGGCGACAGTCAAAAGGAAACTTTAAACCAGCTAACACAATTCACTATACTTATGTTAGTGTAACTAACTACAACCACCTAACACAATCACGATATTTGTGTTAGTGTGAATAACTAAAGTTGTCAACTGTCCAGGTGCTCTCGTTAGATAAACAACCCCAGCATTTTTACAAAGTCCATCAAGCGACAAAAATTAGTTAAAATGGCATCAGAAAGTCACCATCGATGAGTTACTTGATGTCCAGCAAGATGTCAGCAATCAGATTCAAAGGCTGATATCTAACTGCAAAAAGGACTCCGCTGAGTAAAAGTCTAAGACCGGTTACCACAAAATCAAAGCTGATTCTCTGAATGAGAAATAGTATATGTCCAGGAAATGACGTCATAAGAAAATCTGGCGGGCTATCACAACATCATGGATACTACGCCTTCTAAGAGGACATAAGAACAACAGTTCTGAAGTTCTTAAAAGTAATCAAAAATGACGCTGTGACCATAAATCAAGCCATAAGCAAGAAGTTTGAAATTGGCGATGGACAGCGTAACCAACCAACCCTGGAATCCAAGGTGATTGCGTTGTGCCGACGACAATGTGCAATGATCGCATCCTTATGTCGCGCATTGCACCAAAGAACTCCTATTGAGCACTCAGTACTAGAGCTCATAAAGAATCTATGAAATTGATGTTCAAGGGGCACTAGCATCAAAAAACGGTATGTAGTAAACTTGCCTCGCATAACAATTTCCAAATTTGATGGGGATATCTTAAAATGGACACAATTCTTTGATATGTTTGTGTCCACGGTACACAATACCAACATGCCGACATTCCGGAAAATGTGGTATCTTAAAACCAGCGTGATCGGTGGGGCAGAAAGATTAATCCGCCAAATCGACTTGAAAGAGGATAACTACCTCCACGCATGGAACATCTTGGTTGACGTGTACGAAAACCCAAGAGACATAGCATCAACTGTATTGAACCGTTTTTTGATGCAACAAACCATCAACGACAATCCATCCCTCGCATCTCTCAAGGGACTCGGGTTGGACATCTCAACGTGGGACCTAATATTAATAGCGGTCATACGAAATAATCTTGCCAGCACAAATAAGACACTGTACGAGCAATCAATAAGCAATTCGAAACAAATACAAAAACTGGACACCATGCTCCACTTTCTCGAACAAAGAGTTCGTGTTTTAGCTAGCGCAAGCAAAACACACATCAATGCCAAAAGAGACTCGACGGGAGCAACTTGTGCATCTTCTTCAACTACAAGGAAGGATTGTCTCTATTGCAAGAAGTCTAATCAATTCATATTTCGGTGCAACGATTTCCGTGCAAGGACAGCCGCTGAGAGATTGAATTGGATTCAACGACAAAAACTATGCGTCAATTGCCTCAAAGGAGGTAACATGGCAAAGGTTTGCCTAAGTCGCCTTAAATGTTTTAAGTGCCAAGACAGGCACAACACGCTGCTGCATTTGGAAAAATCTTCAATGGAGAAACAAAATCCAATTGTAGCATCAGCAAGTAGCAAAAATATAAATCTACTTGCAACAGCAAGGGTAATAGTCCAAGGAAATAATGGACATCAAGCTACTTTCAAAGCTTTGCTGGATTCTGGATCACAGATTAAAGTTATATCAGAACGACTCGCCTCTGCATTATCTTTTAAACGTTACGACTCCACACTACGAATTGAAGACATCGGTGGACAACCAAATACAAGTAGAGCTAGTGTAAACCTATTGGTGAAGTCATTATACATCGACTTTACAATGCGTATCGAAGCATTTATTCTACCACACATTATTACGGATCAGCCAGCCCAACAAACCGGGCAAAATCGACATTCTCATCGGTGCGGAACACAACACAGAATACCCTCTGGTCCAATCATGCAGAAGACCAGATTGGGATGGGTTGTGGCTGGAAAAATAAAGGAACCAATGATGTCAGCAGCCATTTGTGCAGTAGCTACAGGAGAAAAAACGAATACCCTAATGGAACGATTCTGGACCCTAGACTACCTGGAAACAGCAGAAAGGCATCGTACACCAACCAAAAAGGAGTGCGAGAGCCATTTCATTGAGAACTTGCAGAATGCACTGGAAAGAAGGACAGATACAGAAATCTGGAAAAGATATGTGTACTTCATGAATGAACATGAAGAATTGGGTCATATAAAAGCTGTTCCTCGTAACCTTCTTCCAACAAAACATTATTTCATCTTGGACTTGCAAGGACTTGCAAGGCCTCAACTCAATGCAAATTCTAAGGCACATATACGATGGAAAAACTCCAGTCACGAAGGAATCGCACACATTTATGGATGCGTCAGAGCAGGCATATGGAGCAGCAATATCGCGTAGCAATATCAAAAGCAAGCAAATATCTGTGCGTTTATTATGCTCAAAGTCTCGAGTGGCTCCAACCGAAAAACAGTCACTACCTCGTCTAGAACTATGTGCTGCATTATTGGGTGCTGAGCTCGCGGACAGGATTCGACGCGATTTAACCTTGACGCCACCGCAGTGCCAGGATATTTTTGGTCAGATTCTACCGTTGTTCTTTCATGGATCGATGCACCGTCTTTAACATATCACAAGTTCGTGGCCAACCAAATAGCGAAAATTCAGGCAGTGACAAGTCAAAATAATTGGCGATATGTATCGTCCGCCAACAACGCAGCAGATGCTTTCAAGAGAAATATCTGCACGAAAATTACCCGAGCACAGTCTGTGGCTCTATGGACCACTCTTTTTGCATGGTACTCCAGACAAATGGACAGCCCCTTTCATCGTCTTTCCGAGCAATCTGGAGAGGAAAACAAAGCATATAAGCTTAGCTGCATCTAAATCAACAATAGGCGAAGAGTTGTATTCCTGTCGACACAGCAACTCATTCTTCAAGTTACAACGCATTGTGGCTTAAATGTTGCGATTCTGCTACAAGCGATACACATCAGAAACTACCACGCTGTGTAAAATATAACTGGACCGCGCTCGCAATATAATACTACAGACAATACAGCAAGTTGAATTTACAGCTGACTTTAAAAGTTTGAAGCGCCACAGCACAGTGGATCAAAAGATTCCTATCTCATCGTTGTCACCATTACAAGGCTCAGATGGACCAATGAGAGTTGGAGGTATACAGCAAGGCACCAGATTTTGCTGCCTTTATAACGACCCAATAGTAAAGATGATATTGCGAGAACTGCATGAAGACAAAATGCAATGCGGTGCTCAAGCTTTACGAGCAATTGCTAGACAAGAATATTGGATACTAAACGACAAAACTATGTCGAGAAACATCGTTCACAATTGTGTGAAGTGCAACAAGGCAAAACCCAAATAAATGAACCAAATTATAGGCAATTTGCCAGCCGATCGAGTAACACCAACACGCCCGTTCCTCACTACAGGCGTGGACTATTGCGGACCAATCTGGATTCATTCGCGGAAAAAGACCAGATAAAGCATACATAGCCGTATTCTGCTGCTTCTCCACTAAAGCGATCCACCTCGAGCTGGTTAGCGACCTGACCACAAATGCCTTTCTAGGAGCCCTGCGGCGCTTCCTAAGCCGCCGCGGAAAATGTCAAACGATTCCTTGTGACAATGCCACCAATATTTGGCGAAAGGGCACAGGTTGAGATCATCAATCATTGCAACAAAAAACAAGTTGCCTTCAAGTTCATACTACCAGAAGCGCCACTCTTTGGAGGTCTATGGGATGCTGCAGTCAAGTCTGCAAAACGTCTACTGGTTACAACGACAAATTCCGCGTCCCTTACATTCGAAGAATTAAATACGGTGATCATCGAAATTGAAGCGATTCTAAGCTCTCGTCCAATTACACAAATGTCAAACGACCCTACGGATAACACAGCCCTCACCCCAGCACATTTTCTGATTGGTAAAACGCTGACTGCTTCCCCCGATGTCAACACAGACCACAACGAAAGTTTGTTACTAAAACGGTGGGAACTAGTATCCAGGCTCAAGCAAGGATTTTGGAGACAACGGTCGGAAGGCCGCCAATCCCAATATCAAGGAAGGTATGCTTGTTCTATTCAAGGAAGACAACATACCTGTGATGTGTTGGCCAATGAGTCGCATCGTATGCTCATATCCAGGCCAGGATAATCACGTTCGTGTGGTTGACGTTAAAACTGCCTCAGGCATCTACAAACGCCCTATAACCAGGCTTGCGCCGTTGTTCTCTTTTACTGTGCGCATCGATGGACCTACCTCTCCGTAGTTACCAGTGCTAGGTGCGACGCCACTTAGTAGTCATCTTATGTACTGAATTCTTCCCTCCAAACATAGACAAGTGGATATCTGAAGTTGTCAACTAGGCGACAAAGGATAAATAACTCAACCAAATCCCTTACTGAAGTTGTCAAGTAGGCGACAAAAGGACCAAATCCTTAACTGAAGTTTTCAGCAAGGCGACAGTCAAAAGGAAACTTTAAACCAGCTAACACAATTCACTATACTTATGTTAGTGTAACTAACTACAACCACCTAACACAATCACGATATTTGTGTTAGTGTGAATAACTAAAGTTGTCAACTGTCCAGGTGCTCTCGTTAGATAAACAACCCCAGCATTTTTACAAAGTCCATCAAGCGACAAAAATTAGTTAAAATGGCATCAGAAAGTCACCATCGATGAGTTACTTGATGTCCAGCAAGATGTCAGCAATCAGATTCAAAGGCTGATATCTAACTGCAAAAAGGACTCCGCTGAGTAAAAGTCTAAGACCGGTTACCACAAAATCAAAGCTGATTCTCTGAATGAGAAATAGTATATGTCCAGGAAATGACGTCATAAGAAAATCTGGCGGGCTATCACAACATCATGGATACTTCGCCTTCTAAGAGGACATAAGAACAACAGTTCTGAAGTTCTTAAAAGTAATCAAAAATGACGCTGTGACCATAAATCAAGCCATAAGCAAGAAGCTTGAAATTGGCGATGGACAGCGTAAGCAACCAACCCTGGAATCCAAGGTGATTGCGTTGTGCCGACGACAATGTGCAATGATCGCATCCTTATGTCGCGCATTGCACCAAAGAACTCCTATTGAGCACTCAGTACTAGAGCTCATAAAGAATCTATGAAATTGATGTTCAAGGGGCACTAGCATCAAAAAACGGTATGTAGTAAACTTGCCTCGCATAACAATTTCCAAATTTGATGGGGATATCTTAAAATGGACACAATTCTTTGATATGTTTGTGTCCACGGTACACAATACCAACATGCCGACATTCCGGAAAATGTGGTATCTTAAAACCAGCGTGGTCGGTGAGGCAGAAAGATTAATCCGCCAAATCGACTTGAAAGAGGATAACTACCTCCACGCATGGAACATCTTGGTTGACGCGTACGAAAACCCAAGAGACATAGCATCAACTGTATTGAACCGTTTTTTGATGCAACAAACCATCAACGACAATCCATCCCTCGCATCTCACAAGGGACTCGGGTTGGACATCTCAACGTGGGACCTAATATTAATAGCGGTCATACGAAATAATCTTGCCAGCACAAATAAGACACTGTACGAGCAATCAATAAGCAATTCGAAACAAATACAAAAACTGGACACCATGCTCCACTTTCTCGAACAAAGAGTTCGTGTTTTAGCTAGCGCAAGCAAAACACACATCAATGCCAAAAGAGACTCGACGGGAGCAACTTGTGCATCTTCTTCAACTACAAGGAAGGATTGTCTCTATTGCAAGAAGTCTAATCAATTCATATTTCGGTGCAACGATTTCCGTGCAAGGACAGCCGCTGAGAGATTGAATTGGATTCAACGACAAAAACTATGCGTCAATTGCCTCAAAGGAGGTAACATGGCAAAGGTTTGCCTAAGTCGCCTTAAATGTTTTAAGTGCCAAGACAGGCACAACACGCTGCTGCATTTGGAAAAATCTTCAATGGAGAAACAAAATCCAATTGTAGCATCAGCAAGTAGCAAAAACATAAATCTATTTGCAACAGCAAGGGTAATAGTCCAAGGAAATAATGGACATCAAGCTATTTTCAAAGCAGTGCTGGATTCTGGATCACAGATTAACGTTATATCAGAACGACTCGCCTCTGCATTATCTTTTAAACGTTACGACTCCATACTACGAATTGAAGGCATCGGTGGACAACCAAATACAAGTAGAGCTAGTGTAAACCTATTGGTGAAGTCATTATACATCGACTTTACAACGCGTATCAAAGCATTTATTCTACCGCACATTATTACGGATCAGCCAGCCCAACAAACCGGGCAAAATCGACATTCTCATCGGTGCGGAACACAACACAGAATACCCTCTGGTCCAATCATGCAGAAGACCAGATTGGGATGGGTTGTGGCTGGAAAAATAAAGGAATCAAGGATGTGAACAGACAGATACAGAAATCTGGAAAAGATATGTGTACTTCATGAATGAATATGAAGAATTGGGTCATATGAAAGCTGTTCCTCGTAACCTTCTTCCAACAAAACATTATTTCATCTTGGACTTGCAAGGACTTGCAAGGCCTCAACTCAATGCAAATTCTAAGGCACATATACGATGGAAAAACTCCAGTCACGAAGGCACATATACGATGTAAAAACTCCAGTCACGAAGGAATCGCACACATTTATGGATGCGTCAGAGCAGGCATATGGAGCAGCAATATCGCGTAGCAATATCAAAAGCAAGCAAATATCTGTGCGTTTATTATGCTCAAAGTCTCGAGTGGCTCCAACCGAAAAACAGTCACTACCTCGTCTAGAACTATGTGCTGCATTATTGGGTGCTGAGCTCGCGGACAGGATTCGACGCGATTTAACCTTGACGCCACCGCAGTGCCAGGATATTTTTGGTCAGATTCTACCGTTGTTCTTTCATGGATCAATGCACCGTCTTTAACATATCACACGTTCGTGGCCAACCAAATAGCGAAAATTCAGGCAGTGACAAGTCAAAATAATTGGCGATATGTATCGTCCGCCAACAACGCAGCAGATGCTTTTAAGAGAAATATCTGCACGAAAATTACCCGAGCACAGTCTGTGGCTCTATGGACCACTCTTTTTGCATGGTACTCCAGACAAATGGACAGCCCCTTTCATCATCTCTCCGAGCAATCTGGAGAGGAAAACAAAGCATATAAGCTTAGCTGCATCTAAATCAACAATAGGCGAAGAGTTGTATTCCTGTCGACACAGCAACTCATTCTTCAAGTTACAACGCATTGTGGCTTAAATATTGCGATTCTGCTACGAGCGATACAGATCAGAAACTACCACGCTGTGTAAAATATAACTGGACCGCGCTCGCAATATAATACTACAGACAATACAGCAAGTTGAATTTACAGCTGACTTTAAAAGTTTGAAGCGCCACAACACAGTGGATCAAAAGATTCCTATCTCATCGTTGTCACCATTACAAGGCTCAGATGGACCAATGAGAGTTGGAGGTATACAGCAAGGCACCAGATTTTGCTGCCTTTATAACGACCCAATAGTAAAGATGATATTGCGAGAACTGCATGAAGACAAAATGCAATGCGGTGCTCAAGCTCTACGAGCAATTGCTAGACAAGAATATTGGATACTAAACGACAAAACTATGTCGAGAAACATCGTTCACAATTGTGTGAAGTGCAACAAGGCAAAACCCAAATAAATGAACCAAATTATAGGCAATTTGCCAGCCGATCGAGTAACACCAACACGCCCGTTCCTCACTACAGGCGTGGACTATTGCGGACCAATCTGGATTCATTCGCGGAAAAAGACCAGATAAAGCATACATAGCCGTATTCTGCTGCTTCTCCACTAAAGCGATCCACCTCGAGCTGGTTAGCGACCTGACCACAAATGCCTTTCTAGGAGCCCTGCGGCGCTGAGATCATCAATCATTGCAACAAAAAACAAGTTGCCTTCAAGTTCATACTACCAGAAGCGCCACTCTTTGGAGGTCTATGGGATGCTGCAGTCAAGTCTGCAAAACGTCTACTGGTTACAACGACAAATTCCGCGTCCCTTACATTCGAAGAATTAAATACGGTGATCATCGAAATTGAAGCGATTCTAAGCTCTCGTCCAATTACACAAATGTCAAACGACCCTACGGATAACACAGCCCTCACCCCAGCACATTTTCTGATTGGTAAAACGCTGACTGCTCCCCCCGATGTCAACACAGACCGCAACGAAAGTTTGTTACTAAAACGGTGGGAACTAGTATCCAGGCTCAAGCAAGGATTTTGGAGACAACGGTCGGAAGAATATTTGCAAGCCAGAGATAAGTGGAAGGCCGCCAATCCCAATATCAAGGAAGGTATGCTTGTTCTATTCAAGGAAGACAACATACCTGTGATGTGTTGGCCAATGAGTCGCATCGTATACTCATATCCAGGCCAGGATAATCACGTTCGTGTGGTTGACGTTAAAACTGCCTCAGGCGTCTACAAACGCCCTATAACCAGGCTTGCGCCGTTGTTCTCAGAAGATATGGCCAAAAAACGGACCATCAAGGAAATCGAGGACAGAGATGAAACTGATGCGCCTCTCGTTCAACAAAAACGGTTAATGTCGCCAACCATAACCTCGTCCTTGTTAATCCTGCTCTTTATGTTACCCCTTGTACTAACAGACTCAATATCTGTGACACGGATCTTTGCAGCGCATCCTGTAATGGAACTACATGCAGTGGGACCCCATTGACTGTACAACTAAAAGACATTGGACTACTGTCGTTGTCACCAGGCTGTACTGCACGCAACTCAGAAATAAGCATCAGTACCTTCAACATCATTATAAGTCAAGTAAAAAAAGGCTATGCTCACTTTGGCGACATAATCAAAGACCTTTAACAAAACTCAACATGTAAGAGAACAAGGTACACGAAGATAAGAATGTGGACGACTTGAAGCTTAAATTGAACGCACTCAACAAGCAAGAACTGCCCGACCAAATAAGTTCAGTACAACGTCATCATATCGCCGCTTATGCTGCTTTGGTGGTATCCGTCTTAGTGCTATTTGAAGAAACGCTTCTGGACTTTGCAACCAATAGGTTCAAGGAATGACATACACATACACATTACCACATATTTATTGTTGGGGCCGTACATGTTATGGACATATATTTATTTTTAATATACGGCTCGAACGACCGTCTTGTTCAGTTATTCCAATTGTCCACATCAAAATAAATCATATACTTTTTGTTCAATTACTTAAACGTTTTTATTTATCATGTTCATCACTTAATATATTTAATAACAAAAAAATTATAAGAAGGAGGTTTTAAGCTTTGACTTTTCTGCGTTCATTCGCTCTGTTTTTCATTCTTAGTCGGAGGTCTGTTTCTTACGACTATCGATCGTGTCATAAAAAATATCGGTAGTTTTCTTTCTACTTCCATACATCGAGTAATTACATTTATTACATTTCTTATCGATTACAAAAATAAACTTAAATTTATATACTCCTCCCAAGTATTTCATTCAGCAATACTTCACATTAATTTACTTGAAGTTTAATTAAATTTGCAACTGATCTCTTATAAATTTCTGTTTTTGTCTCATCATTTACTATTCTTATTTTACCATCTTTGGCAGGGTAAGTTTTTGCAATTGTGCCCTTTGGCCAATAATTTCTTGGCAGATCAAATTCTAACAATAAAACAATATCGCCTTCTCTAACCGCCTCCTCATCATTTGACCTCTTCGACTATACAACAGGTATTGGTCCAAAAAATGTCTGCTAATCTCTGAAAAACCTTCAACATATTTAAATAAACCAAATCCTTATCCGTACTGTCAGCATAAAACGATTAAAATGTCGTTTGGTGTGAGTGGTTCGGAATCTACTGCATTTGATGGAACATATAAAAGCAGTCTACATATTCCTTTGGATATCGCTCATTTAACATATGAGGCAAAAAATTTTTAAAAGACTGAATTAGCCTTTCCCATGCTCCTCCCATATGTGGACTCAATGGTGGATTAAAAATCCATTTACATTTTTATACCCTGATCCCATTAAAAACAGGAAAAAAGGGTATAATGAAGTTGTGCAAAAGTATGTAACAGGCAGAAGGAAGCATCTCCGACCCCATAAAGTATATATTTTCTTTATCAACATCAACAGTCGGGTCGATATAGCATGTCCGTCTGTCCGTCTGTATGTATGAACGCGTCGATCTCAGAGACTATAAGAGCTAGAGACTCCAGATTTGGAACTTAAGCTCGCCTAATCCCTAGGCAGTACAAGTTTGTTTTCGATTTTCGATAACTCATCCCGTTTCCGATATACACATGTGATCGATAACAACAAAATCTTGAATTTGAAAAACTTTGAGATGGCAGACGGACGGACAGACGGACATGGCTATATCGACTCGGCTGTTGATACTGATCAAAAATATATATACTTTATGGGGTCGTAGATGCTTCCTTCTGCCTGTTACATACTTTTGCATAAAACCATTATACCCTTTTTCCCATTTTTATTGGGATCAGGGTATAAAAAGATGCTTTTTCTGTAAGAGGGTTTGATCTCGGCTTGACCGTTTCTAAAGCAAAAGTAAATACAGCTGCGCCACGGTCAGATGATAAAATAAGTTATGATACTTTAACATACGAGCTAACGTGTTGCTGTTGTTTTTTCCTTTTTGCGTTTTGCCAATTCCCGTTAGTCGCAGGCACATGCATACACACACATGCATAGGCCACATGCAGCAGGCAAGCTGCAGACGTTTGCCGTTGACACAACAAAATTTTATAATATACAAACAAATATATTTTTTTTGAAATGATTAATACATAAAATATATGGATAATGTATATATATATATATTAATTTATATGTAAAAAAAAAACTGAAAAAATTAAAAAAAATAAAAAAGATGATTTTTTGTACGGCTCGACCGTTGCTGAAGAAAAAGTAAATACAGCTGCGCCACGGTCTGATGCTGAATGAATTATGATATTATAAGGAAGGATATTAAATATCTGGGTTCAGGGTATCTTCTAGTCGGGCTCACCCGACTAGAGCCTTCTTACTTGTTGTAGTAAGAAATTGTGTCAACTCGTTTGATGACCACTGTTTTATTACGTCTCTAATATCCTTACCCGCTTTTCGAAAATTCGTTCCATTATCAGAATATATTTCTTCGGGAAAACCACAGCGACCAGAAAATTGTCGCAAGACATGAATAAATTTATTAAGATTTTGTAAGTTGTTACAAGTTTTTTTTTCCATATGTCATGTTGCTCGTCCGTTATCTCATCATCCCAATTTACACCACTATCCAAAATCATTTGTAATAAAATCTTATTTGCTACAAGTAAGTTAGAAAGTTAACCAAATAGGTCGAAAACTGACATTGTAATTTTCAATACCTCACGTTTTGTTGGTCGTTTTCCCATCGAAATTATACTAATATGAGTATTTATAAATTTTAAATTAAAGGCAAATATATCCATTTCGAATTCCCACATTAAACCTAAAACATGTTCTTCGGATAATTTTTTAATTTTTCGTTCATATTTTTGATCACATATTTGATTGACTACTTCTTTTGAAGCCCACTTTTTACTGGGCTATCAGAATGTAAGGGGTCTTGGTAGCAAACTTAGTAGTTTATACATTAACAGCCATACTTTTAACTGTCAAGCCGTTGCCTTCACATGATTGCCAGATCAAATTTTTCAGTCCTTAATAACAACTGTTATAGGAATTACCTGTCTCGGTGCAAACTTCAGTTTCAGCGGGATCCTAAGCAGTTTTTTGATTTTGTTAATGCAAAGCGAAGGTCATCCAAATTACCATCCAATGTATTCTTTGATGACTTAACCGCCAGCTCGGATGAGGCGACTGCTCATCTCTTTCCATATTTTTTTTAAACGACATACACTTCATGTCACCATCAAACTGTCACCATACCCTTATCCAGTAACTGGAACAAATTGCATTTTTGGACCAGAAATTACAGAAAGCGCTTTACTTAGCGACCTACAAGTCCTTAAGCCCATTTTCTCCCCGGGTCCAGACGGAGTACCAAGCTGTGTGCTGCGATACTGCGCTCAGGGACTCCTAGAGCCTTTGCATAAATTGTTCAGCCTATTCCTAAACTTATGCTCTTTTCTGAAAATTTGGAATGAATCGTTCATTTTTCCTTTACATAAAAAAGGGAATAAATCGAATTTAAAAAACTATAGAAGGATATCAAAATTGTCCGCTGTTCCGAAAATTTTTGAAAAATTAATTACTTTCCATCTTTAGCATCTTTGAAAATCCACCGTTTCACCGTATCAACACGGATTCACCGTATCCACTACAACGAACTTGTTAGAATTTACCTCGTTTGTACTTAGTGGTTTCCAGAATAAAATGCAAACTGATGTTATTTATACAGGCTTTTGATTTCGTCAATCACAATCTTTTGATCCATAAATTATACCTTTTAAGCTTTCCAAACAACCTCCTTCTTTGGATCAAAGATTACTTAACTTTATGGACACAAAGGGTACATTTTAATGGTCTGGTTTCCAAGTCGGTTTAGGTTACCTCTGGTGTGCCTCAGGGAAGTCACCTTGGACCATTACTTTTTACACTTTTCATAAACGATCTCCCTTCAGTTACAACCCACTCACGGGTGTTCGTGTTCGCCGATGATGTAAGCCTTTGTATCTCGGCAAAATCTTCTCAGTCAGCTCAACAATTACAATTAGATCTGAATAATTTTCAGACGTGGTGTAATTTCAATTTACTATATATCAATTGTAGGAAATATAATGTAACGTCTTTTTATAGACTGAATGGGTGGTAGACTTAGGAGTCCTCTTGGATTCAAAACTTAAATTTGATAAGCACATCAGCTCCATTGCCACCCGAGCATCTGGTGTCCTGGGATTCATTAAGCGCTGGTCGAAGGAATTCGACGATCCCTATATTACTAAAACCCTTTATACTTCTCTGGTACGTCTGATCCTAGAATATGGATCCTGTATTTGGTATCCCAAATACAGAATTTATCAAGAGAGATTAGAATCGGTGCAAAAGCAATTTCTGCTTTTTGCTCTCAGCGGTCTCCCCTGGGATACTAACATTAATTTACCCTCTTACAGTAGTAGACACCTACTAATAAATTTGCCATCCCTATCTGATCGCAGAAAAATGCTTAAAGTTGTCTTTTTACACAAACTTATTAATGATGAACTAGTTAGCCAAATAAGTTTTGCAGTTCCGATTAGACCTACCAGAAATTTTCTACCTATTTCCCTTCAAACTTGCAATACTAACTACGCCTTACATAACCCCTTCCGAATCCTATGCTCAATTTACAATGAGCTCTCCAGCTTATTTAATGGTTCCATTTCTAGTGTTTCGCTTAAAATAATAGTTTTGTATCATTTTCCTATGTGTTCGCGTCCATCGTAATCGTACGCTAAGCGATGTGCCCCTCGGTCGGATGGGCGGGAGGTGGTTTGCCTAATGCTTTGGTCCGTGCGTTAACAAGCCGGTGATTGGTATCGTTGGCCCACTTGTATGTACTGTCTCGTTTTGTACATCTACGTCCAATATAATCAAATTACACATTTGGAATCCTGCTTGGCTATGCACATATGAAACACCTTTTATTAACTGAACTGAAAAATACTACTTGTAATTCATAAATATCAGGAATTCTCTGACGATCATTTCCTCGCCACAATATTCGTTGTGCATTTCTATCCTCTTCTCTGACTCTTATCTGTAAAAATATTTCTTTTATGTCGTCAACAAATGCTGTTTTCATACAAATACAATACAATACAAAAATTTAATAATACTGTTGATAATTCATTATAAAGATCCATTCCCTTCAAGAGATAGTCATTCAGGCACCTGTCGTGGGATTTTGCTGCTGCATCAAAAACAATCCTTAATTTCTACACCGAAATGAGGTAAATAATATGTTATTGGTGTTGGTCACGACTGATTGATCCTCTTTTACCTTTTTATACCCTGATCCCATTAAAAATGGGAAAAAAGGGTATAATGGTTTTGTGCAAAAGTATGTAACGGGCAGAAGGAAGCTTCTCCGACCCCATAAAGTATATACATTACTGATCAGTATCAACAGCCGAGTCGACATAGCCATATCCGTCTGTCCGTCCGTCTGTCCGTCTGTCTGTCTGTCCGTCCGTCTGTATGTATGAACGCGTCGATCTCAGAGACTATACGAGCTAAAGACTCCAGATTTGGAACTTAAGCTCGCCTAATCCCTTGGCAGTAGAAATTTGTTTTCGATTTTTGATAACTCATCCCGTTTTCGATATACACATGGGATCGATAACAACAAAATCTTGAATTTTGAAAACTTTGAGATGGCATTTGAAAAAATGAACAAAGTAAAGACAATCTGTAAAATTTTTATTAAAATGGGTTAAGAAACACCGGAGATATGGGACATTCAAGTTGTGTATGCAGTATGCGCGTACAAACAAACACACATATTTGCAAACACTGAATGTACGCGTAAGGAATAGGGATCAGGGTATCGTCTAGTCGGGATTTCTCGACTAGAGCCTTCTTACTTGATAAAATATCCATTTGATATATGTGACTCAATCATTTCTTGATATTTTATTCCGTGTGTCGGATTTTTTCAATTTTGCGTTCCAAAGAAGTCTACTGAAAGCATTGTTGTAACTTTCTGGCAATTTCACATTATCTTCTTTCCAAAACAATCCTGACTCAAATTTATTTCCCTTTCTCTTAAGGGTTTTATAAATAATTTGCAAACATCTTTTGTCGTCTATTGAAGTTGGTTTATCTCCTAGAAAAGTAAGTTCACTTTCAATAGTCCAATAGGATTTTACTAGGTCGTGTATAATACTCAAGTCATCCTTGTCATTTTGTCTGTCGTCATTTTGTTAATTTACAAGAAACGTATGATATGTCTGATTTAGTTGTCTGTCTAAATTTATGTTTCCGTGCACAACCCAACCTACCAATGTTTTGCTAGTTACTGGACCCTTATAAGACTCATGTTTTAATTTGCGTGTAACTATTAAAGACCAATTGTCTTGACCTATAAGTATTTTCGGCTGTGCGTTCTGATACGAACACGAATTAAAGTTTTTCAAAATTTTCCAGCGTTCGGCTATATCATTTATCTCAACAGTCTGTGACGGTAAATCAAGAGCAGACACTATTTATTTTCATAACTTTACGTAACAAAAAAGTGTTAGAATTATTCTGTTTTCCTTTAATGCGTAAGCTCACTACCTTAGAATCTTCCTGCTCATATGTTTTACTGTTAGTCCATTACATTCTCAGAGGCATAGTTGGCCCGTCCGACTCCAATTCATGAGCCAACTGGTGATTAATTAGTGTAACTGTTGACGCCTCATCCCATTAAAGTGACTGGGACTATTTTAAGCAATACATTTTTATAAACATGGTTAATGTTAAAATTTTTTTCAATTTCAGTCTGCTGCTTTGGAACCTTATCTGCAATTGGACCCTGATCTGTCAGAATCTGTTTTTTATGCTTATCCAATAGTGTATTATGACTATACGTACAACCGTTAACATTACATATTTTCTTTCGCTTACAATCTTTCATAGCATGATTTTTTGATTCAGACACCAATGTAGGATTTCGTAAGTGATCATTTTCCTCTAGTGAGGACAAAGTATGAATTAAATTAGTAAGAAGATCATTTAATTTTAAGAGTCTGTTCATTTTATCATCTTTGAACTCCGCATAAAATATTGGCCAATCCATTGGATCGCCTGCAAATGCTGGTAGTTCTTGCGATATCGTCTGTCGCGTCAATAACGTTTCAATACAATTAAGACTGTTAACATGATTGTTTTCAATCTTTTGTTTCGGCGATTGTTCACCAACAGACTTACTTGTATGATAGAATTTTCCATCGGGCTCTCCTTGTCCATCGTCGTCGTCAAATTCAAGGTTGTCGTCTTGTGGTTGTGCCTGTGACAATTGATGTTGTAGTTTTAGTTGCTGCTTCTTACATTCCAGCGCTGAACGTTATTCTTTAAGCTGGCGTTGCTCCTTTAAAAATTTAATTTTGTATTGAAGCCTTTGTATCATTTGTCCAGAGTGTTGTGATGTTACTGATTGTAAGTCGTCCTCTTGTTGTGATGTCTGCTGTGCACTGTAGTCTTACTGTCAGTATGTATGTATACCAAGTCGGTTGCTGTGTCGACAGGAATACAACTCTTCGCCTATTGTTGATTGAGATGCAGCTAAGCTTATATGCTTTTTTTTCTCTCCAGATTGCTCGGAGAGATGATAGGAGGGGCTGTCCATTGGTCAGGAGTACCATGCAAAAAGAGTGGTCCATAGAGCCAAAGACTGTGCTCGGGTAATTTTCGTGCACATATTTCTCTTGAAAGCACATCTGCTGCGTTGTTGGCGGACGATAGATGTTTTATCAAAGATTTCGCTGCGACAGCAAGACCTATTTCAGAAATATTCAAAAACAACTACAGGCCTTTCAAAAGTTGCGTTCTGTCTTGCCATCTGAAGACGTTATGCCCCAGATGTCGTTGATCTAACGACAGATACTTCAGCCTACGGAATAGGCGCAGTTTTAGACCAAGAGTGTATTAAAGGACAGCGATGTTAATTACGCGACTAACGAGCGTGAATTATTGGCCATTGTATGGGCCCTCGCTAAACTGCGGCATTATCTATATGGGGCTAAAGATATAAATATCTTTACTTTCTTTACCAGCCCTTAACCTTTGCGGTGTCGGAATCCAATCCTAACGCTAAGATTCAAAGGTGGAAGCGCGCATAGACGAGACTAATGCACGAATCTCTTATAAGCCGGGCAAAGAGAATCTAGATGCAGATGCCTTGTCCAGGCAACAGCTTAACGCTTTAGAAGATCAAGAAACCGGGTCTTGTGCAGCAACGTTCCATAGTAAACCGTTGAATTTTGATCAGAACCAGATAATCCTAGATGAGGCGCGCTCCCCATCGAAACACAGTTTCATTTTGTTTAAGAACAAAAAGCGCCACTCAATCAATTTCACCTACAAAGAATCGTTACTGAACGAACTTGCAGGGTTAATTATACCAAAGAGCGTAAACGCCATCCATTGCGATCTGCACACACTAGCAATGATACAGGACGAGGTAGTTAGGAAGTTTCCATCCACCAAATTCTGGCATTGTAAGAATCGTGTCGAAAACGCCCAGATCGCGCTCAGAGCCAGAGAAAATGCTTCTCGGCAAAACAGGATCTTTGAGGTGGGTGAAAATGTCCTAGCCTTTATGCAAAGAAAGAGCTTTGAAAGCGGACCTGGGGACCACGGTCCTCATTAAAGGAAGGGTGGTCCACAAGGACAACATAAGATAACCTAATTTTTGGTTTTTCTTTTTTAATTTTTTCTCAGCATCATTGCTGTGATTTAGATGTGTGCTGATTTATCTGCACCTAAACATTTTCGATTTAAGAGACTAGATTTAATGAAAAGCAGCTTATTAACACGAACCATAGGCAAATGTATATAAGCCAACCACCGTCAATTAAATTCGCAAAGCAGCGAAAGGCTCACAAGCTCACATTTATATGAGACGCTGCTATACAGGAATGCAATGTTGATAATGGAGTTGCAAAATTTGATGTTCGCCATTACGCATTTAAAACTTAATGTTGTTGGCTTAAATATTCTAAATCACGCAGACTTGAAATCAGTTCGGCTTGAAGAGTCCACCAACACTTCATGAGCACCTTATGACCAGCAACTTCGCTTCTCACATTAGCGGTACTCGCGCCGGCTTCCCAATCCACACTAGGATTTAGTACAAGCGTCTTATTTGTGCAATCTGCACAGCGTTTCTTTAACCACTCAGTCTCTCGTACCTTCATCGCTGGAATGGTTGCAATACGAAGGCGATTCAGAGGCTTAGGGAGATGATTGACCTTAGTAGTTAACATAATCGTAATGATAGTTAAAAAACATCGATGCTATATCGTATATCAATATAAGAGAGGAACCTTCTTTAGTTTAAGCGTCACACACTCACTTCCGTTTTAGAATTTAATCTGACACTTGATACTAAGCTGCTGTAACAAAACCACGTGTTAAATAAATAATCAAGATTGAATCTAAAAAAATAAAGATCATCTTAATATATTATTGTACAATTGCATTTCTAAATGCATAAAGATATTAATTTATATAAAACCGAATAATATAGAAATTAAAATTTTTGAATAACTCCCAGAACAGAAAGTTTCGGGCGATACTTTTTTCTGAACAACATTATTTTTCTTGTTGAATTAAGCGGACTTAAAAAATAAATAAAAATTTGTTTGGAAATTTAGTTTTGTTTATGGAATTTTTTTTTGGTAATATATAAGAACAAAATTATATAAACTATTAAACTCAAGAAAAACAAATCCTGGTGAATAGAGCTACTTCTTATCGAACAAATAAATGAATAACAAATAATAATAAACATTTTTTATAATCAATAAGTTTTCTTTTGTTGGTAAGAAGTAGGATTTAGTAGGTCGTTTGGTTTAGGGATCATCACAAAAATATTAAAGTGGAATATGATGATCATGGTAAAGTGGGCAACAGCTGTGACCACAACATGGGTCCAGCACAGCCAAACGGCAAACGAGGAGAGTCACCTCCAATACCTTTCGTGAGAAAAATCGCGAGTTCTGTCCTTCCCTTTCCTCACCCGCTCCCCCCTGATGAATCGAATTTCTATGGCCCGCACGCGATTATCGATTAATTAAATGAACACCGCGAGACTGTAGTGCAAGGAACTAAAAAAATTGGAACCTGCCCCTTCTACAGATCTTCTTGTAACACAAAATTACCATCTTCTCGTCTTCAACGTTATATGCTACAAAATACCTGTTATGTTCAATTCTTACTTCCATCAAACAAAATGTAATATGTGGAATAAATTTATGGAAAGTTTTTGGCTTTGAATGAAATACATAGCACCAATGAAGAAATTTCAAACGAAGACGAACTTGATTAAGTTCAAAGAAACAACTTACAAACGGTTATCGATAACTTTCCTTCATCGGAACGTAGTGGTCTTGGTGAGACATTTATGGTTGAGCATGATATCGACACAGCAGATGCCAAACCAATTAAACAAAAGTTTTACCCTTTACCATTTTTTACTAGACGTCGTTGAAGAAGCTCCGACATTCGCATGGTCTTCTCCAGTTGCGCTAGAAAAACAGCTTTTACCATTCCATATCGACCACTATACCAGTTTAAACGGATGCTTTTTGCCCTTACGAATGCTCCAAACTTTGTGCCCCTTAATGAACCAATTCATTCCATATCTCTTGGTAATGTCCTCAAGTTTCGAAGAACACTTGAAGCTTTTAATTACTGTCTCAACGCAGTTGCGCAAAGCCGGACTAACGATAAACGTTAACGTTTTGCTTAAATAGAGTAGACTATCTTGCCTATGTCGTTGGAGAAGCTACTTTGCATATTAACCCTGATAAGATTCAAGCTGTGGACGAATTTCCCGTGCCAAAGACGCACAAGCAGTTAAGAAGATTTCTAAGGATTACAGGATGGTATCAGCGTTTTTTCTCCCAGTGTTCGACTGCAATTTTTTGGAATGACCATGCCCATGCGGCGTTGGTTGAAATCATGCGCAAGTTGAACCTTTTATCTTACAGTGTGATGCTTCTTTGTATGGAGTAGGAACGTTACTAGCCCAAGTTAGGATGTGAACTACCAATAGCATATATGTCAAGAAAGTTAAACAAGGCTCAGCGTAACTATACTGTTACCGAATTGGAATTGTTTGTCTATGATAAAAAAAACAGGAAGAGATTTTAATTTACTTTTATTGTCGATAGGAAGTTGTTTCGTCAAACAATTTATTTCCCTAGTATAGTAATCTAATTGAATCCCGTTGACAATAAGTTTTTCTGCTTTAACAATGTCTTCAGGAAGAAATTCTTTGTTTTGTTCAATATCTTTTGATTGCTTTAGTTTTTTTTACATATCTCAGGACCCAAGCAGTGGTTCTGAGAAATCTCATCCACTTGGAAAATATTTTGGGGTCAGGTACTATTATGAAATTCTGGATGTCTATGGAAACATTTACAAACTCAACTGTCACACATTCATTTGCAGTTTGCTCAAATAGTTTCCCTTTTGGAACTATATTTGCCCAAAAATAGCGGGCCTGTTAACCAAATACTTTTCGATGAGAAGTCAATATCTTTCATTTTTGTTGCTTCGTCTGCAGGATTTAAATTTGTTGGCACATGTCGCCAATCAGAAACATTTGTCAATTCTTGAATCTCACCCAATCGTTGCGCTACAAAAACATTAAAGCGCTTGCTGCTCGATTTAAGACAATACAGAATAGTTTCTGCGTCAGTCCAAAAGTACGTTTTGTCAATATGTAATTTAAGCATTCCCTTAATTGCTTTACCTAGACGTGCAGTTAGTTAAGCGCCTTGTAGTTCCAGTCTCGGTATTGACATTGGTCTAATGGGTGCAACTCTCGACTTTGCAAATATCAACGCACTTTTCACTTCATTACCATTTTCAAATTTCAGGTAAGCACAGGAAGCATAGGCTAACTTGGATGCATAACAAAACACATGAAGTTGTATATTACAGTTGTCGAGCGACATGTCAGTCATTTGTCGTGGAATATTACATTTATTAAGTTTTTGTAAGTTGTTACAAGTTTTTTTCCATATGTCATGTTGCTCGTCCGTTATCTCATCATCCCGATTTATACCACTATCCCAAATCATCTGCAATAAAATCTAATTTGCTATAAGTAAGTTATACTCCTATTTTCTTAATACGAAAATTCAATAATACTGTTGATAAGATCCATTCCCGTCAAGAGATAGTCATTCAGGCACCTGTCGTGGGATTTTGCTGCTGCATCATCAAAAACAATCCTTATTTTCTCTGGCTTGTTGCTGTTGACTACACCGAAATGAGGTAAATAATATGTTATTGGTGTTGTCACGACTGATTGATCCTCATTTAACTTTTTTAAATATCCATTTGATATATGTGACTCAATCATTTCTTGATATTTTATTCCGTGTGCCGGGTTTTTTCAATTTTGCGTTCCAGTAGAAGTCTACTGAATGCATTGTTCTAACTTTCTGGCAATTTCACATTATCTTCTTTCCAAAATAATCCTGACTCAAATCTATTTCCTTTTCTTTTAAGAATTTTATAAATAATTTGCAAACATCTTTTGTCGTCTATTGAAGTTGGTTTATCTCCTAGAAAAGTAAGTTCACTTTGAATAGTCCAATAGGATTTTACTAGGTCGTGTATAATACTCAAGTCATCCTTGTCATTTTGTCTGTCGTCGTTTTGTTAATTTACAAGAAACGTATGATATGTCTGATTTAGTTGTCTGTTTAAATTTATGTTTCCGTGCACAACCCAACCTATCAATGTTTTGCTAGTTACTGGACCCTTATAAGACTCATGTTTTAATTTGCGTGTAACTATTAAAGACCAATTGTCTTGACCTATAAGTATTTTCGGCTGTGCGTTTTGATACGAACACGAATTAAAGTTTTTCAAAATTTTCCAGCGTTCGGCTATATCATTTATCTCAACAGTCTGTGACGGTAAATCAAGAGCAGACACTATTTTTTTTCATAACTTTACGTAACAAAAAAGTGTTAGAATTATTCTGTTTTCCTTTAATGCGTAAACTCACTACCTTAGAATCTTCCTGCTCATATGTTTTACTGTTAGTCCATTACATTCTCAGAGGCATAGTTGGCCCGTCCGACTCCAATTCATGAGCCAACTGGTGATTAATTAGTGTAACTGTTGACGCCTCATCCCATTAAAGTCACTGGGACTATTTTAAGCAATACATTTTTATGAACATTTAATGTTAAAATTTTTTTCAATTTCAGTCTGCTGCTTTGGAACATTATCTGCAATTGGACCCTGATCTGTCAGAATCTGTTTTTTATGCTTATCCAATAGTGTATTATGACTATACGTACAACCGTTAACATTACATATTTTCTTTCGCTTACAATCTTTCATAGCATGATTTTTTGATTCAGACACCAATGTAGGATTTCGTAAGTGATCATTTTCCTCTAGTGAGGACAAAGTATGAATTAAATTAGTAAGAAGATCATTTAATTTTAAAAGTCTGTTCATTTTATCATCTTTGAACTCCGCATAAAATATTGGCCAATCCATTGGATCGCCTGCAAATGCTGGTAGTTCTTGCGATATCGTCTGCCGCGTCAATAACGTTTCAATACAATTAAGACTGTTAACATGATTGTTTTCAATCTTTTGTTTCGGCGATTGTTCACCAACAGACTTACTTGTATGATAGAATTTTCCATCGGGCTCTCCTTGTCCATCGTCGTCGTCAAATTCAAGGTTGTCGTCTTGTGGTTGTGCCTGTGACAATTGATGTTGTAGTTTTAGTTGCTGCTTCTTACATTCCAGCGCTGAACGTTATTCTTTAAGCTGGCGTTGCTCCTTTAAAAATTTAATTTTGTATTGAAGCCTTTGTATCATTTGTCCAGAGTGTTGTGATGTTACTGATTGTAAGTCGTCCTCTTGTTGTGATGTCTGCTGTGCACTGTAGTCTTACTGTCAGTATGTATGTATACCAAGTCGGTTGCTGTGTCGACAGGAATAGAACTCTTCGCCTATTGTTGATTGAGATGCAGCTAAGCTTATATGCTTTTTTTCCTCTCCAGATTGCTCGGAGAGATGATGGGAAGGGCTGTCCATTGGTCTGGAGTACCATGCAAAAAGAGTGGTCCATAGAGCCAAAGACTGTGCTCGGGTAATTTTCGTGCACATATTTCTCTTGAAAGCACATCTGCTGCGTTGTTGGCGGACGATAGATGTTTTATCAAAGATTTCGCTGCAACAGCAAGACCTATTTCAGAAATATTCAAAAACAACTACAGGCCTTTCAAAAGTTGCGTTCTGTCTTGCCATCTGAAGACGTTATGCCCCAGATGTCGTTGATCTAACGACAGATACTTCAGCCTACGGAATAGGCGCAGTTTTAGACCAAGAGTGTATTAAAGGACAGCGATGTTAATTACGCGACTAACGAGCGTGAATTATTGGCCATTGTATGGGCCCTCGCTAAACTGCGGCATTATCTATATGGGGCTAAAGATATAAATATCTTTACTTTCTTTACCAGCCCTTAACCTTTGCGGTGTCGGAATCCAATCCTAACGGTGGAAAACGCGCATAGACGAGACTAATGCGCGAATCTCTTATAAGCCGGGCAAAGAGAATCTAGATGCAGATGCCTTGTCCAGGCAACAGCTTAACGCTTTAGAAGATCAAGAAACCGGGTCTTGTGCAGCAACGTTCCATAGTAAACCGTTGAATTTTGATCAGAACCAGATAATCCTAGATGAGGCGCGCTCCCCATCGAAACACAGTTTCATTTTGTTTAAGAACAAAAAGCGCCACTCAATCAATTTCACCTACAAAGAATCGTTACTGAACGAACTTGCAGGGTTAATTATACCAAAGAGCGTAAACGCCATCCATTGCGATCTGCACACACTAGCAATGATACAGGACGAGGTAATTAGGAAGTTTCCATCCACCAAATTCTGGCATTGTAAGAATCGTGTCGAAAACGCCCAGATCGCGCTCAGAGCCAGAGAAAATGCTTCTCGGCAAAACAGGATCTTTGAGGTGGGTGAAAATGTCCTAGCCTTTATGCAAAGAAAGAGCTTTGAAAGCGGACCTGGGGACCACGGTCCTCATTAAAGGAAGGGTGGTCCACAAGGACAACATAAGATAACCTAATTTTTGGTTTTTCTTTTTTAATTTTTTCTCAGCATCATTGCTGTGATTTAGATGTGTGCTGATTTATCTGCACCTAAACATTTTCGATTTAAGAGACTAGATTTAATGAAAAGCAGCTTATTAACACGAACCATAGGCAAATGTATATAAGCCAACCACCGTCAATTAAATTCGCAAAGCAGCGAAAGGCTCACAAGCTCACATTTATATGAGACGCTGCTATACAGGAATGCAATGTTGATAATGGAGTTGCAAAATTTGATGTTCGCCATTACGCATTTAAAACTTAATGTTGTTGGCTTAAATATTCTAAATCACGCAGACTTGAAATCAGTTCGGCTTGAAGAGTCCACCAACACTTCATGAGCACCTTATGACCAGCAACTTCGCTTCTCACATTAGCGGTACTCGCGCCGGCTTCCCAATCCACACTAGGATTTAGTACAAGCGTCTTATTTGTGCAATCTGCACAGCGTTTCTTTAACCACTCAGTCTCTCGTACCTTCATCGCTGGAATGGTTGCAATACGAAGGCGATTCAGAAGCTTAACATAATCGTAATGATAGTTAAAAAATATCGATGCTATATCGTTTATCAATATAAGAGAGGAACCTTCTTTAGTTTAAGCGTCACACACTCACTTCCGTTTTAGAATTTAATCTGACACTTGATACTAAGCTGCTGTAACAAAACCACGTGTTAAATAAATAATCAAGATTGAATCTAAAAAAATAAAGATCATCTTAATATATTATTGTACAATTGCATTTCTAAATGCATAAAGACATTAATTTATATATAACCGAATAATATAGAAATTAAAATTTTTGAATTACTCCCAGAACAGAAAGTTTCGGGCGATACTTTTTTCTGAATAACATTATTGTTGAATTAAACGGACTTAAAAAAAAAATAAAAATTTGTTTAGAAATTTAGTTTTGTTTATGGAATTTTTTTTTGGTAACATATAAGAACAAAATTATAAAAATTATTAAACTCAAGAAAAACAAATCCTGGTGAATAGAGCTACTTCTTATCGAACAAATAAATGAATAACAAATAATAATAAACATTTTTTATAATCAATAAGTTTTCTTTTGTTGGTAAGAAGTAGGATTTAGTAGGTCGTTTGGTTTAGGGATCATCACAAAAATATTAAAGTGGAATATGATGATCATGGTAAAGTGGGCAACAGCTGTGACCACAACATCGGTCCAGCACAGCCAAACGGCAAACGAGGAGTGTCACCTCCAATACCTTTCGTGAGAAAAATCGCGAGTTCTGTCCTTCCCTTTCCTGCAAGGAACTAAAAAAATTGGAACTTGCCCCTTCTACAGATCTTCTTGTAACACAAAATTACCATCTTCTCGTCTTCAACGTTATATGCTACAATATACCTGTTATGTTCAATTCTTACTTCCATCAAACAAAATGTAATATGTGGAATGGATTTATGGAAAGTCTTTGGCTTTGAATGAAATACATAGCACCAATGAAGAAATTTCAAACGAAGACGAACTTGATTAAGTTCAAAGAAACAACTTACAAACGGTTATCGATAACTTTCCTTCATCGGAACGTAGTGGTCTTGGTGAGACATTTATGGTTGAGCATGATATCGACACAGCAGATGCCAAACCAATTAAACAAAAGTTTTACCCTTTACCATTTTTTACTAGACGTCGTTGAAGAAGCTCCGACATTCGCATGGTCTTCTCCAGTTGCGCTAGAAAAACAGCTTTTACCATTCCATATCGACCACTATACCAGTTTAAACGGATGCCTTTTGCCCTTACGAATGCTCCAAACTTTGTGCCCCTTAATGAACCAATTCATTCCATATCTCTTGGTAATGTCCTCAAGTTTCGAAGAACACTTGAAGCTTTTAATTACTGTCTCAACGCAGTTGCGCAAAGCCGGACTAACGATAAACGTTAACGTTTTGCTTAAATAGAGTAGACTATCTTGCCTATGTCGTTGGAGAAGCTACTGTGCATATTAACCCTGATAAGATTCAAGCTGTGGACGAATTTCCCGTGCCAAAGACGCACAAGCAGTTAAGAAGATTTCTAAGGATTACAGGATGGTATCAGCGTTTTTTCTCCCAGTGTTCGACTGCAATTTTTTGGAATGACCATGCCCAAGCGGCGTTCGTTGAAATCATGCGCAAGTTGAACCTTTTATCTTACAGTGTGATGCTTCTTTGTATGGAGTAGGAACGTTACTAGCCCAAGTTAGGATGTGAACTACCAATAGCATATATGTCAAGAAAGTTAAACAAGGCTCAGCGTAACTATACTGTTACCGAATTGGAATTGTTTGTCTATGATAAAAAAAACAGGAAGAGATTTTAATTTACTTTTATTGTCGATAGGAAGTTGTTTCGTCAAACAATTTATTTCCCTAGTATAGTAATCTAATTGAATCCCGTTGACAATAAGTTTTTCTGCTTTAACAATGTCTTCAGGAAGAAATTCTTTGTTTTGTTCAATATCTTTTGATTGCTTTAGTTTTTTTTACATATCTCAGGACCCAAGCAGTGGTTCTGAGAAATCTCATCCACTTGGAAAATATTTTGGGGTCAGGTACTATTATGAAATTCTGGATGTCTATGGAAACATTTACAAACTCAACTGTCACACATTCATTTGCAGTTTGCTCAAATAGTTTCCCTTTTGGAACTATATTTGCCCAAAAATAGCGGGCCTGTTAACCAAATACTTTTCGATGAGAAGTCAATATCTTTCATTTTTGTTGCTTCGTCTGCAGGATTTAAATTTGTTGGCACATGTCGCCAATCAGAAACATTTGTCAATTCTTGAATCTCACCCAATCGTTGCGCTACAAAAACATTAAAGCGCTTGCTGCTCGATTTAAGACAATACAGAATAGTTTCTGCGTCAGTCCAAAAGTACGTTTTGTCAATATGTAATTTAAGCATTCCCTTAATTGCTTTACCTAGACGTGCAGTTAGTTAAGCGCCTTGTAGTTCCAGTCTCGGTATTGACATTGGTCTAATGGGTGCAACTCTCGACTTTGCAAATATCAACGCACTTTTCACTTCATTACCATTTTCAAATTTCAGGTAAGCACAGGAAGCATAGGCTAACTTGGATGCATAACAAAACACATGAAGTTGTATATTACAGTTGTCGAGCGACATGTCAGTCATTTGTCGTGGAATATTACATTTATTAAGTTTTTGTAAGTTGTTACAAGTTTTTTTCCATATGTCATGTTGCTCGTCCGTTATCTCATCATCCCGATTTATACCACTATCCCAAATCATCTGCAATAAAATCTAATTTGCTATAAGTAAGTTATACTCCTATTTTCTTAATACGAAAATTCAATAATACTGTTGATAAGATCCATTCCCGTCAAGAGATAGTCATTCAGGCACCTGTCGTGGGATTTTGCTGCTGCATCATCAAAAACAATCCTTATTTTCTCTGGCTTGTTGCTGTTGACTACACCGAAATGAGGTAAATAATATGTTATTGGTGTTGTCACGACTGATTGATCCTCATTTAACTTTTTTAAATATCCATTTGATATATGTGACTCAATCATTTCTTGATATCTTATTCCGTGTGCCGGGTTTTTTCAATTTTGCGTTCCAGTAGAAGTCTACTGAATGCATTGTTGTAACTTTCTGGCAATTTCACATTATCTTCTTTCCAAAATAATCCTGACTCAAATCTATTTCCTTTTCTTTTAAGGGATTTATAAATAATTTGCAAACATCTTTTGTCGTCTATTGAAGTTGGTTTATCTCCTAGAAAAGTAAGTTCACTTTGAATAGTCCAATAGGATTTTACTAGGTCGTGTATAATACTCAAGTCATCCTTGTCATTTTGTCTGTCGTCGTTTTGTTAATTTACAAGAAACGTATGATATGTCTGATTTAGTTGTCTGTCTAAATTTATGTTTCCGTGCACAACCCAACCTATCAATGTTTTGCTAGTTACTGGACCCTTATAAGACTCATGTTTTAATTTGCGTGTAACTATTAAAGACCAATTGTCTTGACCTATAAGTATTTTCGGCTGTGCGTTTTGATACGAACACGAATTAAAGTTTTTCAAAATTTTCCAGCGTTCGGCTATATCATTTATCTCAACAGTCTGTGACGGTAAATCAAGAGCAGACACTATTTTTTTTCATAACTTTACGTAACAAAAAAGTGTTAGAATTATTCTGTTTTCCTTTAATGCGTAAACTCACTACCTTAGAATCTTCCTGCTCATATGTTTTACTGTTAGTCCATTACATTCTCAGAGGCATAGTTGGCCCGTCCGACTCCAATTCATGAGCCAACTGGTGATTAATTAGTGTAACTGTTGACGCCTCATCCCATTAAAGTCACTGGGACTATTTTAAGCAATACATTTTTATGAACATGGTTAATGTTAAAATTTTTTTCAATTTCAGTCTGCTGCTTTGGAACATTATCTGCAATTGGACCCTGATCTGTCAGAATCTGTTTTTTATGCTTATCCAATAGTGTATTATGACTATACGTACAACCGTTAACATTACATATTTTCTTTCGCTTACAATCTTTCATAGCATGATTTTTTGATTCAGACACCAATGTAGGATTTCGTAAGTGATCATTTTCCTCTAGTGAGGACAAAGTATGAATTAAATTAGTAAGAAGATCATTTAATTTTAAAAGTCTGTTCATTTTATCATCTTTGAACTCCGCATAAAATATTGGCCAATCCATTGGATCGCCTGCAAATGCTGGTAGTTCTTGCGATATCGTCTGTCGCGTCAATAACGTTTCAATACAATTAAGACTGTTAACATGATTGTTTTCAATCTTTTGTTTCGGCGATTGTTCACCAACAGACTTACTTGTATGATAGAATTTTCCATCGGGCTCTCCTTGTCCATCGTCGTCGTCAAATTCAAGGTTGTCGTCTTGTGGTTGTGCCTGTGACAATTGATGTTGTAGTTTTAGTTGCTGCTTCTTACATTCCAGCGCTGAACGTTATTCTTTAAGCTGGCGTTGCTCCTTTAAAAATTTAATTTTGTATTGAAGCCTTTGTATCATTTGTCCAGAGTGTTGTGATGTTACTGATTGTAAGTCGTCCTCTTGTTGTGATGTCTGCTGTGCACTGTAGTCTTACTGTCAGTATGTATGTATACCAAGTCGGTTGCTGTGTCGACAGGAATACAACTCTTCGCCTATTGTTGATTGAGATGCAGCTAAGCTTATATGCTTTTTTTTCTCTCCAGATTGCTCGGAGAGATGATAGGAGGGGCTGTCCATTGGTCAGGAGTACCATGCAAAAAGAGTGGTCCATAGAGCCAAAGACTGTGCTCGGGTAATTTTCGTGCACATATTTCTCTTGAAAGCACATCTGCTGCGTTGTTGGCGGACGATAGATGTTTTATCAAAGATTTCGCTGCGACAGCAAGACCTATTTCAGAAATATTCAAAAACAACTACAGGCCTTTCAAAAGTTGCGTACTGTCTTGCCATCTGAAGACGTTATGCTCCAGATGTCGTTGATCTAACGACAGATACTTCAGCCTAAGGAATAGGCGCAGTTTTAGACCAAGAGTGTTTTAAAGGACAGCGATGTTAATTACGCGACTAACGAGCGTGAATTATTGGCCATTGTATGGGCCCTCGCTAAACTGCGGCATTATCTATATGGGGCTAAAGATATAAATATCTTTACTTTCTTTACCAGCCCTTAACCTTTGCGGTGTCGGAATCCAATCCTAACGCTAAGATACAAAGGTGGAAGCGCGCATAGACGAGACTAATGCACGAATCTCTTATAAGCCGGGCAAAGAGAATCTAGATGCAGATGCCTTGTCCAGGCAACAGCTTAACGCTTTAGAAGATCAAGAAACCGGGTCTTGTGCAGCAACGTTCCATAGTAAACCGTTGAATTTTGATCAGAACCAGATAATCCTAGATGAGGCGCGCTCCCCATCGAAACACAGTTTCATTTTGTTTAAGAACAAAAAGCGCCACTCAATCAATTTCACCTACAAAGAATCGTTACTGAACGAACTTGCAGGGTTAATTATACCAAAGAGCGTAAACGCCATCCATTGCGATCTGCACACACTAGCAATGATACAGGACGAGGTAATTAGGAAGTTTCCATCCACCAAATTCTGGCATTGTAAGAATCGTGTCGAAAACGCCCAGATCGCGCTCAGAGCCAGAGAAAATGCTTCTCGGCAAAACAGGATCTTTGAGGTGGGTGAAAATGTCCTAGCCTTTATGCAAAGAAAGAGCTTTGAAAGCGGACCTGGGGACCACGGTCCTCATTAAAGGAAGGGTGGTCCACAAGGACAACATAAGATAACCTAATTTTTGGTGTGTTTTTTTTTTTTGGTTGTTGGCTTAAATATTCTAAATCACGCAGACTTGAAATCAGTTCGGCTTGAAGAGTCCACCAACACTTCATAGGGCACCTTATGACCAGCAACTTCGCTTCTCACATTAGCGGTACTCGCGCCGGCTTCCCAATCCACACTAGGATTTAGTACAAGCGTCTTATTTGTGCAATCTGCACAGCGTTTCTTTAACCACTCAGTCTCTCGTACCTTCATCGCTGGAATGGTTGCAATACGAAGGCGATTCAGAAGCTTAACATAATCGTAATGATAGTTAAAAAATATCGATGCTATATCGTTTATCAATATAAGAGAGGAACCTTCTTTAGTTTAAGCGTCACACACTCACTTCCGTTTTAGAATTTAATCTGACACTTGATACTAAGCTGCTGTAACAAAACCACGTGTTAAATAAATAATCAAGATTGAATCTAAAAAAATAAAGATCATCTTAATATATTATTGTACAATTGCATTTCTAAATGCATAAAGACATTAATTTATATATAACCGAATAATATAGAAATTAAAATTTTTGAATTACTCCCAGAACAGAAAGTTTCGGGCGATACTTTTTTCTGAATAACATTATTGTTGAATTAAACGGACTTAAAAAAAAAATAAAAATTTGTTTGGAAATTTAGTTTTGTTTATGGAATTTTTTTTGGTAATATATAAGAACAAAATTATAAAAATTATTAAACTCAAGAAAAACAAATCCTGGTGAATAGAGCTACTTCTTATCGAACAAATAAATGAATAACAAATAATAATAAATATTTTTTATAATCAATAAGTTTTCTTTTGTTGGTAAGAAGTACGATTTAGTAGGTCGTTTGGTTTAGGGATCATCACAAAAATATTAAAGTGGAATATGATGATCATGGTAAAGTGGGCAACAGCTGTGACCACAACATCGGTCCAGCACAGCCAAACGGCAAACGAGGAGTGTCACCTCCAATACCTTTCGTGAGAAAAATCGCAAGTTCTGTCCTTCCCTTTCCTGCAAGGAACTAAAAAAATTGGAACTTGCCCCTTCTACAGATCTTCTTGTAACACAAAATTACCATCTTCTCGTCTTCAACGTTATATGCTACAAAATACCTGTTATGTTCAATTCTTACTTCCATCAAACAAAATGTAATATGTGGAATAAATTTATGGAAAGTCTTTGGCTTTGAATGAAATACATAGCACCAATGAAGAAATTTCAAACGAAGACGAACTTGATTAAGTTCAAAGAAACAACTTACAAACGGTTATCGATAACTTTCCTTCATCGGAACGTAGTGGTCTTGGTGAGACATTTATGGTTGAGCATGATATCGACACAGCAGATGCCAAACCAATTAAACAAAAGTTTTACCCTTTACCATTTTTTACTAGACGTCGTTGAAGAAGCTCCGACATTCGCATGGTCTTCTCCAGTTGCGCTAGAAAAACAGCTTTTACCATTCCATATCGACCACTATACCAGTTTAAACGGATGCCTTTTGCCCTTACGAATGCTCCAAACTTTGTGCCCCTTAATGAACCAATTCATTCCATATCTCTTAGTATATTTCGCTCGCTCTCTTTGCTTAGCAACGGACGTGTTTTTTTTGTGCTCTTCGTTTTTTTGATTTTGTGCGTTTTACATTTTTTTTTAATTTCGCGACTCTGTGCAAATAAATAGTTTGGAAGTTTGGAACATTAATTTAAATAATTTATTTGCATTTATTTTGCAAGTGCCAAAATACAACAACAAACTGCAGTCAAAGCTCATTGCTTAAGTTGCTTAGTTTTTGTATTTTCATACTTGCACTCTTTCAGTTCTTCTGTGCTCGCTCTCACGCGCTCTTTTGTGTTGGTGCTGGTCCCGGTTTAAATTATTCCGTTGTTGTTGCTTATTTTGTGAGTATTTACAAGCGTATTCTTACTATTAACCCTAGGGTGGTCTTTCTTTTTTGAGCAGTATTTTTGTTCAATCATTAATTTAAAAAAAAAAAATTTAATTTTATTTGTGTCTCCTATTTATTGTATTTTTATTTGTTTATTTATTTGTTTTTATTTTGTTTATTTTATTTTTTTTTAACAAAGTAAGAAGAAATTAATATAACAATGGTTGTCTGCTGTTTCAAGGGCTGCCAAGTTCGCACTAATACAAAGATGGCTTTTATTAGCTGCTGGATGTGCCCAAATGTCGCTCATGAAAAATGTGCTGGTCTTAACGGCCGAGTCATCGACTTGATGGGCACTACTAATTTAGAGTGGTCATGTTGGTCTTGTTTGGAGCGGAAAAAAGACATGGCAAACTTTATGGAGACTCAGCTTGGCTTTGAGGGAGTTTTCGGCCAATTAAAAAATTGTGCGAAAATTTCTCAATTGTGCAGAGAAACTTTAAGGAAAAAATCTCTTGACTGATTCTCCTAAGCGCAAAAAAGCCAATGTTGGGCCGTCATCGGGACCGGTCATGTCTGAAATTCAGCCAAACAATCCTGAGACCAAAAATAAAAATAGGCTAAAAAACAATTCTTCAGCCCCAGTCCCCATAATTAACGAGATAACGGATGTAAACGCTATAGTCCCTATGGATGTTGTTTCATCTAATCCCAGTCCTTCGGTCTCTTTGGTGGTGAGTAGAGTTGACGTAGCTCAACCAAACAAACCTAATATACCCATAGAGCCAAATATTCCATTAGATAAAAATGTATCTTCGGTTGAAGACATAATTAAAAAATTTGTAGCCGTTCCACCTAAAAAACAAGTATTTGTTTCAAGGCTTCCCCCTGATTTGACATCAGAAGATGTCACGGTCTATATTAAGGCCAAATCGAAAGCCAATTTCACGGTGGAGAAATTTAAATTTAATTATACTAGGAATATCTCGTCGTTTAAAATCAGTGTCTCGAGTCAGGACTTTAGCTCTATATGTTGCAAAGAGTTTTGGCCGGAGCACATTGTTGTTAATGAATATACTCCCAGGAAAAAAAATCGGCCTCCGATTTTATCTCCCACCCCAGTAGCTTTGCCTAAATCTCTTGCCGAAACTCGGTCTCCTATTGTACCTCCCACCCCAGTAGCGTTGCCTCAAACTCTTCTCGTTTCTGATAGTTCAAAAAACTAACAGCTTCTTTGGTACTTGGCTATTAGAACGTAAGAGGTATTTGTAGCAAACTCAGTAGTTTCTATCTTAATAGCCTTGCATTTCCCTTTCATGTCATTGCCTTAACTGAAACTTGGTTAAGGCATGACATTCTTAATTCTGAAGTAGTATGCAACAGATACTGTATTTATAGAAAAGACCGTGCACTTCGACGTGGCGGAGGTGTGCTTATTGCTGTTGATGAAAATTATTTTTCGGAGACAGTAATAGTAGGTGGTTCTATGGATATAGAATTTGTTGCTGTTAAGTTGACTTTTAATGGTGTTGGTGTTTTTATAACTTGTTCGTATATACCCCCAACCTCTGATAACTCTGTCTACGATGCTCATTTGTCTGCTATACTGTCCGTTTCTTGCATGCTTTCCGATCGCGATATCCTTGTAGTTCTCGGTGATTTCAATATTGCTGAAGTTACTTTGATTTCTTGTCCCGACTCTGGCGCACTGATCCCCTCGGCACAGAATGAATTCTTGATTAATTTATTTGGGATATCATTGAATCAAATAAATGATATCCCAAATTCTCTTAATAAAATGCTTGATCCTACTCATCCATTACCCGATCACAACCCATATCTTATCCAGAGGATTTATACCACCCAACGTTGGAGGTGTCGATCACTTTACCCTAGAAATAGAAATCGTTTAAGCCGAGTACGTCAATTTCGGAAAACCGATTTCGCAAAACTTACTCGGCTGTTGGCCCTGACTGACTGGTCTACCCTTTACGGGTCTGACAATTTGGACGTGGCAATCAGTATTTTTTATAATACTTTAAATTCTTTACTCGATTTGTGTGTCCCTTATGGAACGCCAAACAGGTCAAACAAACCTGTGTGGCTTACCAGAGAGTTGACTATTCTGAAAAACCGTAAATCGAAACTCTACAAGAGTTTCAGAAAATCAAGCTCTCAGTTAGCTTGTTCTGCATACTTGATTGCTCGTTCCAACTTTTCAGTCCTCAATAACAAATGTTACAGGAATTACCTGACTAGGTGTAGATTACAGTTTCAGCAGGATCCTAAACGGTTTTTTGATTTCGTTAATGCGAAACGCAAGACATCGACTCTTCCATCTAATATATTCTTAGATAAAATGAAAGCCAATTCAGATCAGGCCATTGCCGATCTATTTGCTGAATTTTTTCAAACGACCTATAGCCCTTGTTTTCAACCAGTCGTCACGCCTTATCCCTATCAGCTTAATGCCTCAAATTGCATTTTTATACCGGAAATCACAGAGAGCTCACTACTTTGTGATCTTCTGGTTATAAAGCCCACATTTTCTCCAGGACCTGATGGAATACCAAGCTGTGTGCTTAGGTACTGTGCTCAGGATCTTGTAAAACCTTTGCATAAAGTTTTTAGTATGTCCGTAGAGCTATGCTCCTTCCCAATAATTTGGAAAGAGTCTTATATTATTATTTTGCACAAAAAAGGAAACAAATCGAATGCTCAAAATTATAGGGATATATCCAAGTTGTCTGCTATTCCTAATATTTTTGAGTAACTAATAACCTCTCATCTTCAACATCTTTGTAAATCTATGATTTCACCGTGCCAGCACGGGTTCATGAAACATAGATCTACCTCTACTAACTTACTAGAATTCACATCATTTGTTATTAAGGGCTTTGAAGACAAATTGCAAACTGATGTTATTTACACTGATTTCAGTAAGGCTTTTGACTCTGTAAATCACCTCCTGTTAATTTATAAACTTAAGCTTTTGGGCTTTCCCAATAATCTTATCCTTTGGATTCAAGATTATTTAACTTCTAGAACTCAGAGAGTCTATTTTAATGGCTCAGTATCTAAAGCGGTGCAGGTCACTTCTGGTGTTCCACACGGTAGTCACCTGAACCCGTTATTATTTACACTGTTCATAAACGACCTTCCGTCTGTTATTAATCATTCTCGGGTACTAATGTATGCTGATGATGTAAAATTATGCATGTCAGCTGCAAGTCTTCTGTCTGGTCATAGACTGCAAAGTGACTTAGACAATTTTCAAACTTGGTGCAGAGTAAATTTACTGCATCTCAATTGCAGTAAATGCAAAGTTATGTCTTTTTATAGGCGAATGCGTTTTTTTAATATCTATCTTCTGGATAACCTACCATTGGATCGGATTGATTTGGTTGAGGAGCATATTGCTTTAATCTCAAATCGAGCATCAAGTGTCTTGGGGTTCATTAAACGCTGGTCGAAGGAATTCGACGACCCCTACTTAACAAAAACTCTTTATGTGTCTCTTGTCCGACCTATTCTTGAATATGGATCTTGTATATGGTATCCCAAATACAGGACTCATCAGGATAGAATAGAATCGGTACAAAAACAATTTTTGCTCTTTGCCCTTCGGGGTCTTAACTGGGACAATAGTACTAATTTACCTGCTTACCACAGTAGACTTTTACTAATAAATCTTCCCTCTCTTAATCATCGTAGAACTATGCTAGCAATAACCTTTTTTCACAAATTAATAAATGGTGAAATAGATTCCCCCATACTAATTAACGAAATTAACTTTGCTGTACCTATTAGAAGTAGTAGACATTTTTTACCAATAGCCCTGCATGCTTGCTTTTCTAACTATGCTATCCATAACCCTTTTCGGATCTTATGTTCAGTATATAACGATCTTTCCCACCTTATTACTAGTACCACTTCTGCCTGCTCTCTAAAAAAAAATATCTTACGTCATTTGTCTACATGTTCGCGAGCTTCGTAACCGCACGTTACGCGGTGCGCCCCTCGGTCGGATGGGCGGGAGGTGGGTCGCTTTATGCTTGGGTCCGCGCGTTAACAAGCCGGTGCTTGGTATCGTTGGGCCACTTGAATGTACTGTCCGTTAGTACATCTACGTCCAAAAATATAAAAAAAAAAAAAAAAAAAAATGTCCTCAAGTTTTGAAGATCACTTGAAGCTTTTAATTACTGTCTCAACGCAGTTGCGCAAAGCCGGACTAACGATAAACGTTAACGTTTTGCTTAAATAGAGTAGATTATCTTGCCTATGTCGTTGGAGAAGCTACTTTGCATATTAACCCTGATAAGATTCAAGCTGTGGACGAATTTCGCGTGCCAAAGACGCACAAGCAGTTAAGAAGATTTCTAAGGATTACAGGATGGTATTAGCGTTTTTTCTCCCAGTGTTCGACTGCAATTTTTTGGAATGACCATGCCCATGCGGCGTTCGTTGAAATCATGCGCAAGTTGAACCTTTTATCTTACAGTGTGATGCTTCTTTGTATGGAGTAGGAACGTTACTAGCCCAAGTTAGGATGTGAACTACCAATAGCATATATGTCAAGAAAGTTAAACAAGGCTCAGCGTAACTATACTGTTACCGAATTGGAATTGTTTGTCTATGATAAAAAAAAACAGGAAGAGATTTTAATTTACTTTTATTGTTGATAGGAAGTTGTTTCGTCAAACAATTTATTTCCCTAGCATAGTAATCTAATTATATCCCGTTGACAATAAGTTTTTCTGCTTTAACAATGTCTTCAGGAAGAAATTCTTTGTTTTGTTCAATATCTTTTGATTGCTTTAGTTTTTTTACATATCTCAGGACCCAAGCAGTGGTTCTGAGAAATCTCATCCACTTGGAAAATATTTTGGGGTCAGGTACTATTATGAAATTCTGGATGTCTATGGAAACATTTACAAACTCAACTGTCACACATTCATTTGCAGTTTGCTCAAATAGTTTCCCTTTTGGAACTATATTTGCCCAAAAATAGCGGGCCTGTTAACCAAATACTTTTCGATGAGAAGTCAATATCTTTCATTTTTGTTGCTTCGTCTGCAGGATTTAAAATTGTTGGCACATGTCGCCAATCAGAAACATTTGTCAATTCTTGAATCTCACCCAATCGTTGCGCTACAAAAACATTAAAGCGCTTGCTGCTCGATTTAAGACAATACAGAACAGTTTCTGCGTCAGTCCAAAAGTATGTTTTGTCAAAATGTAATTTAAGCATTCCCTTAATTGCTTTACCTAGACGTGCAGTTAGTTAAGCGCCTTGTAGTTCCAGTCTCGGTATTGACATTGGTCTAAGAGGTGCAACTCTCGACTTTGCAAATATCAACGCACTTTTCACTTCATTACCATTTTCAAATCTCAGGTAAGCACAGGAAGCATAGGCTAACTTGGATGCATCACAAAACACATGAAATTGTATAATTCAGTTGTCGAGCGACATGTCAGTCATTTGTCGTGGAATATTACATTTATTAAGTTTTTGTAAGTTGTTACAAGTTTTTTTCCATATGTCATGTTGCTCGTCCGTTATCTCATCATCCCGATTTATACCACTATCCCAAATCATCTGCAATAAAATCTTATTTGCAATAAGTAGGTTATACTCCTATTTTCTTAATACGAAAATTCAATAATACTGTTGATAACTCATTATAAAGATCCATTCCCGTCAAGAGATAGTCATTCAGGCACCTGTCGTGGGATTTTGCTGCTGCATCATCAAAAACAATCCTTATTTTCTTTGGCTTGTTGCTGTTGACTACACCGAAATGAGGTAAATAATATGTTATTGATGTTGTCACGACTGATTGATCCTCATTTAACTTTTTTAAATATCCATTTGATATATGTGACTCAATCATTTCTTGATATCTTATTCCGTGTGCCGGGTTTTTTCAATTTTGCGTTCCAATAGAAGTCTACTGAAAGCATTGTTGTAACTTTCTGGCAATTTCACATTATCTTCTTTCCAAAATAATCCTGACTCAATTCTATTTCCTTTTCTTTTAAGAATTTTATAAATAATTTGCAAACATCTTTTGTCGTCTATTGAAGTTGGTTTATCTCCTAGAAAAGTAAGTTCACTTTGAATAGTCCAATAGGATTTTACTAGGTCGTGTATAATACTCAAGTCATCCTTGTCATTTTGTCTGTCGTCATTTTGTTAATTTACAAGAAACGTATGATATGTCTGATTTAGTTGTCTGTCTAAATTTATGTTTCCGTGCACAACCCAACCTACCAATGTTTTGCTAGTTACTGGACCCTTATAAGACTCATGTTTTAATTTGCGTGTAACTATTAAAGACCAATTGTCTTGACCTATAAGTATTTTCGGCTGTGCGTTCTGATACGAACACGAATTAAAGTTTTTCAAAATTTTCCAGCGTTCGGCTATATCATTTATCTCAACAGTCTGTGACGGTAAATCAAGAGCAGACACTATTTATTTTTATAACTTTACGTAACAAAAAAGTGTTAGAATTATTCTGTTTTCCTTTAATGCGTAAACTCACTACCTTAGAATCTTCCAGCTCATATGTCTCATTGTTAGTCCATTACATTCTCAGAGGCATAGTTGGCCCGTCCGACTCCAATTCATTAGCTAACTGGTGATCAATTAGTGTGACTGTTGATGCCTCATCTAAAAGTGCATACGTGTTAATTGGCTTTTTAGATCCCATTAAAGTGACTGGGACTATTTAAGCAATACATTTTTATGAACATTGTTAATGTTAAAATTTTTTCAATTTCAGTCTGCTGCTTTGGAACATTATCTGCAATTGGACCCTGATCTGTTAGCATCTGTTTTTTATGCTTATCCAATAGTGTATTATGACTATACGTACAACCGTTAACATTACATATTTTCTTTCGCTTACAATCTTTCATAGCATGATTTTTTGCCAAACATGATATATAAAGTCGATTTGTTTGTCAACGTTTAAATTTTGCTGAGGCCATATAATCAGTGTCGACTCTTTGGATTTGTTTTGCCCAAAACCTAAGTATTGAACGGCTTTAGCCTTTTTTCCAATCCATTTAAAAGTATTATATTCGGATCATTACTGTTTGATTCTTGATAATACTGTATAAAAGCAATTCCCTGTGACAAAGGCAGTTTCTCAATCAATTCAGACACCAATGTAGGATTTCGTAAATTATCATATTCCTCTAGTGAGGACAAAGTATGAATTAAATTAGTAAGAAGATCATTTAATTTTAAGTCTATCCATTTTATCATCTTTGATTGGTGTAAGACTTTTAACTTGTTCTAATATGTGACGTGTTATGTAAATTGGGTCACCAAATCGTTCATTTAATATATTTATTATAATGTTTACATTTTGAGGTACAGACTCTTTGGCACGACCTTCCGCAAGCGTTTTATATTTTCATAAGTAAATTTTAGTAAATTTACAAATTTCTGTACTATTAATGAACTCCGCATAAAATATTGGCCAATCCAGTGGATCGCCTGCAAATGCTGGTAGTTCTTGCGATATCGTCTGCCGCGTCAATAACGTTTCAATACAATTAAGACTGTTTGAATCTTTTGTTTCGGCGATTGTCCACCAACAGACTTACTTGTATGATAGAATTTTCCATCGGGCTCTCCATGTCCATCGTCGTCGTCAAATTCAAGGTTGTCGTCTTGTAGTTGTGCCTGTGACAATTGATGTTGTAGTTTTAGTTGCTGCTTCTTATATTCCAGCGCTGAACGTTGTTCTTTAAGCTGGCGTTGCTCCTTTAAAAATTTAATTTTGTATTGAAGCCTTTGTATCATTTGTCCAGAGTGTTGTGATGTTACTAATTGTAAGTCGTCCTCTTGTTGTGATGTCTGCTGTGCACTGTAGTCTTACTGTCAGTATGTATGTATACCAAGTCGGTTGCTGTGTCGACAGGAATACAACTCTTCGCCTATTGTTGAATGAGATGCAGCTAAGCTTATATGCTTTTTTTCCTCTCCAGATTGCTCGGAGAGATGATGGGAGGGGCTGTCCATTGGTCTGGAGTACCATGCAAAAAGAGTGGTCCATAGAGCCACAGACTGTGCTCGGGTAATTTTCGTGCACATATTTCTGTTGAAAGTAAATCTGCTGCGTTGTTGGCGGACGATACATGTCGCCAATTGTTTTGACTTGTCCACTGCCTGAATTTTCGCTATTTGGTTGGCCACGAACGTATGATACGTTGAAGAAGGTGCATTGATCCATGAAAGAATGGTAGAATCCGACCAAAAATATCCTGGCACTGCGGTGGCGTCAATCTTCTCCGTACGTCTGTACGCACAGATATTTGCTTGTTTTTGTAAGTAATGTACGCGATATTGCTGCTCCATATGCCTGCTCTGACGCATCCATAAATGTGTGTGATTCCTTCGTGACTGGAGTTTTTCCATCGTATATGTGCCTTAGAATTTGCATTGAGTTGAGGCCTTGCAAGTCCTTGCAAGTCCAAGATGAAATATTGTTTTGTTGTAAGAAGGTTACGAGGAACAGCTTTCATATGACCCAATTCTTCATATTCATTCATGAAGTACACATATCTTTTCCAGATTTCTGTATCTGTCCTTCTTTCCAGTGCATTCTGCAAGTTCTCAATGAAATGGCACTCGCACTCCTTTTCGGTTGGTGTACGACGCCTTTCTGCTGTTTCCAGGTTGTCTAGAGTCCAGAATCGTTCCATTAGGGTATTCGTTTCTTCTCTTGTAGCTACTGCACAAATGGCTGCTGACATCCTTGGTTCCTTTATTTTTCCAGCCACAACCCATCCCAATCTAGTCTTTTGCATGATTGGACCAGAGGGTATTCTGTGTTGTGTTCCGCACCGATGAGAATGTCGATTTTGCCCGGTTTGTTGGGCTGGCTGATCCGTAATAATGTGCGGTAGAATAAATGCTGCGATACGCATTGTAAAGTCGATGTATAGTGACTTCACCAATAGGTTTACACTAGCTCTAATTGTATTTGGTTGTCCACCGATGCCTTCAATTCGTAGTGTGGAGTCGTAACGTTTAAAAGATAATGAAGAGGCGAGTCGTTCTGATATAACGTTAATCTGTGATCCAGAATCCAGCAAAGCTTTGAAAGTAGCTTGATGTCCATTATTTCCTTGGACTATTACCCTTGCTGTTGCAAGTAGATTTATATTTTTGCTACTTGCTGAAGCTACAATTGGATTTTGTTTCTCCATTGAAGATTTTTCCAAATGCAGCAGCGTGTTGTGCCTGTCTTGGCACTTAAAACATTTAAAGCGACTTAGGCAAACCTTTGCCATGTTACCTCCTTTGAGGCAATTGACGCATAGTTTTTGTCGTTGAATCCAATTCAATCTCTCAGCGGCTGTCCTTGCACGGAAATCGTTGCACCGAAATATGAATTGATTAGACTTCTTGCAATAGAGACAATCCTTCCTTGTAGTTGAAGAAGATGCACAAGTTGCTCCCGTCGAGTCTCTTTTGGCATTGATGTGTGTTTTGCTTGCGCTAGCTAAAACACGAACTCTTTGTTCGAGAAAGTGGAGCATGGTGTCCAGTTTTTGTATTTGTTTCGAATTGCTTATTGATTGCTCGTACAGTGTCTTATTTGTGCTGTCAAGATTATTTCGTATGACCGCTATTAATATTAGGTCCCACGTTGAGATGTCCAATCCGAGTTCCTTGAGAGATGCGAGGGATGGATTGTCGTTGATGGTTTGGTGCATCAAAAAACGCTTCAATACCGTTGATGCTGTGTCTCTAGGGTTGTCGTACGCGTCAACCAAGATGTTCCATGCGTGGAGGTAGTTATCCTCTTTCAAGTCGATTTGGCGGATTAATCTTTCTGCCTCACCGATCACGCTGGTTTTAAGATACCACTTTTTCCGGATTGTCGGCATTTTGGTATTGTGTACCGTGGACACAAACATATCAAAGAATTGTGTCCATTTTAAGATATCCCCATCAAATTTGGAAATTGTTATGCGAGGCAAGTTTACTACATACCGTTTTTTGATGCTAGTGCCCCTTGAACATCAATTTCATAGATTCTTTATGAGCTCTAGTACTGAGTGCTCAATAGGAGTTCTTTGGTGCAATGCGCGACATAAGGATGCGATCATTGTACCTTGTCGTCGGCACAACGCAATCACCTTGGATTCCAGGGTTGGTTGCTTATGCTGTTCATCGCCAATCTCAAGCTTCTTGCTTGTGGCTTGATTTATGGTCACAGCGTCATTTTTGATTACTTCTAAGAACTTCAGAACTGTTGTTCTTATGTCCTCATAGAAGGCGAAGTATCCATGATTTTGTGATAGCCCGGCAGATTTTCTTATGACGTCATCATTTCCTGGACAATTTACCATTTCTCATTCATTTGAATTCAAACCCAACCTTCAGCTGATCTGATGCAAGTCCGGCAACCCCTAACGATCAGCTGTCTGCACGGCTGCGCTGTCAATATATGCACCGGCAGCTTCACTTCCGCTATTGCTATTGTGAAATGTTTTTGAAGCAGATGCGCCGATGCAAATTAATCTCCGAGTATCGGGATTTAAATCGTGTCTTATTAAAATTAAATTTTGCTTTCCGCACAGGCTACTTAAGGTAAGCCAGTGCTGAAAAAGATTACACAGTGAGTCGTTTGTTTTTTTGTTTTTTAGTCAAGTGAAACTTGCGGTGGCTTGGTGTGCGTTCAGCCTAAATTAAAGCTACCGTCTTAACATCCCCGCCGTCCGCGGCACACCTTACTATAAGGTGTTGAGAATGGATGAGGCCTTAAAGAGGCCAAGGACTGTTTACGTAACCGGTAGAAGAGGCCGGATGCGTTAAAAACACGCATACCCCCTCCCCCCATCCCTCTACACATGCGGTACTGACCCTGGTCACGACTAAGCCCACAGCGATTCTTTATGATACTGGTATCAAAAAGGTATAACTTTGAGATATATTAAATAGTGAAGATTTCATACTAATAATTTTTGTATAATTTATTTAAAAGCCATGTGCGTTTTGGTGCTTTATCACCCACACACTCATCAATACACATTCACCTAAATATACACCGACACATACAAATACACACCTCGTCGTCACCAGGCCTGCTGACATCGATGGATATATCGTGAGTACGTTTTAGCCAAAAACTGATTAAGAAAATATAAAACAAAACCAAACAAACAAATTAGCGCGCTGTTATAACTTGGTGTTTATATTTATTTAGAATATATGTCCGCTTCATGCGACTTATACTCCGCGGTTCAAGCGACCACTAACACAGTAGCTTAAACATAGACCATCAAAGAAAGTCTTGATCAAAAGGAATTTACAATTACCGTTGCTCACAGGCAACAACAGATTATGGATTACAGATTAAGTACATAAGCAAATGCAGTTTTTTCCAACACTCCTTCTCAGCGCAGCTTGTCTTCTTCTTAAACAAAATAGACTTTTACATATTCAGCGCAAACCCATTAAGTTTACAAATTCCTTATGCTTTACTTTACAAAGGTTTTTCGTTAACACATCACTGAATTCCACTGTGCTAGCTTTTTTGCTGAGTGCAATATATCAAACCGTGTAGTTATGCCTAGATGCGTTAGCGAACCTGTCAACGATTGAAAGCTACCTTGGTTCGTTCGGTGGCATCCGTCATTGTCGCATTTGACTTGAAATCCTGCCTCTAGAGGTATGGCATTAGATTTGCAGTTGTGCATACCATACTCACGTAGAAAGTTCTCAATGTAGTACTTATGACCGACACGATCAATTTCTATACCTAGGAAATGCTTCAGTTGCCCTCCATCAACTACGTCGAACTCCTGTGATATGCGGTCCTGGTGCTAGCCACAATAAGATCGTACGACTATCACATTCAGTTTGATGGCTTTACGACGTATGTACAAACATGGCTCGCTGGGGCAGGGCGTGAAACCAATCCTGATTAGCACGGTGTTCAGTTTCTTGTTCCACTCACGGCCGCTCTGTTTAAGGCCGTACAGCGACTTCTTGAGTTTTAGGACTCTGTCAGGAAAATCTTGGTTAGCAAATCCCTCTGGTTGTCCACATCTCGCAGATCACTGTTGAGATAAGCAGAAGACACGTCAATCTGATGAATATTGTAACGTGCACGACACTGCGGTCTTGGCTATTCCCTGTCTACTATTCGGTTCCGGCCGTGCTCAGGGAAATTGGGTGGGGTCTTTGGAATAGCCTTTTTATATGACACGCTTCACAAATAATAAAATTCGTAGACAGTAAGAGAAATGGGTGGACCAAAGTCAATTGAATTAAGAGATAGGTAAATTATGAAGAACTTATAATAATAATAGTAATAATAATAATAATAATAATAATAAAATGAATAATTATTAAATTTGATTTAGGTCGATTCTCATCGAACCCTTACACCACCCCCCACAGGTTTGATCGCTACGCACTGGGTGAAGATAAAACCTGGAAAGAACTAAAAAGGGTGACGATGGATCGATTACCATAGGTCTTTGGCATGGAATCGTCCTAACTCTTTCCCATTTAAGTCTTCAATTAAGAAAATCGATTGACCAAGCTTCGCTTTAATGCGCGCCTTAGTTCCGACTGGAGCTAATTTGCACTATAAGTAGCGGCCGCATTACTCAAAGTAAAATTACGCTTAATGACTTCTTGGCCGACTTCAAATGATCAAGGTCGACCACGTAAATCATAAGTATTCTGATTTTTTGTATAGGCTTTTGTTAGGTTCTTTTCTATGCTTGAGCGGATATGATGAAACTCATCCGTTCGATTCAGCTGTTGCGTACCATCACTAAGTGCATTTAGGTTTAGCAATAACTTATAGTCTTGGCCATGCACTAACATGTATTGCCCGATAAGGCGACATTCCAACAGACTGATGAAGGGAATTGCGTAATGCACAATTGACACTGGGTAAATATACATCCCATTTTCTCTGATCAGTACGAATATAGGCTCTTAGAGCTGCGTTTATGGACCGATTTACCCTTTCAGCTGCGTTTGATTGAGGAGCATAAGCTCCTGTGCGTACGTGCTCAATACTTAATTGTGAAATGAACGTAGAAAAATCATGGCTTTTAAACTGAAAACCATTATCACTCACAATTATTTCAGGCACTCCAAAACATGTGAAAAGCTCGTTCTTCAAGTAATCAATTATCACTTGCGAATTAAATTTCTTTACCGCTTTGAGGAACGTGAATTTTGAAAAATGGTTAAGTACTATGAAAATTACAATATTTCCTCTTTTCGTACGGGGAAAAGGTCCAATAAAATCAATATATAATCTTTGAAACGGTCTCTCGCTATACACTTGACTACCCATGGGCGGTTTTAAAGCACAGGTAGGATACTTGGTTGTCTTGCATATATCGCAATTGCCTATATATCTACGTACATCAACCACCATTTTCGGCCAAAAGAATCTTCGCCGAATTCGCTCCAAGCATTTGGCTATGCCACAATGACTAGACGAAGGCTGATCGTGTGTTGAACGGATCACTGGTTCACGCAGTAGTTCTGGAACATATAGTTTCCAACCAACATCGTTGCTGTTTTCACCCATAATACTACGCCGATAAATAAACTTATCTATGACTTTCACATCAGGTGTATTCACTTCCTGATAGTTGTCTCTTAGCTTGCAATATTCTTCAGACTGAAAAGCATCTGAGTCTAAATCTATTTCTGGAAAATTGTCAATCTCGAGGGTGGCGATATTGTCAACCTCTTCTTAACACCGTGAAAGCGCTTCAGCTACGACATTGTCACTACCTTTTCGAAACTCAATATCGAAGGAAAACCCTTGCAATTTAATGACCCATCGCGCTAATCTGCCATTTAGGTCTGCTTGGTTCATTAACCAACGAAGACTTGCATTGTCGGTAACGACTTTGAAGGATTGGCCTCCGATGTAAATGCGAAGCTTTTTAATCGCTAAGACAACTGCTAAACATTCCAATTCGGTAACAGTATAGTTACACTGAGCCTTGTTTAGCTTTTTCGACATATACGCTATTGGTCGTTCACATCCTGACTCATCAATTTGAGCTAGTACCGCTCCTACTCCAAACAACGAAGCATCACATTGCAAGATAAAAGGTTTTTCATAATTCAGATGTATTAAAAACGGAGCACTGCACAACTTGCGCTTGAATTTCAACAAATGCTGCTTGAGCTTGGTCATTCCATTCGAATGATTTTCCTCGCAACAATTCGGTTATCGGAAAAATTGCAGTTGAATACTGAGATATAAAACGCTGATACTACCCGGTCATTCCTAAAAATCTTCGTAACTGCTTGCGCATCTTTGGCACGGGAAATTCATCCACAGCTTGAATTTTGTCGGGGTTAATATGCAAAGTACCTTCTCCAACGACATAGCCAAGATAATCTTTTTTAGATAAGCAAAACTGACTTTTCTTAACGTTTATTGTTAGTCCCGCTTTGCGTAACTGCGTTGAGACAGTATTTAAATGTTTCAAATGTTCGTCGAAACTTGAGGACATTACTAAGAGATCATCAAGATGTACCAAGACATGCGATTTTAACTGATATGGAATGACTTGGTCCATTAATCGGCACAAAGTTTGTGGCGCATTGGTAAGGCCAAAAGGCATCCGTTTAAACTGGTATAGGGGTCGATTTGGAATGGTAAATGCTGTTTTTATGCGTGAGTTTTCATTTAAACGAATTTGCCAAAATGCATCTTTTAAGTCAATTTTGGATATGCAATGCACTGGGGGAAAAGTCTACTTATTAATCCATCAAGACTTGGCATCGGATACGCTTCCTTTACAGTAACAGCATTTAACTTTCGCGCATCTAAACAAAATCTAACCTTTCCGGGCTTAACAACGAGTGTAACTGGAGAAGACCATGGGGATGTCGGAGCTTCTTCAATGACGCCTAGTTGTATCAATCGATCAACTTCTTCGCATAATAATTTTTCTTTAGCAGGGGACAAAGGATAAAACTTTTGCTTTATCGGTTTGGCATCTGCTGTGTCGATCTCATGCTCAACCATAAATGTCTCACCGAGACCACTACGTTCTGATGAAGGAAAGTTATCGACAACCGACTGTAATTTGATTCTTTGAAATGAATCCAGTTCGGCGTTGTTTGAAACTTCTTCATTGGTGCTATTTATTTCATTCACTACATATGTAGATTGGATTGAAATGCCAAAGGCTTTCCAAAAATCCATTCCACATATTACGTTTTGTTTGATGGAAGGCACAACCAAAAATTCGAAATCTCTTTTTAACGAATTGAACGCTACAGGTATATGCACTAAACCTGCCACTACCTGCTTCTGATCATCAATTTCTCGACTTTTATCGGCTCTGAGATAAGGTGTTTAGCCAAGTCTGCACCAATAACGCTCTTATTGGCACCGCTGTCCAAAAGTGCTAAATATGGTTTCCTAAAAACTTCTATCTCAGTAAAGGGTCTAATGTCGCACGGTTTATTTGTAATTGAGGATATTGTGTAGAGATTAAGGCGGTGTTTATTGCACCAAAAGTTTTTCATACGTAAATCAGAACGAGTTTTTTGAACTTTAACAGCATCCACATTTAAGATGACTGACTGCTTTGCGCTCTCTATACTCTCGCAAACGAACATGATACGGCTTCAAAATCTGAGATTGATATGGTGTTTCAGATAATTTAAAAGGTACGTCATGTAAATAAGATTTGTCTGGTAATGATAAATGTACGTCTGGTAAGTTTGTTTTACTATCGAAAGCTATTGTCGGATGTTCGTTTTCGGAACTCGATGAACATCCTTCAATGAGTTTTCCGATTTTGATTTGCACTGACCACACTTCGGCTTATACATATCTAATAGCCCACATCCATAGCAGAAAACTCGACGTGGTTTTAGACAGTCATGGTATCTGTGACCTTGCTCATCACAGTTCCAACATTTAAACTTGTCGTTTAACCGAAGGGCACATATTTCCTCAGCGTTGATGTCAGTGTCAGTCAACTCTTCAGTCGCTTGTTCAATCACCACTTCATTAACATAACGCTTCGGCACGTTTGTACGAACTACAGGCTTGGATCGTAAATTACGAAAGAATTCTTCATGACGATGACACTCCTTGCGAAGAATTGCAAGATTTGGAGTTTCTACATGAAGAAGTTCATGAATTAAATCAGGCTTTAAATTATGCCTTACTTCTATGACTAAGTCTCTCTCCGACATGGGTTCTCGAAGAGAATCAGCTATTGCTAGCATCGCATCAAGAAACTCATCAAAATTTTCATTTACGCCTTGCTTGCGACATCGCATGACATTTTTGATATCTCGATCAGTTCGTTGGTCTTGATATCTTTCTCTTAATCGGTGACACAACTCATGCCATCCCATATGACCACCCACCCACCAGTTCTGGGTACCCGCCAATAGAATAAAAGAGATGGGCCTTTAAGAAGCAAATTCGCAAACTGGTATATCAAGTCGAAATAGTTATCAAAATATTGTGATGTTAGACAATTGACTCGGTAAATAAAGTCTTCAATGGGGATGTCATTAGAAGCCCCTGAAAATTGTATTTCCAGTTCGATATGACATTAGAGATTCTATCTGGACGATCAATCAAATAATTACTATTATTATTCTCGCGAGATGGACCACGCCTATCTCTAGAAAAGTTTCCATGCTCAGAGCTCATACGCTGGCCACTGATATGGATGTCATTTTCCCATTCTAGCTGAGGTTCTTCTCGATTCTCTCGTGCCGTGGAAGCCAAATTTAAGTTTTCAATTGCAGAGCTGATTTGATCCGCAACAGTTGAAGCAATACTACTACGAAAACCTTCTAACGTACTCGTAATAATCTGCTGAATACGACTTTCGGATAATTCTACGTTTTCCACTGCACTATTGCTTGTGTTCACTCCTAACCTCGTAACCGGTCTATGTGTAACAGAACCTATTTGATTGTTGGCGGCAGAAGCACGACCTCTACCCCTACTGGAATTTGTTCTGGGTCGAGCAGTCATATTTTCCAAACTCTGCGATACAATGAACGGCTGCTTACACTTTGGGCAGTCGTTGTGGTTACGTAACCATTGCGACAAACATAGTTTATGAAAACGATGTTTGCAGCTAGTTTCCGTAAATATTGTTTCGGCACTTGTGTCATTGCATATGACACATGATACTGCCTCGTTAGCGTTACTAACTAAGGCTACTAAGTCTTCAGCGCTACGGACCACCGCCATGACAACTGAGTTTAGCTACTAACAAAAAATACGAAATAAGCGATACGATGTAAGCGATAGGTGATACGATATAAGCGATTGGATATAAGGGATAAGATATACGTGATAAGATATATGATATACGATACGATTTGAATTTTAATTCTTTTTTTATTTTCTTTTTTATTTTTTTATTTTAATTCGCAATAACATTTATTTTCTACCTATCTCAAACGGGTCTAATTTAAAAACTTGGCATGAATATCAAAATCAAAATTAAAGAGGAACATGCCGAAAATATCCAGCATAAGCAATCTCGATTTAATTAAGACAGATTAATTTATTTTAAACTTATATCCTGGAATAGAATCGACTTAAGTCAAGACTAATAGTCCGAGGAACATGTTTAAAATAGCAAAAAGAACGCGAAATAAAATTTAACGTATTACAAATATGTCATATCTGTAGGTATGACTCCGAAAATATTCAGACTGCCAGCTGTTCCTAACCAGATACGAAATATTTTCTGAAACTACTTAACAATTTTGGATCATGATTGATTTGGATGGGAAAGGATTCGGAAAGGTGTTTTGGTAACCTCGGTATTCTAATGGGTGTTATTTTATTATTTATTGAAATACTTCGGGTTACACGTTCGGGCGCCATTTTAGGTTTGTGTAACGTGCACGATACTGCGGTCAAGGCTATTCCCAGTCTACTATTCGGTTCCGGCCGTGCTCAGGGAAATTGGTGGGTCTTTGGAATAGCCTTTTTAAATGACAGTAAGAGAAATGGGTGGACCAAAGTCAATTGAATTCAAAGATAGGTAGATTATGAAGAACTTGCTGACGCTGTTCTTCTTTCTGTGCCCTCCCTACCTGTAGAATCGACTGAAATTGTGGGATTCTACCCTATAAATGTTATAGTGTGTGAATCATATTAGGTGCCCAAATTAACAAGATTTTAATTTTTCATATTTAACATTTTACTTCAATGATTTCTTCGGGTGCCTTCATGGCTGCTTATTACTAAATTCATTTTGGTGTTCTTATCCTACTAGCGTACTTTATATTTCTTTTATATTTATAATTGAAATTAACTAAAGATCAAGAATATGTAGTTAGGATTTAGCCTATCATGCGCGCTTTGTTGTTGTGGGTTCTGTTGTGATAATTATTTACATATTTTTCTTTTGTTTTTAAATACATTTACAACTGCCTTGGTTTTCGGCTAGGCCGTACTCACGCTTATGCAACGATGTCAGCAGGCCTGATGACGACGAGGGGGTGTATGTGTATGTGTTGGTGTAGATGTATGTATATAAGTATTGATGTGTGTGTGGGTGTGTATTATTACCACAAAACGCGCATGGCTTTAAAATAGAATATATAAAAATAATAAGTACGGCTATTCACTATATAATAAATTCAATATATTTAATAACTTATTCCATTCGATACCACATCGCTTTGAAAATCGCTTCGAATCGCTGAACGCACGGTTAGTAACGCCGGTGTAGGGGGGTTTGGGGGTATGCGTTGGCGTCAACGCCTTTGGCCTCTGCAACCGGCTAAGTCAAGCTTAGCTTGGGCAGCCGGTGCAGAACATCAACTACAGTTTTTAATAAGGAAGCGTTTAACCGCAATGCTTGCAGATTTAATTTTGCTTGCACTGGCACTTGCAATAGCGGAAATGCATGAAGCTGCCGGTGCCTGTGTTAACAGCGCAGCAGTGCAGACTTGCATGCCGATCGATAGGGGCGGCCAGACTTGCGTGCAGCTCAGCTGACGGTTGGCGTTGCCAGACTTTGAATCTTGGCGCTCAAATTGCCGTTACGGTTTGAATTTGAATTTAAGCAATAATAATAATAACAATAAAATGAATAATTATTAAAGTTGATTTAGGTCGATTCTCATCGAACCCTTACAATATACATACCATTTTCTACCGCTCATTGTAATTTACGCCATATTGTTGGGCGCATCCTTTGGCCACTAGTCGAGACTTCAAGCGTACTACTTTGCAATGCTCGTCACGCTTCACTGCAAATACCCATTTACAGCCAATTGCCTTCTCTCCCTTCGGTAGATCAATTAACTCCCAAGTTTTGTTTTCGTGCAGACTGTCTATCTCCTTCTGCATCGATGGCCTCCATTCACTGGCATGATCAAAACTCAAGGCTGCATTGACGCTAGCAGGTGCAGCTACGTCATCCGTTGTCATAACATTTAAAATTTTGTACTGCTTTCGAGGGCGTCCTGGCTGCCCGGTGCGTACTTTCTTTGGCCTTCCAGGACCTCTTTTGCTCGGTTAACCGCTCCTCGTCGTCACCAATGTCTCCGTCTGTAGATTTATTTGGCACCTCCGCATCTCGTTCGGAATTTTCGTGATCCTCAGTTTGATTGCCACCATGAAGGCTTACAGGGTCATCTTCAACATCCTTCATGATCAGTGTAACATCATTATTACACAACGAGATCCTGTACCTTACGCTGTCATCTGTCATTTCACCTTCAAGAAATATAACATCTTTTGCTTGGATTACTTTTCGTGAATCGGGATTATACAATATTTAGGTGACTTACAGACTGTTTTTTGCTTGACCATGACTCATACGGTGTCATATCCTCCAGCGTAGATGTCTCTGAGCGATTTCGCAGATAAGCCGCCGTATTTATAGCTTCTGCCCAGAAAGTCTCCTTGAGACCAGCACAATCATGCTTCGTGCCATTTCTACCAGCGTTCCATTCGCGCGCTCCGCTACACCATTTTGTTGGGGTGTATACGGCACAGTAAGCTGCCTCTTGATGCCGTTGCTTACTAAATATTTTTCGAAATCGCCGCTCAAATATTCACGACCGCTGTCGCTTCTGACACATTTTATCTTGCGTCCAGTTTGTTTTTCTGCAAACGCCTTATATTCTTTGAACTTCTCAAAGATTTCATCGCGTGTTTTCATAAAACACACATGCACAAACCGAGATCTATCGTCAATGAATGTGCCAAAATACCGCGCACCACCTTCAGAACATTTTCTCATTGGGCTACAAATGTCTGTGTGTATCAAGTCTAGTGTGCCTTCGGCGCGGGTCACAGATTTCTTTGGAAATCTTTTTACATTTGTTTTGCACTTCGCGCATGTTTCACATAAATGTTCTTTAAGTCCGAACACTGCCTACCCTTCAAGGCGTGCACTAAATTTTTCTTAATCATTTTGTTCAGGCTGGCAAAATTTAAATACCCAATACCCACTTCAGTGTTGAACAAATATAAGTCTTGATGCTCCTTAGCAACTAAGATCACATCGCCTCTACGATTTTAAATGCGCGCACTCTTTGACACAAAGTTGCATTGAAGGTCTTTCACATATAATGTATCGGTCAAATCAATAGTGTTATTTTCCCACTTTATGTGTGCTTTTGTGTGCCCACGGCGACCACAATTCCAGCAGCCGGCCTGTGTTGCCTTCTTAATTTTTGTCTCTCCGTTTGACTCTGTTTGTCCGTCTGCTGTACGCCGTTCACTCTCTTCGAGTAACAGCAATATAAGCAAACACTCTTCGACCATTATAAAGCCGATCTCGCTTAGTTTTTCTACTAAGTCTGCAAACTTATGTATGTGCTCAGCTCAGTTACACGACGCGTAGGTCCCATTGGCATATGAATTTCTTTCAGGGTGTTCCAGGCACTTGCTGAAGTTTGGCAATTCTTTACATTATTTATTTGGGATGCCTTTATGCAAAGCATTATGCTTGCCAGAACCTTTCGTCTCTTGCATCAAATATTGCCTTTTTAACGACACGACCGCACACATACTGCCATAGTTCTTAATACACAAGTAAACTTTTTATTTAAACGACCCAGGCACTATAATTCTGGATTACCCGATTACCCGATTTTAATAAAAATTTCACAGATTGTCATTATTTTGTTCATTATTTCAAATGCCATCTTAAAATTTTCAAAATTCAAGATTTTGTTGTTATCGATCACATGTGTATATCGAAAACGGGATGAGTTATCGAAAATCGAAAACAAACTTGTACTGCCTAGGGATTAGGCGAGCTTAAGTTCCAAATCTGGAGTCTCTAGCTCTTATAGTCTCTGAGATCGACGCGTTCATACATACAGACGGACAGACGGACAGACTGACATGGCTATATCGACTCGTTTGTTGATGCTGATAAAGAATAAATTTACTTTATGGGGTCGGAGATGCTTTTTTCTGCCTGTTACATACTTTTGCACAAAACCATTATAACCTTTTTTCCCAATTTTAATGGGATCAGGGTATAAAAATGATGTAAAGAAGAATGATGTATAGAAGGAAATCAGCATCACCAAGTTCTTTACATTTGACTTTGGTCCTCTCGATTCCAGAACTGTCTACGACTTTTATTTTTGTGAAGCGTTTCAAAAGAAATGGCTATTCCAAAGACCCCACCTATTGCCCAGAGCACGGCCGGAACCGTATAGTAGACAGGGATAAGCCTAGACCAACTTATTTTGTCTACTGTCCACTTTGAGGATAAATATTTTTTAAGCACCCCCATTTGATCACCTATTTAAATACCACTATAACTTCAAATTAAATTATTTAATTATTGTGACCTATATATGTATATTAACGGAGAATTCTAAAGGAAACTTTTACCATAACCCGCATCTTGAAACCTGAGCGCAGTAGGTGACATACAACGGCGCTTAGGTCTCAAGTTAACTCTTACGGGCTCCACCTGCCAATAAGAACGATTATTGAAACGCAACTTTATAGTATTAAAACAGAGTATCTTTTATTAAAAATAAAACTAAAATAATCGATCCTTATATAAAAACTAATGTGAATGATGAATCTGATGCTGTTTAATAAGTTTGTTGATATAAGGTTCCAATTTACTCAAGAACAGTCGCCACGTACGGTAACAAGCAAACGATTTTTCTTTTCAGTAAGCAGTGTTGTCACAGCACTAAATCCACGTTCACACAAATATGACGATGGAAATGCTATCAAAAATCGTTGATTGATATTGACCACAATCCAGGGTACAATTGCGGGATAGGTTTTTGTAGCCAAAATTCTTGGTAACCATTTTTGAACTTGATTGTTATTTCCTCGTTTGTTGTCAATTCTATAAGTTCTTCTTCCAGCTGAGGTGACATTGCTATGTTGACATTTGAAAACGGATCCAACACCCAGTCTGGTATTTCCAAGTTCAAAATGTCCTGGTATCGTTCGGTGAAGTCAATGTGGAGGTTTTCCAAATGTTAGCAGTAGTCAAACAATTCGTCGTTACTGCATGATATTGATAAATTCGGAAAATTGTGAAACTCACGTCTGCCCAGATTCTTTTTGTGTAGAAGCCGTTTGGCTGCGAAAGCATCAACGACGTTTTTTGTTTTAATTAAATTTAGTTTATCGCCTTGCAGTATGAGATTGATGTCGTTGAACAATTTATACAGGTCTGTCATGTAAGCTATATCATTCTTTGATGTTATGAGCTTGTCGTGCAATTCTGTATCTTTAGTTTCCAAGAACTCTATAACAGAGTCAAACAGGTTGTAAAATCGAGTCAGACAATTGCCTCCAACGAACAATTGATAGCCAACGAACTTCAGTATGAAACAACAAACGGTTGAAATCCTCGTCATTAGTAACACAAAGCAGATGAAATAATCTATCATTCAAAGAGCTGTTGCGGATTTTTTTGACTGCTTTGATGACATATTGCAGTGATTGAAATAGTTATTCACCTAAGTTTCTAGCAACTAAATGTTGTCTATGGATAACGCAATGTACACGAAGGACATCTGGAATTTTATTTTTAAAGTAGCCGGAGCGCCATCCGTAGCAACTGAAATAATATTTTTCAAAGGAATCTCTTTCTCATGGCATAACTTTTCCAATATATTGAATATGGTTTCGCCTTTTGTATCGGTCTCTAAATTTCTAGCAAATAATAGTTCTTCATATATTTTCTCATCTTTAATAAACCTCACGTAAGACAACAACAATGCTTCATTAGTTGGTAAAGTGAACTCATCGAGCTGAACTGAGAATTGACTTGTCCTCAGGTGATCGCACAATGATTCTTCAATGTTTTCAGCCATTTCATCAATTCGTCTTTGCACAGAATTATTACTCAAAGGAATTTTTCGGATAATATCTGCGGCCGGTTTATGAAGCACAGTAGTTATTACTGTGGTTTACCTTCTTGAGCAATTAACAAAGAGATATTGTACGAAACTCGAAGTCCGTAGTCATCTTGCTTAGCAGCCGTCGAAAATAGTTTTGCTACACTTGGCTGAGTATTATGCTTCTTCTCTAGGTCTTGAAAATATGCTACATTCTTGTCTTTCTTATCTGGATGCATTTTATTCAAATGATCTTGCAGTCTTGAAGGCTTCATTGCTTCATTCGAAAGTGTTTTTAGACATAGAAGACACAAAGGCGACGATGGGTTTGTGGGATTTTCAATGAATCCAAATTTAATATATTCGACACAGTATTGCCGTCTCTTCTTTTTTACTTCCGACATTGTTTTGCTTTGAAAAATACGTTCAACTTCGCGAGTAGTGTAGAGGAGGCTTAATTACTGTAGCAGGTCACTACTAACACACATTATAAGGCCACATCTAGTACTGTATGCAATCATGTAAAACTCATTTAACTGATGTTAAATGAGAAACCGGAGATACATGAGATACTATAGAATAGAAAATTCAAAATATATACTTTTTGATCAAAAAGTGCGCACTAAAACCTCGCGGAGGCCGCAAAAAATCCTCGCGGAGGCCGCGGGATCCCCACCTATGGCCTAGACAGCACCTAATTGTAAACTTTACAGTTAAAACAAGTAAGAAGGCTCTAGTCGAGAAATCCGGACTAGACGATACCCTGATCCCTATACTTTACGCGTACAGTCAGTGCTTGCAAGTAATTGTGCGTGTGTGTACGACCATACTGCATACTACATACTCAACTTCAAGGTTCCATATCTCCGGTGTTTCTTAACCGATTTTAATAAAAATTTCACAAATTGTTATTATTTTGATTAATAATTCAAATGCTATTTAAAGTTTTTTCAAATTCAAGATTTTATTAAGCTTAAGTTCCAAATCTGGAGTCTCTAGCTCTTATAGTCTCTGAGATCGACGCGTTCATACATACAGACGGACAGACTGACATGGCTATATCGACTCGACTGTTGATGCTGATAAAGAATAAATATGCTTTGTGGGGTCGGAGATGCTTCCTTCTGCCTGTTACATACTTTTGCACAACTTCATAAAACCCTTTTTCCCCATTTTTAATGGGATCAGGGTATAAAAATAAGACAAAGACAGACAAACAATAAAGCGCGCATTAGGAAATATAATTAAAAATAAATAATAAAATTAGTTTATAGAAATTATGCATATAAAAATTATAAGTGTAAGAATAATGTTAGAAAAATTAGTTTAATAAGAATCAAAAGCACAAAATGAAGTTAACATTAAGCCATGAAGGCATTATAAATTAAATGTTGAAAATGAGTAATTAAAATCTTGTTAATTTGGGCACATTATCTAATTCACACACAATAACATTTATAGGGTAGAATCCCAGATACCCATTAAATTCTACAGGTAGGACGGGTAAAGCTTATTTGACTTTGGTCTTCTCAATTTCCCTTACGGTCTACGATTTATATTATTTGTGAAGCGTGTCAAACAAATTCCTATTTCGAAGATCCCACCCAAATTTCCCTGAGCACGGCCGGAACCGTATAGTAGACAGAGAATAGCCAAGACAGCAGTGTCATGCACGTTACATAAACCTAAAATGGCGCCCGAACGTGTGGCCCGAGGCATACATAAACCCTAAAATGGCACCCAAACGTGTGGCCCGAGGCATACATAAACCTAAAATGGCGCCCGAACGTGTGACAGCCGAGGTTACCTACCCCCTTTTTCAAATCCTTTCCCATCCAAATCAATAATGATCCAAAAATTTTAATTAGTTTCAGAAAATATTTCTTATCTGGTTAGGAATAGCTGACTGAATATTTTCGGATTCAGACCAACAGATAAGATCTATTAGATACACGTTGAATTTTATTTCGCGTTCCTTGTTCTGTTTTAAATATATATTTCTCGGATTATTAGTCTTGACTTTGTCGATTCTATTCCAGGATATATATTTAAAATAAACTAATCTGTTTTAATTGAATCGAGATTGCTCAAGCTGGGTATATTCGGCATGTTCCTCTTCAATCTAGAATTTGATATACCCAGTTTGTAAATTAGACCTGTTTAAGATATGTGGAAAACAAATGTTATTGCGTGTGAAAGAATATGGATAAGTCCCACAAGATTAAAGTTTATATCTTATCGCTTATATCTTATCGCTTATAGCGTATCGCTTTTATCGTATCGCTTTTATCATATTGCTTATATCTTACTGCTTAGAGCCTATCGCTTTTATCGTATCGCATATACCGTATCGCTTATTTTGTATTTCTGTAACCATTTTGGAACTTGATTTTTATTTCCTCGTTTGTTGTCAATTCTATAAGTTCTTCTTTCAGCTGAGGTGACATTGCTGTGTTGACATTTGAAAACGGATCCAACACCCAGTCTGGTATTTCCAAGTTCAAAATGTCCTGGTATCGTTCGGTGAAGTCAATGTGGAGGTTTTCCAAATGTTGGCAGAAGGCAAAAAATTCGTCGTGACTGCATGATATTGATAAATTCGGAAAATTGTGAAACTCACGTCTGCCCAGATTCTTTTTGTGTAGAAGCCGTTTGGCTGCGAAAGCAGCAACGACGTTTTTTGTTTTAATTAAATTTAGTTTATCGCCTTGCAGTATGAGATTGATGTCGTTGAACAATTTTTACAGGTCTGTCATGTAAGCTATATCATTCTTTGATGTTATGAGCTTGTCGTGCAATTCTGTATCTTTAGTTTCCAAGAACTCTATAACAGAGTCAAACAGGTTGTAAAATCGAGTCAGACAATTGCCTCCAACGAACAATTGATAGCCAACGAACTTCAGTATGAAACAACAAACGGTTGAAATCCTCGTCATTAGTAACACAAAGCAGATGAAATAATCTATCATTCAAAGAGATGTTGCGGATTTTTTTGACTGCTTTGCTGACACATTGCATTTTTAAAGTACGCTATGAAGCCTTTATGGCACCCTGTCATAGCCGGAGCGCCATCCGTAGCAACTGAAATAATATTTTTCAAAGGAATCTCTTTCTCATCGCAAAACTTTTCCAATATATTGAATATGGTTTTGCCTTCTGTATCGGTCTCTAAATTTCTAGCAAATAATAGTTCTTCACATATTTTCTCATCTTTAATAAACCTCACGTAAGACAACAACAATGCTTCATTAGTTGGTAAAGTGAGCTCATCGAGCTGAATTGAGAATTGACTTGTCCTCAGGTGATCGCACAATGATTCTTCAATGTTTTCAGCCATTTCATCAATTCGTCTTTGCACAGAATTATTACTCAAAGGAATTTTTCGGATAATATCTGCGGCCGGTTTATGAAGCACAGTAGTTATTACTGTGGTTTACCTTCTTGAGCAATTAACAAAGAGATATTGTACGAAACTCGAAGTCCGTCGTCATCTTGCTTAGCAGCCGTCGAAAATAGTTTTGCTACACTTGGCTGAGTATTATGCTTCTTCTCTAGGTCTTGAAAATATGCTACATTCTTGTCTTTCTTATCTGGATGCATTTTATTCAAATGATCTTGCAGTCTTGAAGGCTTCATTGCTTCATTCGAAAGTGTTTTTAGACATAGAAGACACAAAGGCGACGATGGGTTTGTGGGATTTTCAATGAATCCAAATTTAATATATTCGACACAGTATTGCCGTCTCTTCTTTTTTACTTCCGACATTGTTTTGCTTTGAAAAATACGTTCAACTTCGCGAGTAGTGTAGAGGAGGCTTAATTACTGTAGCAGGTCACTACTAACACACATTATAAGGCCACATCTAGTACTGTATGCAATCATGTAAAACTCATTTAACTGATGTTAAATGAGAAACCGGAGATACATGAGATACAATAGAATAGAAAATTCAAAATATATACTTTTTGATCAAAAAGTGCGCACTAAAACCTCGTGGAGGCCGCGGGATCCCCACCTATGGCCTAGACAGCACCTAATTGTAAACTTTACAGTTAAAAAAAATTAAAGAAAAAACTTAGACCTTTTCAATGTGTCTATTATATACATGACCATAAATTATTTAAGTTCCCTGCAGCAGTTGTGTACTATTTTTTACGCGTCATGCATGCATGCATCTGCAAGCCGCCTGTTGGTGTGATCTTTGACCATTTTTTATTTATTTTTTTCTTTTTGTTAATTTTATTAATTTTTAAGTTGTGCTTAATAGGTTTAGGAGATATTTGGTTGAATTGCTTATAAATATTAAAAGCAGTAACTAGTGAGTTCCTTATAGCTCTAAAGCAGCGGTCAGGGAACTTTTATAATCATTACCCCAAATGTTTGTGTCAAACTTTACATTACCTCATGGTGAAGAGTAAAAAAAGGTCAATAGAATAGAAATTTTAAAATATAAACTTTTTAACCATTACCATTACCCCCAGAAATTTCATTTGTCCCCCTTTTGGGGTAATTTACCGTGTTCAGGCTGCAGTTTCTGCAACTAGGCTTGTATGTGTCTGCTTTCCCACAGCCGTAGCAAAATACTTTGCACTCTTGATACCGGTGGCCTTTACCGGCATAATTCCAACACGATATATCTAAAGCTGATACATCAAACTCCCTATCGTGCTCAACTTCTCCGTGCGACAAATCCTCACCTTCAGTATAGGATATGACATTAACTTGCCGAAGTATTGGTCGAGAAGGAGGTACTGGTTGCTTGGCTAGTCTCCTCATACAAACCATTATGTTGAATCTCGTTTGTAAGGGTTCGATGAGAATCGACCTAAATCCACTTTAATAATTATTAATTTAATTATTATTATTATAATTTAAATTTGAAATCAAACCTTAACGGCGATTTGACCGCATAAGGTAAAAGTCCGGCAACCCCAACCGTCAGCTGAGCTGCACGCCAGTCTGGCAGACCCTAACGATCGGCATGCAAGTCTGCACGGCTGCGCTGTCAACACATGCACCGGCAGCTTCACTCATTTTCGCTATGACAAGTGCAAAACTTTCGTGCAAGCAGACTCGCATATTAAAAATTAATCTGCGACCATCCAGATTCTACTTTTACTTATTTGAATTAAAATTGTGCTGTATTCACCGGCTGCTCAAGCAAAGATTGCTGCAGCAAATATGGCCGGGAGGGATACATTTTTGTGCCGTTTCAGCCTTTGTTTTTTGCAAGGTAAGCTTGTGCCAAAAGTGTTATATAGTGGATCAAGTGTTTTGTTGTTTGTTCAGACAAGTGAAACTTGTGGTAGCTGGTGGTGCGTTCAACCTTTGTTTTTTGCAAGACAAGTGAAACTTGTGGTGGCTGGTGGTGCGTTCAGCCTATACCAAAGCCACCGTCCCTACCAGCCCGCCGTCAGCGCCTCCCGCGGCGCACTATACCATTAGGGGCCTGTAATTAGAGGCATGATGTAAAACCGTTAAAGAATGGATAAGGCCTAGCTGTAGCTGAGGCCTAACAGAGGCCTAGGCCTATCTACATAGCCGGTAGCAGAGTCCTAAGGCGTTAAGAAGCGCCCACACCCCACTTCTCTACACCGGCGTTACCATAAACGAACTAAGCGATGGTAACTGCAATGCGTTTTGATGATATTTGGTATTGAAGGAATAAGTTTCGAGTTTAATAATTAACGAATTTTTATACTTAGGATTTTTGTAACCTTTACTTTAAAGACATGCGCATTTTGGTGTTTAATATACATACACACTCATCACACACACTCATCAATAAACATGCATACAGATGCACCTCGTCGTCATCAGGCCTGCTGACATCGATGGATTTTGCGTGAAAACAAAGAAAGGTGCAGTGTGAATTAAAGAAAGAAATAATAATGTTTACGAACATTTAAAAACAAAAACGTAAAAAAAATCCGAACAAATAGATAAGACAAAGACAAAAAAACAACAAAGCGCGCATTAGGAAATAGAAATAAAAATAAATAATAAAATTAGTTTATAGAAATTATGCATATAAAAATTATAAGCGTAAGAATAATGTTAGAAAAATTAGTTTAATAAGAATCAAAAGCACAAAATGAAGTTAATATTAAGCCATGAAGGCATTATAAAGTAAATGTTGAAAATGAGTACTTAAAATCTTGTTAATTTGGGCACCTAATCTAATTCACACACAATAACATTTATAGGGTAGAATCCCAGATACCCATTAAATTCTACAGGTAGGGCGGGTAAAGCTTATTTGACTTTGGTCTTCTCAATTTCCCTTACGGTCTACGATTTTTATGATTTGTAAAGCATGTCAAACAAATGGCTATTTCGAAGACCCCACTCAAATTTCCCTGAGCACGGCCGGAACCGTATAGTAGACAGAGAATAGCCAAGACAGCAGTGTCGTGCACGTTACATAAACCTAAAATGGCGCCCGAACGTGTGTCCCGAGGCATACATAAACCTAAAATGGCGCCCGAACGTGTGACCCGAGGTATTATAATTACAAAATAACAGCCGAGGTTACCGATACCCCCATTTTCAAATCCTTTCCCATCCAAATCAATAATGATCCAAAAATTTTAATTAGTTTCAGAAAATATTTCTTATCTGGTTAGGAATAGCTGACTGAATATTTTCGGATTCAGACCAACAGATAAGATCTATTAGATACACGTTGAATTTTATTTCGCGTTCCTTGTTCTGTTTTAAATATATATTTCTCGGATTATTAGTCTTGACTTTGTCGATTCTATTCCAGGATATATATTTAAAATAAACTAATCTGTTTTAATTGAATCGAGATTTCATATGCTGGATATATTCGGCATGTTCCTCTTCAATCTAGAATTTGATATACCCAGTTTGTAAATTAGACCTGTTTAAGATATGTGGAAAACAAATGTTATTGCGTGTGAAAGAATATGGATAAGTCCCACAAGATTAAAGTTAATATCTTATCGCTTATATTTTATCGCTTATAGCGTATCGCTTTTATCGTATCGCTTTTATCATATCGCTTATATCTTACTGCTTAGAGCCTATCGCTTTTATCGTATCGCATATACCGTATCGCTTATTTTGTATTTCTGTAACCATTTTGGAACTTGATTTTTATTTCCTCGTTTGTTGTCAATTCTATAAGTTCTTCTTTCAGCTGAGGTGACATTGCTGTGTTGACATTTGAAAACGGATCCAACACCCAGTCTGGTATTTCCAAGTTCAAAATGTCCTGGTATCGTTCGGTGAAGTCAATGTGGAGGTTTTCCAAATGTTGGCAGAAGGCAAAAAATTCGTCGTGACTGCATGATATTGATAAATTCGGAAAATTGTGAAACTCACGTCTGCCCAGATTCTTTTTGTGTAGAAGCCGTTTGGCTGCGAAAGCAGCAACGACGTTTTTTGTTTTAATTAAATTTAGTTTATCGCCTTGCAGTATGAGATTGATGTCGTTGAACAATTTTTACAGGTCTGTCATGTAAGCTATATCATTCTTTGATGTTATGAGCTTGTCGTGCAATTCTGTATCTTTAGTTTCCAAGAACTCTATAACAGAGTCAAACAGGTTGTAAAATCGAGTCAGACAATTGCCTCCAACGAACAATTGATAGCCAACGAACTTCAGTATGAAACAACAAACGGTTGAAATCCTCGTCATTAGTAACACACAGCAGATGAAATAATCTATCATTCAAAGAGCTGTTGCGGATTTTTTTGACTGCTTTGCTGACACATTGCATTTTTAAAGTACGCTATGAAGCCTTTATGGCACCCTGTCATAGCCGGAGCGCCATCCGTAGCAACTGAAATAATATTTTTCAAAGGAATCTCTTTCTCATCGCAAAACTTTTCCAATATATTGAATATGGTTTTGCCTTCTGTATCGGTCTCTAAATTTCTAGCAAATAATAGTTCTTCACATATTTTCTCATCTTTAATAAACCTCACGTAAGACAACAACAATGCTTCATTAGTTGGTAAAGTGAGCTCATCGAGCTGAATTGAGAATTGACTTGTCCTCAGGTGATCGCACAATGATTCTTCAATGTTTTCAGCCATTTCATCAATTCGTCTTTGCACAGAATTATTACTCAAAGGAATTTTTCGGATAATATCTGCGGCCGGTTTATGAAGCACAGTAGTTATTACTGTGGTTTACCTTCTTGAGCAATTAACAAAGAGATATTGTACGAAACTCGAAGTCCGTCGTCATCTTGCTTAGCAGCCGTCGAAAATAGTTTTGCTACACTTGGCTGAGTATTATGCTTCTTCTCTAGGTCTTGAAAATATGCTACATTCTTGTCTTTCTTATCTGGATGCATTTTATTCAAATGATCTTGCAGTCTTGAAGGCTTCATTGCTTCATTCGAAAGTGTTTTTAGACATAGAAGACACAAAGGCGACGATGGGTTTGTGGGATTTTCAATGAATCCAAATTTAATATATTCGACACAGTATTGCCGTCTCTTCTTTTTTACTTCCGACATTGTTTTGCTTTGAAAAATACGTTCAACTTCGCGAGTAGTGTAGAGGAGGCTTAATTACTGTAGCAGGTCACTACTAACACACATTATAAGGCCACATCTAGTACTGTATGCAATCATGTAAAACTCATTTAACTGATGTTAAATGAGAAACCGGAGATACATGAGATACAATAGAATAGAAAATTCAAAATATATACTTTTTGATCAAAAAGTGCGCACTAAAACCTCGCGGAGGCCGCGGGATCCCCACCTATGGCCTAGACAGCACCTAATTGTAAACTTTACAGTTAAAAAAAATTAAAGAAAAAACTTAGACCTTTTCAATGTGTCTATTATATACATGACCATAAATTATTTAAGTTCCCTGCAGCAGTTGTGTACTATTTTTTACGCGTCATGCATGCATGCATCTGCAAGCCGCCTGTTGGTGTGATCTTTGACCATTTTTTATTTATTTTTTTCTTTTTGTTAATTTTATTAATTTTTAAGTTGTGCTTAATAGGTTTAGGAGATATTTGGTTGAATTGCTTATAAATATTAAAAGCAGTAACTAGTGAGTTCCTTATAGCTCTAAAGCAGCGGTCAGGGAACTTTTATAATCATTACCCCAAATGTTTGTGTCAAACTTTACATTACCTCATGGTGAAGAGTAAAAAAAGGTCAATAGAATAGAAATTTTAAAATATAAACTTTTTAACCATTACCATTACCCCCAGAAATTTCATTTGTCCCCCTTTTGGGGTAATTTACCGTGTTCAGGCTGCAGTTTCTGCAATTAGGCTTGTATGTGTCTGCTTTCCCACAGCCGTAGCAAAATACTTTGCACTCTTGATACCGGTGGCCTTTACCGGCATAATTCCAACACGATATATCTAAAGCTGATACATCAAACTCCCTATCGTGCTCAACTTCTCCGTGCGACAAATCCTCTCCTTCAGTATAGGATATGACATTAACTTGCCGAAGTATTGGTCGAGAAGGAGGTACTGGTTGCTTGGCTAGTCTCCTCATACAAACCATTATGTTGAATCTCGTTTGTAAGGGTTCGATGAGAATCGACCTAAATCCACTTTAATAATTATTAATTTAATTATTATTATTATAATTTAAATTTGAAATCAAACCTTAACGGCGATTTGACCGCATAAGGTAAAAGTCCGGCAACCCCAACCGTCAGCTGAGCTGCACGCCAGTCTGGCAGACCCTAACGATCGGCATGCAAGTCTGCACGGCTGCGCTGTCAACACATGCACCGGCAGCTTCACTCATTTTCGCTATGACAAGTGCAAAACTTTCGTGCAAGCAGACTCGCATACTAAAAATTAATCTGCGACCATCCAGATTCTAATTGGACTTATTTGAATTAAAATTGTGCTGTATTCACCGGCTGCTCAAGCAAAGATTGCTGCAGCAAATATGGCCGGGAGGGATACATTTTTGTGCCGTTTCAGCCTTTGTTTTTTGCAAGGTAAGCTTGTGCCAAAAGTGTTATATAGTGGATCAAGTGTTTTGTTGTTTGTTCAGACAAGTGAAACTTGTGGTAGCTGGTGGTGCGTTCAACCTTTGTTTTTTGCAAGACAAGTGAAACTTGTGGTGGCTGGTGGTGTGTTCAGCCTAAACCAAAGCCACCGTCCCTACCAGCCCGCCGTCAGCGCCTCCCGCGGCGCACTACACCATTAGGGGCCTGTAATTAGAGGCATGATGTAAAACCGTTAAAGAATGGATAAGGCCTAGCTGTAGCTGAGGCCTAACAGAGGCCTAGGCCTATCTACATAGCCGGTAGCAGAGTCCTAAGGCGTTAAGAAGCGCCCACACCCCACTTCTCTACACCGGCGTTACAATAAACGAACTAAGCGATGGTAACTGCAATGCGTTTTGATGATATTTGGTATCGAAGGAATAAGTTTCGAGTTTAATAATTAACGAATTTTTATACTTATGATTCTTGTAACCTTTACTTTAAAGACATGCGCATTTTGGTGTTTAAGATACATACACACTCATCACACACACTCATTAATAAACATGCATACAGATGCACCTCGTCGTCATCAGGCCTGCTGACATCGATGGATTTTGCGTGTAAACAAAGAAAGGTGCAGTGTGAATTAAAGAAAGAAATAATAATGATTACGAACATTTAAAAACAAAAACGTAAAAAAAATCCGAACAAACAGATAAGACAAAGACAAAAAAACAACAAAGCGCGCATTAGGAAATAGAAATAAAAATAAATAATAAAATTAGTTTATAGAAATTATGCATATAAAAATTATAAGTGTAAGAATAATGTTAGAAAAATTAGTTTAATAAGAATCAAAAGCACAAAATGAAGTTAATATTAAGCCATGAAGGCATTATAAAGTAAATGTTGAAAATGAGTACTTAAAATCTTGTTAATTTGGGCACCTTATCTAATTCACACACAATAACATTTATAGGGTAGAATCCCAGATACCCATTAAATTCTACAGGTAGGGCGGGTAAAGCTTATTTGACTTTGGTCTTCCCAATTTCCCTTACGGTCTACGATTTATATTATTTGTGAAGCGTGTCAAACAAATTCCTATTTCGAAGATCCCACCCAAATTTCCCTGAGCACGGCCGGAACCGTATAGTAGACAGAGAATAGCCAAGACAGCAGTGTCGTGCACGTTACATAAACCTAAAATGGCGCCCGAACGTGTGTCCCGAGGCATACATAAACCTAAAATGGCGCCCGAACGTGTGACCCGAGGTATTTTAATTATAAAATAACAGCCGAGGTTACCGATACCCCCATTTTCAAATCCTTTCCCATCCAAATCAATAAGGATCCAAAAATTTTAATTAGTTTCTGAAAATATTTCATATCTGGTTAGGAATAGCTGACTATCTGAATATTTTCGGAGTCAGACCAACAGATAAGATCTATTAGACACACGTTGAATTTTATTTCGCGTTCCTTATTCTATTTTAAATATATATTTAGTCTTGACTTTGTCGATTCTATTCCAAGATATATTTAAAATAAACTAATCTGTTTTAATTGAATCGAGATTGCTCATGCTGGATATATTCGGCATGTTCCTCTTCAATCTAGAATTTGATATTCATACCCAGTTTGTAAATTAGACCTGTTTAAGATATGCGGAAAACAAATGTTATTGCGTGTGAAAGAATATGGATAAGTCCCACAAGATTAAAGTTTATATCTTATCGCTTATATCTTATCGCTTATAGCGTATCGCTTTTATCGTATCGCTTTTATCATATTGCTTATATCTTACTGCTTAGAGCCTATCGCTTTTATCGTATCGCATATACCGTATCGCTTATTTTGTATTTCTGTAACCATTTTGGAACTTGATTTTTATTTCCTCGTTTGTTGTCAATTCTATAAGTTCTTCTTTCAGCTGAGGTGACATTGCTGTGTTGACATTTGAAAACGGATCCAACACCCAGTCTGGTATTTCCAAGTTCAAAATGTCCTGGTATCGTTCGGTGAAGTCAATGTGGAGGTTTTCCAAATGTTGGCAGAAGGCAAAAAATTCGTCGTTACTGCATGATATTGATAAATTCGGAAAATTGTGAAACTCACGTCTGCCCAGATTCTTTTTGTGTAGAAGCCGTTTGGCTGCGAAAGCATCAACGACGTTTTTTGTTTTAATTAAATTTAGTTTATCGCCTTGCAGTATGAGATTGATGTCGTTGAACAATTTATACAGGTCTGTCATGTAAGCTATATCATTCTTTGATGTTATGAGCTTGTCGTGCAATTCTGTATCTTTAGTTTCCAAGAACTCTATAACAGAGTCAAACAGGTTGTAAAATCGAGTCAGACAATTGCCTCCAACGAACAATTGATAGCCAACGAACTTCAGTATGAAACAACAAACGGTTGAAATCCTCGTCATTAGTAACACAAAGCTGATGAAATAATCTATCATTCAAAGAGCTGTTGCGGATTTTTTTGACTGTTTTGATGACATATTGCAGTGATTGAAATAGTTATTCACTTAAGTTTCTAGCAACTAAATGTTGTCTATGGATAACGCAATGTACACGAAGGACATCTGGAATTTTATTTTTTAAGTACGCTATGAAGCCTTTATGACACCCTGTCATAGCCGAAGCGCCATCCGTAGCAACTGAAATAATATTTTTCAAAGGAATCTCTTTCTCATCGCAAAACCTTTCGAATATATTGAATATGGTTTCGCCTTCTGAATCGGTCTCTAAATTTCTAGCAAATAATAGTTCTTCACATATTTTCTCATCTTTAATAAACGTCACGTAAGACAACAATTTAACAGATGTTAAATGAGAAACCGGAGATACATGAGATACAATAGAATAGAAAATTCAAAATATATACTTTTTGATGAAAAAAAAAAAGTCCGCACAAAAACCTCGCGGAAGCCGCGGGTTCCCCACCTATGGCCTAGACAGCACCTAATGGTAAACATTACAGTTAACAAAAAAATGAAAAACCCAGACTTTTCAATGTGTCTTTTATATACATGACCATAAATTATTTAAGTTCTCGTAGTAGTTGTGTACTATATTTCACGCGTCATGCATGCATGAAATTAATTTGTTAATTTTATTAATTTTTAAGTTGTGCTTAATAGGTTTAGGAGATATTTGGTTGAATTGTTTATAAATATTAAAAGCAGTAACTAGTGAGTTCCTTATAGCTCTAAAGCAGCGGTCAGGGAACTTTTATAATCATTACCCCAAATGTTTGTGTCAAACTTTACATTACCTCATGGTGAAGAGTAAAAAAAGGTCAATAGAATAGAAATTTTAAAATATAAACTTTTTAACCATTACCATTACCCCCAGAAATTTCATTTGTCCCCCTTTTGGGGTAATTTACCGTGTTCAGGCTGCAGTTTCTGCAACTAGGCTTGTATGTGTCTGCTTTCCCACAGCCGTAGCAAAATACTTTGCACTCTTGATACCGGTGGCCTTTACCGGCATAATTCCAACACGATATATCTAAAGCTGATACATCAAACTCCCTATCGTGCTCAACTTCTCCGTGCGACAAATCCTCACCTTCAGTATAGGATATGACATTAACTTGCCGAAGTATTGGTCGAGAAGGAGGTACTGGTTGCTTGGCTAGTCTCCTCATACAAACCATTATGTTGAATCTCGTTTGTAAGGGTTCGATGAGAATCGACCTAAATCCACTTTAATAATTATTAATTTAATTATTATTATTATAATTTAAATTTGAAATCAAACCTTAACGGCGATTTGACCGCATAAGGTAAAAGTCCGGCAACCCCAACCGTCAGCTGAGCTGCACGCCAGTCTGGCAGACCCTAACGATCGGCATGCAAGTCTGCACGGCTGCGCTGTCAACACATGCACCGGCAGCTTCACTCATTTTCGCTATGACAAGTGCAAAACTTTCGTGCAAGCAGACTCGCATATTAAAAATTAATCTGCGACCATCCAGATTCTAATTGGACTTATTTGAATTAAAATTGTGCTGTATTCACCGGCTGCTCAAGCAAAGATTGCTGCAGCAAATATGGCCGGGAGGGATACATTTTTGTGCCGTTTCAGCCTTTGTTTTTTGCAAGGTAAGCTTGTGCCAAAAGTGTTATATAGTGGATCAAGTGTTTTGTTGTTTGTTCAGACAAGTGAAACTTGTGGTAGCTGGTGGTGCGTTCAACCTTTGTTTTTTGCAAGACAAGTGAAACTTGTGGTGGCTGGTGGTGTGTTCAGCCTAAACCAAAGCCACCGTCCCTACCAGCCCGCCGTCAGCGCCTCCCGCGGCGCACTACACCATTAGGGGCCTGTAATTAGAGGCATGATGTAAAACCGTTAAAGAATGGATAAGGCCTAGCTGTAGCTGAGGCCTAACAGAGGCCTAGGCCTATCTACATAGCCGGTAGCAGAGTCCTAAGGCGTTAAGAAGCGCCCACACCCCACTTCTCTACACCGGCGTTACAATAAACGAACTAAGCGATGGTAACTGCAATGCGTTTTGATGATATTTGGTATCGAAGGAATAAGTTTTGAGTTTAATAATTAACGAATTTTTATACTTATGATTCTTGTAACCTTTACTTTAAAGACATGCGCATTTTGGTGTTTAAGATACATACACACTCATCACACACACTCATTAATAAACATGCATACAGATGCACCTCGTCGTCATCAGGCCTGCTGACATCGATGGATTTTGCGTGTAAACAAAGAAAGGTGCAGTGTGAATTAAAGAAAGAAATAATAATGATTACGAACATTTAAAAACAAAAACGTAAAAAAAAATCCGAACAAACAGATAAGACAAAGACAAAAAAACAACAAAGCGCGCATTAGGAAATAGAAATAAAAATAAATAATAAAATTAGTTTATAGAAATTATGCATATAAAAATTATAAGTGTAAGAATAATGTTAGAAAAATTAGTTTAATAAGAATCAAAAGCACAAAATGAAGTTAATATTAAGCCATGAAGGCATTATAAAGTAAATGTTGAAAATGAGTACTTAAAATCTTGTTAATTTGGGCACCTTATCTAATTTACACACAATAACATTTATAGGGTAGAATCCCAGATACCCATTAAATTCTACAGGTAGGGCGGGTAAAGCTTATTTGACTTTGGTCTTCCCAATTTCCCTTACGGTCTACGATTTATATTATTTGTGAAGCGTGTCAAACAAATTCCTATTTCGAAGATCCCACCCAAATTTCCCTGAGCACGGCCGGAACCGTATAGTAGACAGAGAATAGCCAAGACAGCAGTGTCGTGCACGTTACATAAACCTAAAATGGCGCCCGAACGTGTGTCCCGAGGCATACATAAACCTAAAATGGCGCCCGAACGTGTGACCCGAGGTATTTTAATTATAAAATAACAGCCGAGGTTACCGATACCCCCATTTTCAAATCCTTTCCCATCCAAATCAATAAGGATCCAAAAATTTTAATTAGTTTCTGAAAATATTTCATATCTGGTTAGGAATAGCTGACTGTCTGAATATTTTCGGAGTCAGACCAACAGATAAGATCTATTAGATACACGTTGAATTTTAATTCGCGTTCCTTATTCTATTTTAAATATATATTTAGTCTTGACTTTGTCGATTCTATTCCAAGATATATTTAAAATAAACTAATCTGTTTTAATTGAATCGAGATTGCTCATGCTGGATATATTCGGCATGTTCCTCTTCAATCTAGAATTTGATATTCATACCCAGTTTGTAAATTAGACCTGTTTAAGATATGCGGAAAACAAATGTTATTGCGTGTGAAAGAATATGGATAAGTCCCACAAGATTAAAGTTTATATCTTATCGCTTATAGCGTATCGCTTTTATCGTATCGCTTTTATCATATTGCTTATATCTTACTGCTTAGAGCCTATCGCTTTTATCGTATCGCATATACCGTATCGCTTATTTTGTATTTCTGTAACCATTTTGGAACTTGATTTTTATTTCCTCGTTTGTTGTCAATTCTATAAGTTCTTCTTTCAGCTGAGGTGACATTGCTGTGTTGACATTTGAAAACGGATCCAACACCCAGTCTGGTATTTCCAAGCTCAAAATGTCCTGGTATCGTTCGGTGAAGTCAATGTGGAGGTTTTCCAAATGTTGGCAGAAGGCAAAAAATTCGTCGTGACTGCATGATATTGATAAATTCGGAAAATTGTGAAACTCACGTCTGCCCAGATTCTTTTTGTGTAGAAGCCGTTTGGCTGCGAAAGCATCAACGACGTTTTTTGTTTTAATTAAATTTAGTTTATCGCCTTGCAGTATGAGATTGATGTCGTTGAACAATTTATACAGGTCTGTCATGTAAGCTATATCATTCTTTGATGTTATGAGCTTGTCGTGCAATTCTGTATCTTTAGTTTCCAAGAACTCTATAACAGAGTCAAACAGGTTGTAAAATCGAGTCAGACAATTGCCTCCAACGAACAATTGATAGCCAACGAACTTCAGTATGAAACAACAAACGGTTGAAATCCTCGTCATTAGTAACACAAAGCTGATGAAATAATCTATCATTCAAAGAGCTGTTGCGGATTTTTTTGACTGTTTTGATGACATATTGCAGTGATTGAAATAGTTATTCACTTAAGTTTCTAGCAACTAAATGTTGTCTATGGATAACGCAATGTACACGAAGGACATCTGGAATTTTATTTTTTAAGTACGCTATGAAGCCTTTATGACACCCTGTCATAGCCGAAGCGCCATCCGTAGCAACTGAAATAATATTTTTCAAAGGAATCTCTTTCTCATCGCAAAACCTTTCGAATATATTGAATATGGTTTCGCCTTCTGAATCGGTCTCTAAATTTCTAGCAAATAATAGTTCTTCACATATTTTCTCATCTTTAATAAACGTCACGTAAGACAACAATTTAACAGATGTTAAATGAGAAACCGGAGATACATGAGATACAATAGAATAGAAAATTCAAAATATATACTTTTTGATGAAAAAAAAAAAGTCCGCACAAAAACCTCGCGGAAGCCGCGGGTTCCCCACCTATGGCCTAGACAGCACCTAATGGTAAACATTACAGTTAACAAAAAAATGAAAAACCCAGACTTTTCAATGTGTCTTTTATATACATGACCATAAATTATTTAAGTTCTCGTAGTAGTTGTGTACTATATTTCACGCGTCATGCATGCATGAAATTAATTTGTTAATTTTATTAATTTTTAAGTTGTGCTTAATAGGTTTAGGAGATATTTGGTTGAATTGTTTATAAATATTAAAAGCAGTAACTAGTGAGTTCCTTATAGCTCTAAAGCAGCGGTCAGGGAACTTTTATAATCATTACCCCAAATGTTTGTGTCAAACTTTACATTACCTCATGGTGAAGAGTAAAAAAAGGTCAATAGAATAGAAATTTTAAAATATAAACTTTTTAACCATTACCATTACCCCCAGAAATTTCATTTGTCCCCCTTTTGGGGTAATTTACCGTGTTCAGGCTGCAGTTTCTGCAATTAGGCTTGTATGTGTCTGCTTTCCCACAGCCGTAGCAAAATACTTTGCACTCTTGATACCGGTGGCCTTTACCGGCATAATTCCAACACGATATATCTAAAGCTGATACATCAAACTCCCTATCGTGCTCAACTTCTCCGTGCGACAAATCCTCTCCTTCAGTATAGGATATGACATTAACTTGCCGAAGTATTGGTCGAGAAAGAGGTACTGGTTGCTTGGCTAGTCTCCTCATACAAACCATTATGTTGAATCTCGTTTGTAAGGGTTCGATGAGAATCGACCTAAATCCACTTTAATAATTATTAATTTAATTATTATTATTATAATTTAAATTTGAAATCAAACCTTAACGGCGATTTGACCGCATAAGGTAAAAGTCCGGCAACCCCAACCGTCAGCTGAGCTGCACGCCAGTCTGGCAGACCCTAACGATCGGCATGCAAGTCTGCACGGCTGCGCTGTCAACACATGCACCGGCAGCTTCACTCATTTTCGCTATGACAAGTGCAAAACTTTCGTGCAAGCAGACTCGCATATTAAAAATTAATCTGCGACCATCCAGATTCTAATTGGACTTATTTGAATTAAAATTGTGCTGTATTCACCGGCTGCTCAAGCAAAGATTGCTGCAGCAAATATGGCCGGGAGGGATACATTTTTGTGCCGTTTCAGCCTTTGTTTTTTGCAAGGTAAGCTTGTGCCAAAAGTGTTATATAGTGGATCAAGTGTTTTGTTGTTTGTTCAGACAAGTGAAACTTGTGGTAGCTGGTGGTGCGTTCAACCTTTGTTTTTTGCAAGACAAGTGAAACTTGTGGTGGCTGGTGGTGTGTTCAGCCTAAACCAAAGCCACCGTCCCTACCAGCCCGCCGTCAGCGCCTCCCGCGGCGCACTACACCATTAGGGGCCTGTAATTAGAGGCATGATGTAAAACCGTTAAAGAATGGATAAGGCCTAGCTGTAGCTGAGGCCTAACAGAGGCCTAGGCCTATCTACATAGCCGGTAGCAGAGTCCTAAGGCGTTAAGAAGCGCCCACACCCCACTTCTCTACACCGGCGTTACAATAAACGAACTAAGCGATGGTAACTGCAATGCGTTTTGATGATATTTGGTATCGAAGGAATAAGTTTTGAGTTTAATAATTAACGAATTTTTATACTTATGATTCTTGTAACCTTTACTTTAAAGACATGCGCATTTTGGTGTTTAAGATACATACACACTCATCACACACACTCATTAATAAACATGCATACAGATGCACCTCGTCGTCATCAGGCCTGCTGACATCGATGGATTTTGCGTGTAAACAAAGAAAGGTGCAGTGTGAATTAAAGAAAGAAATAATAATGATTACGAACATTTAAAAACAAAAACGTAAAAAAAAATCCGAACAAACAGATAAGACAAAGACAAAAAAACAACAAAGCGCGCATTAGGAAATAGAAATAAAAATAAATAATAAAATTAGTTTATAGAAATTATGCATATAAAAATTATAAGTGTAAGAATAATGTTAGAAAAATTAATTTAATAAGAATCAAAAGCACAAAATGAAGTTAATATTAAGCCATGAAGGCATTATAAATTAAATGTTGAAAATGAGTAATTAAAATCTTGTTAATTTGGGCACATTATCTAATTCACACACAATAACATTTATAGGGTAGAATCCCAGATACCCATTAAATTCTACAGGTAGGGCGGGTAAAGCTTATTTGACTTTGGTCTTCCCAATTTCCCTTACGGTCTACGATTTATATTATTTGTGAAGCGTGCCAAACAAATGCCTATTTCGAAGATCCCACCCAAATTTCCCTGAGCACGGCCGGAACCGTATAGTAGACAGAGAATAGCCAAGACAGCAGTGTCGTGCACGTTACATAAACCTAAAATGGCGCCCGAACGTGTGTCCCGAGGCATACATAAACCTAAAATGGCGCCCGAACGTGTGACCCGAGGTATTTTAATTATAAAATAACAGCCGAGGTTACCGATACCCCCATTTTCAAATCCTTTCCCATCCAAATCAATAAGGATCCAAAAATTTTAATTAGTTTCTGAAAATATTTCATATCTGGTTAGGAATAGCTGACTGTCTGAATATTTTCGGAGTCAGACCAACAGATAAGATCTATTAGACACACGTTGAATTTTAATTCGCGTTCCTTATTCTATTTTAAATATATATTTAGTCTTGACTTTGTCGATTCTATTCCAAGATATATTTAAAATAAACTTATCTGTTTTAATTGAATCGAGATTGCTCATGCTGGATATATTCGGCATGTTCCTCTTCAATCTAGAATTTGATATTCATACCCAGTTTGTAAATTAGACCTGTTTAAGATATGCGGAAAACAAATGTTATTGCGTGTGAAAGAATATGGATAAGTCCCACAAGATTAAAGTTTATATCTTATCGCTTATATCTTATCGCTTATAGCGTATCGCTTTTATCGTATCGCTTTTATCATATTGCTTATATCTTACTGCTTAGCGCCTATCGCTTTTATCGTATCGCATATACCGTATCGCTTATTTTGTATTTCTGTAACCATTTTGGAACTTGATTTTTATTTCCTCGTTTGTTGTCAATTCTATAAGTTCTTCTTTCAGCTGAGGTGACATTGCTGTGTTGACATTTGAAAACGGATCCAACACCCAGTCTGGTATTTCCAAGTTCAAAATGTCCTGGTATCGTTCGGTGAAGTCAATGTGGAGGTTTTCCAAATGTTGGCAGAAGGCAAAAAATTCGTCGTGACTGCATGATATTGATAAATTCGGAAAATTGTGAAACTCACGTCTGCCCAGATTCTTTTTGTGTAGAAGCCGTTTGGCTGCGAAAGCATCAACGACGTTTTTTGTTTTAATTAAATTTAGTTTATCGCCTTGCAGTATGAGATTGATGTCGTTGAACAATTTATACAGGTCTGTCATGTAAGCTATATCATTCTTTGATGTTATGAGCTTGTCGTGCAATTCTGTATCTTTAGTTTCCAAGAACTCTATAACAGAGTCAAACAGGTTGTAAAATCGAGTCAGACAATTGCCTCCAACGAACAATTGATAGCCAACGAACTTCAGTATGAAACAACAAACGGTTGAAATCCTCGTCATTAGTAACACAAAGCTGATGAAATAATCTATCATTCAAAGAGCTGTTGCGGATTTTTTTGACTGTTTTGATGACATATTGCAGTGATTGAAATAGTTATTCACTTAAGTTTCTAGCAACTAAATGTTGTCTATGGATAACGCAATGTACACGAAGGACATCTGGAATTTTATTTTTTAAGTACGCTATGAAGCCTTTATGACACCCTGTCATAGCCGAAGCGCCATCCGTAGCAACTGAAATAATATTTTTCAAAGGAATCTCTTTCTCATCGCAAAACCTTTCGAATATATTGAATATGGTTTCGCCTTCTGAATCGGTCTCTAAATTTCTAGCAAATAATAGTTCTTCACATATTTTCTCATCTTTAATAAACGTCACGTAAGACAACAATTTAACAGATGTTAAATGAGAAACCGGAGATACATGAGATACAATAGAATAGAAAATTCAAAATATATACTTTTTGATGAAAAAAAAAAAGTCCGCACAAAAACCTCGCGGAAGCCGCGGGTTCCCCACCTATGGCCTAGACAGCACCTAATGGTAAACATTACAGTTAACAAAAAAATGAAAAACCCAGACTTTTCAATGTGTCTTTTATATACATGACCATAAATTATTTAAGTTCTCGTAGTAGTTGTGTACTATATTTCACGCGTCATGCATGCATGAAATTAATTTGTTAATTTTATTAATTTTTAAGTTGTGCTTAATAGGTTTAGGAGATATTTGGTTGAATTGTTTATAAATATTAAAAGCAGTAACTAGTGAGTTCCTTATAGCTCTAAAGCAGCGGTCAGGGAACTTTTATAATCATTACCCCAAATGTTTGTGTCAAACTTTACATTACCTCATGGTGAAGAGTAAAAAAAGGTCAATAGAATAGAAATTTTAAAATATAAACTTTTTAACCATTACCATTACCCCCAGAAATTTCATTTGTCCCCCTTTTGGGGTAATTTACCGTGTTCAGGCTGCAGTTTCTGCAATTAGGCTTGTATGTGTCTGCTTTCCCACAGCCGTAGCAAAATACTTTGCACTCTTGATACCGGTGGCCTTTACCGGCATAATTCCAACACGATATATCTAAAGCTGATACATCAAACTCCCTATCGTGCTCAACTTCTCCGTGCGACAAATCCTCTCCTTCAGTATAGGATATGACATTAACTTGCCGAAGTATTGGTCGAGAAGGAGGTACTGGTTGCTTGGCTAGTCTCCTCATACAAACCATTATGTTGAATCTCGTTTGTAAGGGTTCGATGAGAATCGACCTAAATCCACTTTAATAATTATTAATTTAGTTATTATTATTATAATTTAAATTTGAAATCAAACCTTAACGGCGATTTGACCGCCAAAGGTAAAAGTCCGGCAACCCCAACCGTCAGCTGAGCTGCACGCCAGTCTGGCAGACCCTAACGATCGGCATGCAAGTCTGCACGGCTGCGCTGTCAACACATGCACCGGCAGCTTCACTCATTTTCGCTATGACAAGTGCAAAACTTTCGTGCAAGCAGACTCGCATATTAAAAATTAATCTGCGACCATCCAGATTCTAATTGGACTTATTTGAATTAAAATTGTGCTGTATTCACCGGCTGCTCAAGCAAAGATTGCTGCAGCAAATATGGCCGGGAGGGATACATTTTTGTGCCGTTTCAGCCTTTGTTTTTTGCAAGGTAAGCTTGTGCCAAAAGTGTTATATAGTGGATCAAGTGTTTTGTTGTTTGTTCAGACAAATGAAACTTGTGGTAGCTGGTGGTGCGTTCAACCTTTGTTTTTTGCAAGACAAGTGAAACTTGTGGTGGCTGGTGGTGTGTTCAGCCTAAACCAAAGCCACCGTCCCTACCAGCCCGCCGTCAGCGCCTCCCGCGGCGCACTACACCATTAGGGGCCTGTAATTAGAGGCATGATGTAAAACCGTTAAAGAATGGATAAGGCCTAGCTGTAGCTGAGGCCTAACAGAGGCCTAGGCCCATCTACATAGCCGGTAGCAGAGTCCTAAGGCGTTAAGAAGCGCCCACACCCCACTTCTCTACACCGGCGTTACAATAAACGAACTAAGCGATGGTAACTGCAATGCGTTTTGATGATATTTGGTATCGAAGGAATAAGTTTCGAGTTTAATAATTAACGAATTTTTATACTTATGATTCTTGTAACCTTTACTTTAAAGACATGCGCATTTTGGTGTTTAAGATACATACACACTCATCACACACACTCATTAATAAACATGCATACAGATGCACCTCGTCGTCATCAGGCCTGCTGACATCGATGGATTTTGCGTGTAAACAAAGAAAGGTGCAGTGTGAATTAAAGAAAGAAATAATAATGATTACGAACATTTAAAAACAAAAACGTAAAAAAAATCCGAACAAACAGATAAGACAAAGACAAAAAAACAACAAAGCGCGCATTAGGAAATAGAATTGAAAATAAATAATAAAATTAGTTTATAGAAATTATGCATATAAAAATTATAAGTGTAAGAATAATGTTAGAAAAATTAGTTTAATAAGAATCAAAAGCACAAAATGAAGTTAATATTAAGCCATGAAGGCATTATAAATTAAATGTTGAAAATGAGTAATTAAAATCTTGTTAATTTGGGCACCTTATCTAATTCACACACAATAACATTTATAGGGTAGAATCCCAGATACCCATTAAATTCTACAGGTAGGGCGGGTAAAGCTTATTTGACTTTGGTCTTCCCAATTTCCCTTACGGTCTACGATTTATATTATTTGTGAAGCGTGCCAAACAAATGCCTATTTCGAAGATCCCACCCAAATTTCCCTGAGCACGGCCGGAACCGTATAGTAGACAGAGAATAGCCAAGACAGCAGTGTCGTGCACGTTACATAAACCTAAAATGGCGCCCGAACGTGTGTCCCGAGGCATACATAAACCTAAAATGGCGCCCGAACGTGTGACCCGAGGTATTTTAATTATAAAATAACAGCCGAGGTTACCGATACCCCCATTTTCAAATCCTTTCCCATCCAAATCAATAAGGATCCAAAAATTTTAATTAGTTTCTGAAAATATTTCATATCTGGTTAGGAATAGCTGACTGTCTGAATATTTTCGGAGTCAGACCAACAGATAAGATCTATTAGACACACGTTGAATTTTAATTCGCGTTCCTTATTCTATTTTAAATATATATTTAGTCTTGACTTTGTCGATTCTATTCCAAGATATATTTAAAATAAACTTATCTGTTTTAATTGAATCGAGATTGCTCATGCTGGATATATTCGGCATGTTCCTCTTCAATCTAGAATTTGATATTCATACCCAGTTTGTAAATTAGACCTGTTTAAGATATGCGGAAAACAAATGTTATTGCGTGTGAAAGAATATGGATAAGTCCCACAAGATTAAAGTTTATATCTTATCGCTTATATCTTATCGCTTATAGCGTATCGCTTTTATCGTATCGCTTTTATCATATTGCTTATATCTTACTGCTTAGAGCCTATCGCTTTTATCGTATCGCATATACCGTATCGCTTATTTTGTATTTCTGTAACCATTTTGGAGCTTGATTTTTATTTCCTCGTTTGTTGTCAATTCTATAAGTTCTTCTTTCAGCTGAGGTGACATTGCTGTGTTGACATTTGAAAACGGATCCAACACCCAGTCTGGTATTTCCAAGTTCAAAATGTCCTGGTATCGTTCGGTGAAGTCAATGTGGAGGTTTTCCAAATGTTGGCAGAAGGCAAAAAATTCGTCGTTACTGCATGATATTGATAAATTCGGAAAATTGTGAAACTCACGTCTGCCCAGATTCTTTTTGTGTAGAAGCCGTTTGGCTGCGAAAGCAGTAACGACGTTTTTTGTTTTAATTAAATTTAGTTTATCGCCTTGCAGTATGAGATTGATGTCGTTGAACAATTTATACAAGTCTGTCATGTAAGCTATATCATTCTTTGATGTTATGAGCTTGTCGTGCAATTCTGTATCTTTAGTTTCCAAGAACTCTATAACAGAGTCAAACAGGTTGTAAAATCGAGTCAGACAATTGCCTCCAACGAACAATTGATAGCCAACGAACTTCAGTATGAAACAACAAACGGTTGAAATCCTCGTCATTAGTAACACAAAGCTGATAAAATAATCTATCATTCAAAGAGCTGTTGCGGATTTTTTGACTGTTTTGATGACATATTGCAGTGATTGAAATAGTTATTCACTTAAGTTTCTAGCAACTAAATGTTGTCTATGGATAACGCAATGTACACGAAGGACATCTGGAATTTTATTTTTTAAGTACGCTATGAAGCGAATATGGTTTCGCCTTCTGAATCGGTCTCTAAATTTCTAGCAAATAATAGTTCTTCACATATTTTCTCATCTTTATTATTATTTATTATTTAAGTTCCCTGCAGTAGTTGTGTACTATATTTCACGCGTCATGCATGCATGCATCTGCAAGCCGCCTGTTGGTGTGATCTTTGACCATTTTTTATTTATTTTTTTCTTTTTGTTAATTTTATTAATTTTTAAGTTGTGCTTAACATGTTTAGGAGATATTTGGTTGAATTGTTTATAAATATTAAAAACAGTATCTAGTGAGTTCCTTATAGCTCTAAAGCAGCGGTAGGGGAACTTTTATAATCATTGCCCCAAATGTTTTTGTCAATCTTTACATTGCCACATGGTGAAGAGTAAAAAAAAAGGTCAATAGAATAGAAATTTTAAAATATAAACTTTTTAATCATTACCATTACCCCCAAAAATTTAATTGTATCCCACCCCATTTGGGGTAATTTACAACTAGGCTTGTATGTGTCTGCTTTCCCACAGCCGTAGCAAAATACTTTGGGCTCTACCATGCACTAAAGCTGATACATCAAACTCCCTATCGTGCTCAACTTCTCCGTGCGACAAATCCTCACCCTTAGTTTCGGATATGACATTAACTTGCCGAAGTATTGTTCGAGAAGGAGGTACTGGTTGTTTGTCTAGTCTCCTCATACAAACCATTCGATGAGAATCGACCTAAATCCACTTTAATAATTATTAATTTAATTATTATTATTATAATTTAAATTTGAAATCAAACCTTAACGGCGAATTGACCGCCAAAGGTAAAAGTCCGGCAACCCCAACCAACATCAGCTGAGCTGCACGCAAGTCTGGCAGCCCCCTAACGATCGGCATGCAAGTCTGCACGGCTGCGCTGTCAACACATGCACCGGCAGCTTCACTCATTTCCGCTTTGACAAGTGCAAAACTTTCTTGCTAGCAGACGCGCATATTAAAAATTAATTTGCGACCATCCAGACTCTACTTGGACTTATTTGAATTAAAATTGTGCTGTATGCACCGGCTGCTCAAGCAAAGATTGCTGCAGCAAATATTGCCGGGAGGGATACATTTTTGTGCCGTTTCAACCTTTGTTTTTTGCAAGGTAGGCTTGTACCAAAAGTGTTATATAGTGGATCAAGTGTTTTGTTGTTTTTTCAGACAAGTGAAACTTGTGGTGGCTGGTGGTGCGTTCAACCTTTGTTTTTTGCAAGACAAGTGAAACTTGTGGTGGCTGGTGGTGCGTTCAGCCTAAACCAAAGCCACCGTCCCTACCTGCCCGCCGTCAGCGCCTCCCGCGGCGCACTACACCATTAGGGGCTTGTAAGCCCTCGATTAGAGGCATGATGTAAAACCGTTGAAGAATGGATAAGGCTTAAAATAGGTTACGGCCTACCTACATAGCTGAGGCCTAAAAGAGGCCAAAGCGTTAAGAAGCGCTTATACCCCACTTCTCTACACAGGCGTTACAATAAACGAACTAAGCGATGGTAACTGCGATGCGTTTTGAGGATATTTGGTATCGAAGGAATAAGTTTCGAGTTTAATAATTAACGAATTTTTATACTTATGATTCTTGTAACCTTTACTTTAAAGTCATGCGCATTTGGGGGTTTAATATACACACACACTCATCAATACACATGCATACAGATGCACCAACCAACGGTGTTTCTTAACCAATTTTAGTAAAAATTTCACAGATTGTTATTATTTTGATTAATAATTAAAATGCCGTCTAAAGTTTTTTCAAATTCAAGATTTAATTGTTATCGATCCCATGTGTATATCGGAAACGGGATGAGTTATCGAAAATCGAAAACAAACTTGTACTGCCTAGGGATTAGGCGAGCTTAAGTTCCAAATCTGGAGTCTCTAGCTCTTATAGTCTCTGAGATCGATGCGTTCATACATACAGACGGACAGACTGACATGGCTATATCGACTCGACTGTTGATGCTGATAAAGAATAAATATGCTTTGTGGGGTCGGAGATGCTTCCTTCTGCCTGTTACATACTTTTGCACAACTTCATAAAACCCTTTTTTCCCATTTTTAATGGGATCAGGGTATAAAAATAAGACAAAGACAGACAAACAATAAAGCGCGCATTAGGAAATAGAGTTAAAAATAAATAATAAAATTAGTTTATAGAAATTATCCTTATAAAAATTATAAGTGTAAGAATAATGTTAGAAAAATTAGTTTAATAAGAATCAAAAGCACAAAATGAAGTTAACATTAAGCCATGAAGGCATTATAAATTAAATGTTGAAAATGAGTAATTAAAATCTTGTTAATTTGGGCACATTATCTAATTCACACACAATAACATTTATAGGGTAGAATCCCAGATACCCATTAAATTCTACAGGTAGGACGGGTAAAGCTTATTTGACTTTGGTCTTCTCAATTTCCCTTACGGTCTACGATTTATATTATTTGTGAAGCGTGTCAAACAAATTCCTATTTCGAAGATCCCACCCAAATTTCCCTGAGCACGGCCGGAACCGTATAGTAGACAGAGAATAGCCAAGACAGCAGTGTCATGCACGTTACATAAACCTAAAATGGCGCCCGAACGTGTGGCCCGAGGCATACATAAACCCTAAAATGGCGCCCAAACGTGTGGCCCGAGGCATACATAAACCTAAAATGGCGCCCGAACGTGTGACAGCCGAGGTTACCTACCCCCTTTTTCAAATCCTTTCCCATCCAAATCAATAATGATCCAAAAATTTTAATTAGTTTCAGAAAATATTTCTTATCTGGTTAGGAATAGCTGACTGAATATTTTCGGATTCAGACCAACAGATAAGATCTATTAGATACACGTTGAATTTTATTTCGCGTTCCTTGTTCTGTTTTAAATATATATTTCTCGGATTATTAGTCTTGACTTTGTCGATTCTATTCCAGGATATATATTTAAAATAAACTAATCTGTTTTAATTGAATCGAGATTTCTCATGCTGAATATATTCGGCGTGTTCCTCTTCAATTTAGAATTTGATATTCATACACAGTTTGTAAATTAGACTCGTTTAAGATATGTGGAAAACAAATGTTAATGCCTATGATTAAGTTTATATCTTATCGCTTATATCTTATCGCTTATAGAGTATCGCTTTTATCGTATCGCTTTTATCGTATCGCTTATATCTTACTGCTTAGAGCCTATCACTTTTATCGTATCGCATATACTGTATCCCTTATTTTGTATTTCTGTTAGTAGTCACGGCGGTGGTCCGTAGTGCTGAAGATTTAGTAGTCTTAGTTGGTAACGCTAACTAGGCCGTATCATGTGTCATATGTAGCGACACTAGTGCCGAGACGGTAGTTACGGAAACTATTTGTAGACTGCCAAAAGTGTAAGCAGCCGCTCACCGTTTCGCAGAGTTTAGAAAACATTACTGCTCGACCGAGAACTAATTCGGGTAGCTAAAGAGGTAGAGGTCGTGCTTCTGCCGATAATCAAACAGGTTCTGCTACACGTAGACCAGTTACGAGAGCCATTAATCGTAACACTACAAATTTGCGTCAACAGGTCAGTTCGCAGCTAGGAGGTAACACTAGCAATAGTGCAGTGGAAAACGTAGAAGTATCAGAAAGTCGTTTCCAGCAGATTATTACGAGTTCCTTGGAAGACTTTCGTAGTAGTATTGCTTCATCTGTGGCTGATCAAATCAGTTCGGCAATGCAATATATAAATTTGGCTTCTAGGGCTAGAGAGAATCGAGAAGAATTTCAGTTAGAACGGGAAAATGACATCCAGATCAGTGGAAGGCGTATGAGTTTTGAGCATGGAAACTTTACGAGAGATAGGGGAGGTCCATTTCGTGAGCATAATAACAACAGTAATTATTCGATAGATCGTCCGGATAGGATTTCTAATGTTATCTCGAACTGGAAAATACAATTTTCAGCGGCTTCGAATGACATCCCCATTGAAGACTTTATTTATCGTGTCAGTTGTCTTACCTCTCAATATTTCAAGAAAAATTTCGAGTTGTTACACCAGTTTGGAAATTTACTTTTTAGAGGCCCAGCCCTCGCATTCCATTGGCGGTTAAATAGAACTAAGGGTCATATGGGATGGCATGAGTTGTGCCACCGTTTAAGAGAAAGATATTAAGACCAGCGAATTGATCGAGATAACAACAAGTAAGAAGACTCTTGTCGAGAAATCCCGACTAGACGATACCCTGATCCCTATACTTTACGCGTACAGTCAGTGTTTGCAAGTATGTGTGTTTGTAAGTACGCACATACTGCATACTGCATACACAACTTCAATGTCCTATATCTCCGGTGTTTCTTAACTGATTTTAATAAAAATTTTACAGATTGTCATTCTTTTGTTCATTATTTCAAATGCCATCTTAAAGTTTTCCAAATTCAAGATTTTGTTGTTATCTGATCGATTCGATTGTATATCGAAACGGGATGAGTTATCGAAAATCGAAAACAAACTTGTACTGCCTAGGGATTAGGCAAGCTTAAGTTCCAAATCAGGAGCCTCTAGCTCTTATAGTCTCTGAGATCGGTTGGCTCATACATACGGACGGACGGTCAGACGGACGGACAGACTGACGGACGGACGGACAGACGGACATGGCTACATCGACTGCTGATCAAGAATATATATACTTAATGGGGTCGGAGATGCTTCCTTCTGCCTGTTACATACTTTTGCACATAACCATTATACCCTTTTTCCAATTTTTAATCAGGGTATAAAAATGTCATGCGATGTCGCAAGCAAGGCGGAAATAAAAATTTTGATGAGTTCCTTGACGCGATGCTAGCAATAGCTGATTCTCTTCGAGAACCCATGTCAGAGAGAGACTTAATCATAGAAGTAAGGCATAATTTAAAGCCTGATTTAATTCCTGAACTTCTTCATGCCGAAACTCCAAATCTTGCAATTCTTCGCAAGGAGTGTCATTGTCATGAAGAATTCTTTCGAAATTTAAGATCCAAGCCTGTCGTTCGTACAAACGTGGCGAAGCGTTATGTCAACGAAGTGGAGAGTGAAGAAGCTACTAACGAGTTGACCGACACTGACATCAATGTTAATGAAATATGTGCACTTCGCTTAAGCGAGAAACTAAAATGTTGGAACTGTGATGAGCTAGGACACAGATACCATGACTGTCTAAGACCACGTCGAAATTTCTGCTATGGATGTGGACTATTAGATATGTACAAGCCGAATTGTAACCATTGCAAATCAAAATTAGAGAACTCATTGAAGGATGTTCATCGAGTTCCGAAAACGAACATCAGAAAATAGCTTTGGATAATAAAAAAAATCCAGACGTACATTTATCATTACCAGACAAATCTTATTTACATGACGTAACTATTAAATTATCTGAAATACCAGACCAATCTCAGATTTTTAAGCAGTAAGTATAGAGAGCGCAAAGCAGTCATCTTAAATGTGGATGCTGTAAAAGTTCAAAAGACTCGTTCTGCCTTGCGTATGAAAAACTTTGGTGTAATAATCATCGCCTTAATTTCTACACAATATCCTCAATTATAAACAAGTAAGAAGGCTCTAGTCGAGAAATCCCGACTTGACGATACCCTGATCCCTATATTTTACGCGTACAGTCAGTGCTTGCAAGTATTTGTGCGTGTGTGTACGACCATACTGCGTACTGCATACTCAACTTCAAGGTTCCATATCTCCGGTGTTTCTCAACCGATTTTAATAAAAATTTTACAGATTGTTATTGTTTTGATTAATAATTGCCATTTATGCCATTTAAAAAAATTCAAATTCAAGATTTTATTGTTATCGATCACATGTGTATATCGGAAACGGGATGAGTTATCGAAAATCGAAAACAAACTTGTACTGCCTAGGGATTAGGCGAGCTTAAGTTCCAAATCTGGAGTCTCTAGCTCTTATAGTCTCTGAGATCGACGCGTTCATACATACAGACGGACAGACGGACAGACGGACATGGCTATATCGACTCGACTGTTGATGCTGATACAGAATATATATACTTTATGGGGTCGGAGATGCTTCCTTCTGCCTGTTACATACTTTTGCACAACTTCATGATACCCTTTTTTCCCATTTTTAATGGGATCAGGGTATAAAAAACCGTGCGACATTAGACCCTTTACTGAGATAGAAGTTTTTGGGAAACCATATTTAGCACTTTTGGACAGCGGTGCCAATAAGAGCGAAATTGGTGCAGACTTGGCTAAACACCTTATCTCAGAGCCGATAAGAGTCGAAAAATTGAATGGATTGGTTCACACAGCCGATGGTCAGAAGCAGGTAGTGGCAGGTTTAGTGAATATATCTGTAGCGTTCAATTCTTTAAAAATTGATTTCGAATTTTTGGTTGTACCCTCCATCAAACAAAATGTTATATGTGGAATGGATTTTTTTGGAAAGCCTTTGGCATTTCAATCCAATCTGTATATGTTGTGAATGAAATCAAAAGCACCAATGAAGAAATTTCAAGCAAGGACGAACTTGATTCTGTTCATAGAAATATATTACAATCGGTTATCGATAACGTTCCTTCATTGGAAAGTAGTGGTCAGGGTGAGACATTTATGGTTGAGCATGAGATCGACACAGCAGATGCCAACTAATAAAGCAAAAGTTTTATCCTTTGTCCCCTGCTAAAGAAAAATTTCATGGCCAAGACTATAAGTTATTGCGGAACCTAAACGCACTTAGCGATGGTACGTAACAGCTGAATCGAACGGATGAGTTTCATCAAATCCGCTCAAACAAAGACAATAACCTTACAAAAGCTTATAAGAAAAACCAGAATATTAATGATTTACGCTGTCGATCTCGATCTTTTGAAGTCGGCCAAGAAGTCATTAAGCGTAATTTTACTTTGAGTAATGCGGCCGCTACTTATAGTGCAAAATTAGCTCCAGTCGGAACTAAGGCGCGCTTTAAAGCAAAGCTTGGCCAATCGATTTATTTAATTGAAGACTTAAATGGGAAAGAGTTGGGACGATTCCATGTCAAAGACCTATGGCAATCGATCCATCGTAACCCTTTTAGTTTCTTTGCAGGTTTACCTTCACCCAGTGGGTAACGATCAAACCTGAAAGGGGGAGAGTCGACCTAAATCCATTTTAATAATTATTAATTTAATTATTATTATTATAATTTAAATTTGAAATCAAACCTTAACGGCGATTTGACCGCCAAAGGTAAAAGTGCGGCAACCCCAACCAACATCAGCTGAGCTGCACGCCAGTCTGGCAGACCCTAACGATCGGCATGCAAGTCTGCACGGCTGCGCTTTCAACACATGCACCGGCAGCTTCACTCATTTCCGCTATGACAAGTGCAAAACTTTCTTGCTAGCAGACGCGCATATTAAAAATTAATCTGCGACCATCCAGACTCGACTTGGACTTATTTGAATTAAAATTGTGCTGTATTCACCGGCTGCTCAAGCAAAGATTGCAGCAGCGAATATTGCCGGGAGGGATACATTTTTGTGCCGTTTCAACCTTTGGTTTTTTGTAAGGTAAGCTTGTGCCAAAAGTGTTATATAGTGGATCAAATGTTTTGTTGTTTTTTGCAAGACAAGTGAAACTTGTGGTGGCTGGTGGTGCGTTCAACCTTTGTTTTTTGCAAGACAAGTGAAACTTGTGGTGGCTGGTGGTGCGTTCAGCCTATACCAAAGCCACCGTCCCTACCAGCCCGCCGTCAGCGCCTCCCGCGGCGCACTACACCATTAGGGGCTTGTAAGCCCTCGATTAGAGGCATGATGTAAAACCATTGAAGAATGGATAAGGCTTAAAATAGGTTACGGCCTACCTACATAGCTGAGGTAGCTGAGGCCTAAAAGAGGCCAAAGCGTTAAGAAGCGCTTATACCCCACTTCTCTACACAGGCGTTACAATAAACGAACTAAGCGATGGTAACTGCGATGCGTTTTGAGGATATTTGGTATCGAAGGAATAAGTTTCGAGTTTAATAATTAACGAATTTTTATACTTATGATTTTTGTAACCTTTACTTTAAAGTCATGCGCATTTGGGGGCTTAATATACACACACACTCATCAATACACATGCATACAGATGCACCAACCAACGGTGTTTCTTAACCAATTTTAGTAAAAATTTCACAGATTGTTACTATTTTGATTAATAATTAAAATGCCGTCTAAAGTTTTTTCAAATTCAAGATTTTATTGTTATCGATCCCATGTGTATATCGGAAACGGGATGAGTTATCGAAAATCGAAAACAAACTTGTACTGCCTAGGGATTAGGCGAGCTTAAGTTCCAAATCTGGAGTCTCTAGCTCTTATAGTCTCTGAGATCGACACGTTCATACATACAGACGGACAGACTGACATGGCTATATCGACTCGACTGTTGATGCTGATAAAGAATAAATATGCTTTGTGGGGTCGGAGATGCTTCCTTCTGCCTGTTACATACTTTTGCACAACTTCATAAAACCCTTTTTTCCCATTTTTAATGGGATCAGGGTATAAAAATAAGACAAAGACAGACAAACAATAAAGCGCGCATTAGGAAATATAATTAAAAATAAATAATAAAATTAGTTTATAGAAATTATGCATATAAAAATTATAAGTGTAAGAATAATGTTAGAAAAATTAGTTTAATAAGAATCAAAAGCACAAAATGAAGTTAACATTAAGCCATGAAGGCATTATAAATTAAATGTTGAAAATGAGTAATTAAAATCTTGTTAATTTGGGCACATTATCTAATTCACACACAATAACATTTATAGGGTAGAATCCCAGATACCCATTAAATTCTACAGGTAGGACGGGTAAAGCTTATTTGACTTTGGTCTTCTCAATTTCCCTTACGGTCTACGATTTATATTATTTGTGAAGCGTGTCAAACAAATTCCTATTTCGAAGATCCCACCCAAATTTCCCTGAGCACGGCCGGAACCGTATAGTAGACAGAGAATAGCCAAGACAGCAGTGTCATGCACGTTACATAAACCTAAAATGGCGCCCGAACGTGTGGCCCGAGGCATACATAAACCCTAAAATGGCGCCCAAACGTGTGGCCCGAGGCATACATAAACCTAAAATGGCGCCCGAACGTGTGACAGCCGAGGTTACCTACCCCCTTTTTCAAATCCTTTCCCATCCAAATCAATAATGATCCAAAAATTTTAATTAGTTTCAGAAAATATTTCTTATCTGGTTAGGAATAGCTGACTGAATATTTTCGGATTCAGACCAACAGATAAGATCTATTAGATACACGTTGAATTTTATTTCGCGTTCCTTGTTCTGTTTTAAATATATATTTCTCGGATTATTAGTCTTGACTTTGTCGATTCTATTCCAGGATATATATTTAAAATAAACTAATCTGTTTTAATTGAATCGAGATTTCTCATGCTGAATATATTCGGCGTGTTCCTCTTCAATTTAGAATTTGATATTCATACACAGTTTGTAAATTAGACCCGTTTAAGATATGTGGAAAACAAATGTTAATGCGTATGATTAAGTTTATATCTTATCGCTTATATCTTATCGCTTATAGCGTATCGCTTTTATCGTATCGCTTTTATCGTATCGCTTATATCTTACTGCTTAGAGCCTATCACTTATATCGTATCGCATATACTGTATCCCTTATTTTGTATTTCTGTTAGTAGTCACGGCGGTGGTCCGTAGTGCTGAAGATTTAGTAGTCTTAGTTGGTAACGCTAACTAGGCCGTATCATGTGTCATATGTAGCGACACTAGTGCCGAGACGGTAGTTACGGAAACTATTTGTAGACTGCCAAAAGTGTAAGCAGCCGCTCACCGTTTCGCAGAGTTTAGAAAACATTACTGCTCGACCGAGAACTAATTCGGGTAGCTAAAGAGGTAGAGGTCGTGCTTCTGCCGATAATCAAACAGGTTCTGCTACACGTAGACCAGTTACGAGAGCCATTAATCGTAACACTACAAATTTGCGTCAACAGGTCAGTTCGCAGCTAGGAGGTAACACTAGCAATAGTGCAGTGGAAAACGTAGAAGTATCAGAAAGTCGTTTCCAGCAGATTATTACGAGTTCCTTGGAAGACTTTCGTAGTAGTATTGCTTCATCTGTGGCTGATCAAATCAGTTCGGCAATGCAATATATAAATTTGGCTTCTAGGGCTAGAGAGAATCGAGAAGAATTTCAGTTAGAACGGGAAAATGACATCCAGATCAGTGGAAGGCGTATGAGTTTTGAGCATGGAAACTTTACGAGAGATAGGGGAGGTCCATTTCGTGAGCATAATAACAACAGTAATTATTCGATAGATCGTCCGGATAGGATTTCTAATGTTATCTCGAACTGGAAAATACAATTTTCAGCGGCTTCGAATGACATCCCCATTGAAGACTTTATTTATCGTGTCAGTTGTCTTACCTCTCAATATTTCAAGAAAAATTTCGAGTTGTTACACCAGTTTGGAAATTTACTTTTTAGAGGCCCAGCCCTCGCATTCCATTGGCGGTTAAATAGAACTAAGGGTCATATGGGATGGCATGAGTTGTGCCACCGTTTAAGAGAAAGATATTAAGACCAGCGAATTGATCGAGATAACAACAAGTAAGAAGACTCTTGTCGAGAAATCCCGACTAGACGATACCCTGATCCCTATACTTTACGCGTACAGTCAGTGTTTGCAAGTATGTGTGTTTGTAAGTACGCACATACTGCATACTGCATACACAACTTCAATGTCCTATATCTCCGGTGTTTCTTAACTGATTTTAATAAAAATTTTACAGATTGTCATTCTTTTGTTCATTATTTCAAATGCCATCTTAAAGTTTTCCAAATTCAAGATTTTGTTGTTGTCTGATCGATTCGATTGTATATCGAAACGGGATGAGTTATCGAAAATCGAAAACAAACTTGTACTGCCTAGGGATTAGGCAAGCTTAAGTTCCAAATCAGGAGCCTCTAGCTCTTATAGTCTTCGAGATCGGTTGGCTCATACATACGGACGGACGGTCAGACGGACGGACAGACTGACGGACGGACGGACAGACGGACATGGCTACATCGACTGCTGATCAAGAATATATATACTTTATGGGGTCGGAGATGCTTCCTTCTGCCTGTTACATTATACCCTTTTTCCAATTTTTAATCAGGGTATAAAAATGTCATGCGATGTCGCAAGCAAGGCGGAAATAAAAATTTTGATGAGTTCCTTGACGCGATGCTAGCAATAGCTGATTCTCTTCGAGAACCCATGTCAGAGAGAGACTTAATCATAGAAGTAAGGCATAATTTAAAGCCTGATTTAATTCCTGAACTTCTTCATGCCGAAACTCCAAATCTTGCAATTCTTCGCAAGGAGTGTCATTGTCATGAAGAATTCTTTCGAAATTTAAGATCCAAGCCTGTCGTTCGTACAAACGTGGCGAAGCGTTATGTCAACGAAGTGGAGAGTGAAGAAGCTACTAACGAGTTGACCGACACTGACATCAATGTTGATGAAATATGTGCACTTCGCTTAAGCGAAAAACTAAAATGTTGGAACTGTGATGAGCTAGGACACAGATACCATGACTGTCTAAAACCACGTCAAAATTTCTGCTATGGATGTGGACTATTAGATATGTACAAGCCGAATTGTAACCATTGCAAATCAAAATTAGAGAACTCATTGAAGGATGTTCATCGAGTTCCGAAAACGAACATCAGAAAATAGCTTTGGATAATAAAAAAAATCCAGACGTACATTTATCATTACCAGACAAATCTTATTTACATGACGTAACTATTAAATTATCTGAAATACCAGACCAATCTCAGATTTTTAAGCAGTAAGTATAGAGAGCGCAAAGCAGTCATCTTAAATGTGGATGCTGTAAAAGTTCAAAAGACTCGTTCTGCCATGCGTATGAAAAACTTTGGTGTAATAAACATCGCCTTAATTTCTACACAATATCCTCAATTATAAACAAGTAAGAAGGCTCTAGTCGAGAAATCCCGACTTGACGATACCCTGATCCCTATATTTTACGCGTACAGTCAGTGCTTGCAAGTATTTGTGCGTGTGTGTACGACCATACTGCGTACTGCATACTCAACTTCAAGGTTCCATATCTCCGGTGTTTCTCAACCGATTTTAATAAAAATTTCACAGATTGTTATTATTTTGATTAAAAGTTCAAATGCCATCTAAAGTTTTTTCATATTCAAGATTTTATTGTTATCGATCCCATGTGTCCGCTACTTATAGTGCAAAATTAGCTCCAGTCGGAACTAAGGCGCGCATTAAAGCAAAGCTTGGCCAATCGATTTATTTAATTGAAGTCTTAAATGGGAAAGAGTTGGGATGATTCCATGTCAAATATCTATGGTAATCGATCCATCGTAACCCTTTTAGTTTCTTTGCAGGTTTTTCCTTCACCCAGTGGGTAACGATCAAAAGTGTAAGGGGTGGGGGGGGGGGGTGTGTGTGGGTTCGATGAAAGTCGACCTAAATCCATTTTAATAATTATAAATAAATAATAATAATAATAATAATAATAATAATTACAAATTTGAAATCAAACCTTAACGGCGAATTGACCGCCAAAGGTAAAAGTCCGGCAACCCCAACCGTCAGCTGAGCTGCACGCAAGTCTGGCAGCCCCCTAACGATCGGCATGCAAGTCTGCACGGCTGCGCTGTCAACACATGCACCGGCAGCTTCACTCATTTCCGCTTTGACAAGTGAAAAACTTTCTTGCTAGCAGACGCGCATATTAAAAATTAATTTGCGACCATCCAGACTCTACTTGGACTTATTTGAATTAAAATTGTGCTGTATGCACCGGCTGCTCAAGCAAAGATTGCTGCAGCAAATATTGCCGGGAGGGATACATTTTTGTGCCGTTTCAACCTTTGTTTTTTGCAAGGTAGGCTTGTACCAAAAGTGTTATATAGTGGATCAAGTGTTTTGTTGTTTTTTCAGACAAGTGAAACTTGTGGTGGCTGGTGGTGCGTTCAACCTTTGTTTTTTGCAAGACAAGTGAAACTTGTGGTGGCTGGTGGTGCGTTCAGCCTATACCAAAGCCACCGTCCCTACCAGCCCGCCGTCAGCGCCTCCCGCGGCGCACTACACCATTAGGGGCTTGTAAGCCCTCGATTAGAGGCATGATGTAAAACCGTTGAAGAATGGATAAGGCTTAAAATAGGTTACGGCCTACCTACATAGCTGAGGCCTAAAAGAGGCCAAAGCGTTAAGAAGCGCTTATACCCCACTTCTCTACACAGGCGTTACAATAAACGAACTAAGCGATGGTAACTGCGATGCGTTTTGAGGATATTTGGTATCGAAGGAATAAGTTTCGAGTTTAATAATTAACGAATTTTTATACTTATGATTTTTGTAACCTTTACTTTAAAGTCATGCGCATGTTGGTGTTTAATATACACACACACTCATAAATACACATGCATAAAGATGCACCAACACATATATACACACCTTGTCGTCATCAGGCCTGCTGACATCGATGGATTTTGCGTGAGTACGGCCTAGCCGTAAACAAAGAAAGATGCAGTGTGAATTAAAGAAAAAAATAATAATAATGATTAAGAAAATTTAAAAAGAAAAAATAAGACAAAGACAGACAAACAATAAAGCGCGCATTAGAAAATAGAATTGAAAATAAATAATAAAATTAGTTTATAGAAATTATGCATATAAAAATTATAAGTGTAAGAATAATGTTAGAAAAATTAGTTTAATAAGAATCAAAAGCACAAAATGAAGTTAATATTAAGCCATGAAGGCATTATAAATTAAATGTTGAAAATGAGTAATTAAAATTTGTTACTTTGGGCACATTATCTTATTCACACACAATAACATTTATAGGGTAGAATCCCAGATACCCATTAAATTCTACAGGTAGGGCGGGTAAAGCTTATTTGACTTTGGTCTTCTCAATTTCCCTTACGGTCTACGATTTTTATGATTTGTAAAGCATGTCAAACAAATGGCTAATTCGAAGACCCCACCCAAATTTCCCTGAGCACGGCCGGATCCGTATAGTAGACAGAGAATAGCCAAGACAGCAGTGTCGTGCACGTTACATAAACCTAAAATGGCGCCCGAACGTGTGGCCCGAGGCATACATAAACCCTAAAACCCCAAACGTGTGTCGCGAGGCATACATAAACCTAAAATGGCGCCCGAACGTGTGACCCGACGTATTTTAATTATAAAATAACAGCCGAGGTTACCGATACCCCCTTTTTCAAATCATTTACCATCCAAATCAATAATGATCCAAAAATTTTAATTAGTTTCAGAAAATATTTCTTATCTGGTTAAGAATAGCTGACTGTCTGAATATTTTCGGAGTCAGACCAACAGATAAGATCTATTAGTTACACGTTGAATTTTATTTCGCGTTCCTTATTATATTTTAAATATATATTTCTCGGATTATCAGTCTTGACTTAGTCGATTCTATTCCAAGATATATTTAAAATAAACTAATCTGTTTTAATTGAATCGAGATTGCTCAAGCTGGGTATATTCGGCATGTTCCTCTTCAATCTAGAATTTGATATACCCAGTTTGTAAATTAGACCTGTTTAAGATATGTGGAAAACAAATGTTATTGCGTGTGAAAGAATATGGATAAGTCCCACAAGATTAAAGTTTATATCTTATCGCTTATGTCTTATCACTTATAGAGTATCGCTTTTATCGTATCGCTTTTATCATAGCGCTCATATCTTACTGCTTAGAGCCTATCGCTTTTATCGTATCGCATATACCGTATCGCTTATTTTGTATTTCTGTAACCATTTTGGAACTTGATTTTTATTTCCTCGTTTGTTGTCAATTCTATAAGTTCTTCTGCCAGCTGAGGTGACATTGCTATGTTGACATTTGAAAACGGATCCAACACCCAGTCTGGTATTTCCAAGTTCAATGTACACGAAGGACATCTGGAATTTTATTTTTTAAGTACGCTATGAAGCCGTAGCAACTGAAATAACATTTTTTAAAGGAATCTCTTTCTCATCGCAAAACTTTTCCAATATATTGAATATGGTTTCGCCTTCTGTATCGGTCTCTAAATTTCTAGCAAATAATAGTTCTTCACATATTTTCTCATCTTTAATAAACCTCACGTAAGACAACAACAATGCTTCATTAGTTGGTAAAGTGAACTCATCGAGCTGAATTGAGAATTGATTTGTCCTTAGGTGATCGCACAATGATTCTTCAATGTTTTCAGCCGTTTCATCAATTCGTCTTTGCACAGAATTATTACTCAGTACTCAGTACTTTAACAGATGTTAAATAAGAAACCGGAGATACATGAGATACAATAGAATAGAAAATTCAAAATATATACTTTTTGATCAAAAAAAAAAAGTGCGCACAAAAACCTCGCGAAGGCCGCACAAAATCCTCGCGGAGGCCGCGGGTTCCCCACCTATGGCCTAGACAGCACCTAATGGTAAGCTTTACAGTTAAAAACAAGTAAGAAGACTCTAGTCGAGAAATCCCGACTTGACGATACCCTGATCCCTATACTTTAAGCGTACAGTCAGTGCTCGCAAGTATGTGTGCGTGTGTGTACGACCATACTGCATACTGCATACACAACTTCAAGGTTCCATGTCTCCGGTGTTTCTCAACCGATTTTAATAAAAATTTCACAGATTGTTATTATTTTGATTAAAAGTTCAAATGCCATCTAAAGTTTTTTCATATTCAAGATTTTATTGTTATCGATCCCATGTGTCCGCTACTTATAGTGCAAAATTAGCTCCAGTCGGAACTAAGGCGCGCATTAAAGCAAAGCTTGGCCAATCGATTTATTTAATTGAAGTCTTAAATGGGAAAGAGTTGGGATGATTCCATGTCAAATATCTATGGTAATCGATCCATCGTAACCCTTTTAGTTTCTTTGCAGGTTTTTCCTTCACCCAGTGGGTAACGATCAAAAGTGTAAGGGGTGGGGGGGGGGGGTGTGTGTGGGTTCGATGAAAGTCGACCTAAATCCATTTTAATAATTATAAATAAATAATAATAATAATAATAATAATAATAATTACAAATTTGAAATCAAACCTTAACGGCGAATTGACCGCCAAAGGTAAAAGTCCGGCAACCCCAACCGTCAGCTGAGCTGCACGCAAGTCTGGCAGCCCCCTAACGATCGGCATGCAAGTCTGCACGGCTGCGCTGTCAACACATGCACCGGCAGCTTCACTCATTTCCGCTTTGACAAGTGCAAAACTTTCTTGCTAGCAGACGCGCATATTAAAAATTAATTTGCGACCATCCAGACTCTACTTGGACTTATTTGAATTAAAATTGTGCTGTATGCACCGGCTGCTCAAGCAAAGATTGCTGCAGCAAATATTGCCGGGAGGGATACATTTTTGTGCCGTTTCAACCTTTGTTTTTTGCAAGGTAGGCTTGTACCAAAAGTGTTATATAGTGGATCAAGTGTTTTGTTGTTTTTTCAGACAAGTGAAACTTGTGGTGGCTGGTGGTGCGTTCAACCTTTGTTTTTTGCAAGACAAGTGAAACTTGTGGTGGCTGGTGGTGCGTTCAGCCTATACCAAAGCCACCGTCCCTACCAGCCCGCCGTCAGCGCCTCCCGCGGTGCACTACACCATTAGGGGCTTGTAAGCCCTCGATTAGAGGCATGATGTAAAACCGTTGAAGAATGGATAAGGCTTAAAATAGGTTACGGCCTACCTACATAGCTGAGGTAGCTGAGGCCTAAAAGAGGCCAAAGCGTTAAGAAGCGCTTATACCCCACTTCTCTACACAGGCGTTACAATAAACGAACTAAGCGATGGTAACTGCGATGCGTTTTGAGGATATTTGGTATCGAAGGAATAAGTTTCGAGTTTAATAATTAACGAATTTTTATACTTATGATTTTTGTAACCTTTACTTTAAAGTCATGCGCATGTTGGTGTTTAATATACACACACACTCATAAATACACATGCATAAAGATGCACCAACACATATATACACACCTTGTCGTCATCAGGCCTGCTGACATCGATGGATTTTGCGTGAGTACGGCCTAGCCGTAAACAAAGAAAGATGCAGTGTGAATTAAAGAAAAAAATAATAATAATGATTAAGAAAATTTAAAAAGAAAAAATAAGACAAAGACAGACAAACAATAAAGCGCGCATTAGGAAATAGAATTGAAAATAAATAATAAAATTAGTTTATAGAAATTATGCATATAAAAATTATAAGCGTAAGAATAATGTTAGAAAAATTAGTTTAATAAGAATCAAAAGCACAAAATGAAGTTAATATTAAGCCATGAAGGCATTATAAAGTATATGTTGAAAATGAGTAATTAAAATTTGTTACTTTGGGCACATTATCTTATTCACACACAATAACATTTATAGGGTAGAATCCCAGATACCCATTAAATTCTACAGGTAGGGCGGGTAAAGCTTATTTGACTTTGGTCTTCTCAATTTCCCTTACGGTCTACGATTTTTATGATTTGTGAAGCGTGCCAAACAAATGGCTAATTCGAAGACCCCACCCAAATTTCCCTGAGCACGGCCGGAACCGTATAGTAGACAGAGAATAGCCAAGACAGCAGTGTCGTGCACGTTAAATAAACCTAAAATGGCGCCCGAACGTGTGGCCCGAGGCATACATAAACCCTAAAACCCCAAACGTGTGTCGCGAGGCATACATAAACCTAAAATGGCGCCCGAACGTGTGACCCGACGTATTTTAATTATAAAATAACAGCCGAGGTTACCGATACCCCCTTTTTCAAATCATTTACCATCCAAATCAATAATGATCCAAAAATTTTAATTAGTTTCAGAAAATATTTTTTATCTGGTTAGGAATAGCTGACTGTCTGAATATTTTCGGAGTCAGACCAACAGATAAGATCTATTAGTTACACGTTGAATTTTATTTCGCGTTCCTTATTATATTTTAAATATATATTTCTCGGATTATTAGTTTTGACTCAGTCGATTCTATTCCAAGATATATTTAAAATAAACTAATCTGTTTTAATTGAATCGAGATTGCTCATGCTGGATATATTCGGCATGTTCCTCTTCAATCTAGAATTTGATATACCCAGTTTGTAAATTAGACCTGTTTAAGATATGTGGAAAACAAATGTTATTGCGTGTGAAAGAATATGGATAAGTCCCACAAGATTAAAGTTTATATCTTATCGCTTATATCTTATCGCTTATATCTTATCGCTTATATCTTATCGCTTTTATCGTATCGCTTTTATCATATCGCTCATATCTTACTGCTTAGAGCCTATCGCTTTTATCGTATCGCATATACCGTATCGCTTATTTTGTATTTCTGTAACCATTTTGGAACTTGATTTTTATTTCCTCGTTTGTTGTCAATTCTATAAGTTCTTCTTCCAGCTGAGGTGACATTGCTATGTTGACATTTGAAAACGGATCCAACACCCAGTCTGGTATTTCCAAGTTCAATGTACACGAAGGACATCTGGAATTTTATTTTTTAAGTACGCTATGAAGCCGTAGCAACTGAAATAACATTTTTTAAAGGAATCTCTTTCTCATCGCAAAACTTTTCCAATATATTGAATATGGTTTCGCCTTCTGTATCGGTCTCTAAATTTCTAGCAAATAATAGTTCTTCACATATTTTCTCATCTTTAATAAACCTCACGTAAGACAACAACAATGCTTCATTAGTTGGTAAAGTGAACTCATCGAGCTGAATTGAGAATTGATTTGTCCTTAGGTGATCGCACAATGATTCTTCAATGTTTTCAGCCATTTCATCAATTCGTCTTTGCACAGAATTATTACTCAGTACTCAGTACTTTAACAGATGTTAAATAAGAAACCGGAGATACATGAGATACAATAGAATAGAAAATTCAAAATATATACTTTTTGATCAAAAAAAAAAAGTGCGCACAAAAACCTCGCGAAGGCCGCACAAAATCCTCGCGGAGGCCGCGGGTTCCCCACCTATGGCCTAGACAGCACCTAATGGTAAGCTTTACAGTTAAAAACAAGTAAGAAGACTCTAGTCGAGAAATCCCGACTAGACGATACCCTGATCCCTATACTTTACGCGTACAGTCAGTGCTTGCAAGTATGTGTGCGTGTGTGTACGACCATACTGCATACTGCATACTCAACTTCAAGGTTCCATATCTCCGGTGTTTCTTAACCGATTTTAATAAAAATTTAGCAAATTGTTATTATTTTGATTAATAATTCAAATGCTATTTAAAGTTTTTTCAAATTCAAGATTTTATTGTTAGCGATCCCATGTGTTTATCGGAAACGGGATGAGTTATCGAAAATCGAAAACAAACTTGTACTGCCTAGGGATTAGGCGAGCTTAAGTTCCAACTCTGGAGTCTCTAGCTTTTATAGTCTCTGAGATCGACGCGTTCATACATACAGACGGACAGACGGACATGGCTATATCGACTCGACTGTTGATGCTGATAAAGAATATATATACTTTATGGGGTCGGAGATGCTTCATTCTGCCTGTTACATACTTTTGCACAAAACCATTATACCCTTTTCACCCATTTTTAATGGGATCAGGGTATAACAAGTAAGAAGGCTCTAGTCGAGAAATCCCGACTAGACGATACCCTGATCCCTATACTTTACGCGTACAGTCAGTGCTTGCAAGTATGTGTGCGTGTGTGTACGACCATACTGCATACTGCATACTCAACTTCAAGGTTCCATATCTCCGGTGTTTCTTAACCGATTTTAATAAAATTTCACAGATAGTTATTATTTTGATTAATAGTTCAAATGCCATCTAAAGTTTTTTCAAATTCAAGATTTTATTGTTAGCGATCCCATGTGTATATCGGAAACGGGATGAGGTATCGAAAATCGAAAACAAACTTGTACTGCCTAGGGATTAGGCGAGCTTAAGTTCCAAATCTGGAGTCTCTAGTTTATATAGTCTCTGAGATCGAGGCGTTCATACATACAGACGGACAGACGGACAGACTGACATGGCTATATCGACTCGTTTGTTGATGCTGATAAAGAATAAATATACTTTATGGGGTCGGAGATGCTTTTTTCTGCCTGTTACATACTTTTGCACAACTTCATGATACCCTTTTTTCCCATTTTTAATGGGATCAGGGTATAATAAAGGTCAATAGAATAGAAATTTTAAAATATAAACTTTTTAATCATTACCATTACCCCCAGAAATTTCATTTGTACTTCATTTGGGGTAATTTACCGTGTTCAGGTTGCAGTTTCTGCAACTAGGCTTGTATGTGTCTGCTTTCCCACAGCCGTAGCAAAATACTTTGGGCTCTACCATGCCTTTACCTTCACAATTCCAACACGATATATCTAAAGCTGATACATCAAACTCCATATCGTGCTCAACTTCTCCGTGCGACAAATCCTCACCTTCAGTTTCGGATGTGACATTAACTTGCCGAAGTATTGGTCGAAAAGGAGGTACTGGTTGCTTGGCTAGTCTCCTCATACAAACCATTATGTTGAATCTCGTTTGTAAGGGTTCGATGAGAATCGACCTAAATCGATTTTAATAATTATTAATTTAATTATTATTATTATAATTTAAATTTGAAATCAAGCCTTAACGGCGATTTGACCGCCAAAGGTAAAAGTCCGGCAACCCCAACCGTCAGCTGAGCTGCACGCAAGTCTGGCAGCCCCCCGCTATGACAATGGCAAAACTTTCGTGCTAGCAGACTCGCATATTAAAAATTAATATGCGACCATTCAGATTCTACTTGGACTTGTTTGAGTTAAAATTGTGCTGTATGCACCGGCTGCTCAAGCAAAGATTGCAGCAGCAAATATTGCCGAGAGGGATACATTTTTGTGCCGTTTCAACCTTTGTTTTTTGCAAGGTAAGCTTGTGCCAAAAGTGTTATATAGTGGATCAAGTGTTTTGTTGTTTTTTCAGACAAGTGAAACTTGTGGTGGCTGGTAGTGCGTTCAACCTTTGTTTTTTGCAAGACAAGTGAAACTTGTGGTGGCTGGTGGTGCGTTCAGCCTAAACCAAAGCCACCGTCCCTACCAGCCCGCCGTCAGCGCCTCCCGCGGCGCACTACAGCATTAGGGGCCTGTAAGCCCTCGATTAGAAGCATGATGTAAAACCGTTGGAGAATGGATAAGACCTAAAAGACGCCAAGGCCTACCTACATAGCGGTAGCTGAGGCGTGACAGAGGCCTAGGCCTATCTACATAGCCCAATTATACCCTGATCCCATTAAAAATGGGAAAAAGGGGTATAATGGTTATGTGCAAAAATATGTGACAGGCGGAAGGAAGCATCTCCGATTCTTCTTGATCAGTATCAACAGCCGAGTCGATATAGCCATGTCCGTCTGTCCATTATACCATTTTACCCTTTTTCCCCATTTTTAATGGGATCAGGGTATAATTGGGCTTAAAAATCCCTTTTAATCTCCTATTAATTTCTCATATTGTCGTTCGCATGACTCCCAGTCAATTATCTATAGGGTATTAAAAGGAGTAATGGGGTTTGATGACAAGAAAGAGAAAATTCGCTAAACTGTATTGGTTCCGCGGCGGATATTATGTGTACTCAGCATATTAACCTTGTGCGGCAAGAATCACATAAGTTTAACGAAGAGGAAACAAAGGGGCATTTGATACATGATAATTCGCTAAACTGTCGGTGACTCCGCGACGGATAATGTGTATAAACAACATATTAACCTGCTGCACGAGCTGGCTCCGGCTTTATGATCGGTAGAAGGGGCAGGTTCCAATTTGATTTCTCTAGGAAAGGGAAGGACAGGACTCGCGATATTTCTCACAAAAGGTATTGGACGACACTCCTTGTTTGCCGTTTGGCTATGCTGGACCGTCGTTGACCATGTTGTGGTCACCAGCGTCTCAATTTTCGTTTCACGATATAGGGACCAAGAAACTTCCCTTTCAGCTTTAGTCCTGCTACAAATTGCATTTGCTTAGTTGCAACCATGTCGTTTAAGCTGTAATCCTTTTCTTCTTTTCTTGATTTATTAAATAATTTTCTGTTTTCTTCTTGTATTGACAAGATATTTTCCTTAACCATTTGCCTTAACTCATCCTTCTCTTTTTATACCCTGATCCCTTTAAAAATGGGAAAAAAGGGTATCATGAAGTTGTGCAAAAGTATGTAACAGGGAGAAGGAAGCATCTCCGACCCCATAAAGTATATATATTCTTTATCAGCATCAACAGTCGAGTCGATATAGCCATGTCAGTCTGTCCGTCTGTATGTATGAACGCGTCGATCTCAGAGACTATAAGAGCTAGAGACTCCAGATTTGGAACTTAAGCTCGCCTAATCCCTAGGCAGTACAAGTTTGTTTTCGATTTTCGATAACTCATCCCGTTTCCGATATACACATGGGATCGATAACAATAAAATCTTGAATTTGAACAAATTTTAGATGGCATTTTATTTATTAATCAAAATAATAACAATCTGTGAAATTTTTATTAAAATCGGTTAAGAAACACCGGAGATATGGAACCTTGAAGTTGAGTATGCAGTATGCAGTATGGTCGTACACACACGCACACATACTTGCAAGCACTGACTGTACGCGTAAAGTATAGGGATCAGGGTATCGTCTAGTCGGGATTTCTCGACTAGAGCCTTCTTACTTGTTATACCCTGATCCCATTAAAAATGGGAAAAAAGGGTATCATGAAGTTGTGCAAAAGTATGTAACAGGTAGAAGGAAGCATCTCCGACCCCATAAAGTATATATATTCTTTATCAGCATCAACAGTCGAGTCGATATAGCCATGTCCGTCTGTCCGTTTGTATGTATGAACGCGTCGAACTCAGAGACTATATAAACTAGAGACTCCAGATTTCGAACTTAAGCTCGCCTAGTCCCTAGGCAGTACAATTTTGTTTCCGATTTTCGATAACTCATCCCGTTTTTGATATACACATGAGATCGATAACAACAAAATCTTGAATTTTGAAAACTTTGAGATGGCATTTGAAATAATGAACAAAATAATGATAATCTGTGAAATTTTTATTAAAATCGGTAAAGAAACATTGGAGATAAGGGACATTGAAGTTGTGTATGAAGTATGCAGTATGTGCGTACTTACAAACACACATACTTGCAAGCACTGACTGTACGCGTAAAGTATAGGGATCAGGGTATCGTCTAGTCGGGATTTCTCGACTACAGCCTTCTTACTTGTAACTCAATTACAAATTCATCAAGTGATTTTTTTCCGTTTGAGTCGTTTCCTGAGCTCGATTTTGAAGAGTCTTTTCCGTTCCTTTGTTTTGCATCTCCGTTCTTACACTTTTCTTTTTCTGCACAATTTTTTGATGTTCTCTTCTTTGATCCCGATTCTTTGTCCTTACTCTTGCCCTTGCACTTCGTTTTTTTAGCCATCTTCTTGCACTTTTCCTTCTGTGCTGCTTCTGCACATTTTTGCTTTAGTGCTGCTTTCTTTTCCTTCTTTGCCGCTTTTGCACACTTTTATTTCAATGCCTTATCCTTGTCTTTCACTGCCGCTTCTTTACAATTATCCTCTATTAACTTTTCGACTTTTGCCTTTAAATTAGTTATTAAATGTGTAGTTTCTTCGTCTGTAGTTAACTTATTATTAATATCGACCTCCCCCGTTGGTTGCCACATTGTCGTGGTGGGGGGCTCGACTCGGAGCACGCCAAGCCAGATGTGCTTCCTTGTCGCTAAGAGCAGTCCTAGGGGAAGGAACCCCGAAATCAAACCAATAATGAGTGTTGAGAGAAACAAAAAATTACGGTGCAGGGGGTCGGATCCCCAGTACCGGCGGCTGTCAGGGGTGTGCAAGCGGGCCCCGAGGCGTCGAAATCCAGCGACCGCAAAGCATCAGAGGTGGACCACTTGGCCTACGGTGCTGCTAAAGAGACAAGGGCGGATGAAGTGAGACCAACTCGAGGTGCCACAGCACCGAATGGGAATGGGTTGGCTGCAACGATGGGCTCCAGACTGATCCCAACTCGAGGTGCCACAGCACCGAATGGGGATAGGTTGGCTGCAACGATGGGCTCCAGACTGATCCCAGTCGCCTGTGAGGCAGAGGAGGAGGGTTACCGACCCTTTCGGAGGAGCTCAAAGGTGCAAAGGACTCCACCCAGTGTCCAAGTGCCTGAGAGGAGTGGTGAAGCGGATGTTGCCGGTGGAGTCGAGGAGTTGCTGGTGGACATCTCCACAACCGGACCTTCGCCAAGTCCTAGGCTTGGACCGGCCCAATCCAGCCCGACTGAGCGAACAGTTGTCACCGTGGATGGGAATGGCGAAAGAAAAGGTGTGGAGACCGGGGAGCACATTCCCTCTGTGGTCTTGCAAATTGCGCGGGTGAAGAGCGAGGAACAGTCGCAGATAGCACGGTGCCTAGATGCCATAGCCAAAATGAAGGCAGCAGCAAATAGTCTGGCAGCTGTGTCCTGCTTAGAGCCTAAGTGTGCCGTGGAGATCCGGGACCTTGACTGCCTAACAGAGGTAGTGGACATTAAAGAAGCCCTTAAGCGGGATATGCCCAACATCGGGGATGTGAAGATTGGCCTAATCCCTAGAACAATAACAGGGCAAAAGATGGCGGTGGTAGAGATGAGTATTTCCTGGGGCGCGGAAAGATCCACATTGGATGGATTAACTGCCGAGTGCGGGAGCGTACATCGGTTACGCGCTGTTATAAATGCCTGGGATACGGGCATGTAGCTAATGGGTGCAAAGGACCTGATCGCAGCTCCTTGAGTTATAAATGTGGAGTAGCCGGTCACAAGGCCATGACATGTGATGCGCCAGCACGCTGCATTATCTGTGCAGACAATGGCTTAAGGAGGCGCTCGGACGGGCAAATAGGAAGATATCGCAATGATTCGTGTTCTTCAAGCAAACACGAACAGGAGCCGAACTGCCAACGATTTGCTTCAACAGTTGGCAGTGGGGAAGAGGGTCGATCTCTTATTGTTAAGCGAGCAGTACCGGAGTAGGGAGCCCTCCTCTTGGTACTCAGATCTTCTTGGTACTGCAGCCGCTATCAGCTGCTATCTCACGCCGAATCAGTCGAGCCAAAGCTACAGACGCCAGCTAGAGGGCCTTGAAGACGCGGTGATGGCGTCTTCAGGATACAAAGTGGTCGCCGGAGACTTTAACGCGAGGGCGCTGGAATGGGGTATGCCTTACCCCGACGCCCGGGGTAAGCTCGTTATGGAGATGGTAGCGAGAGCCGGGCTTCTGGTTTTGAACGTTGGGAACGCGACGACTTTTCGGCGACCGGGATACGGGGAAACAATTCCCGATGTCTCATTCGCCTCGGAGAACCTCGGGCCGCTCATTCGAGACTGGCAAGTCATTGAAGAATACACCGGTAGTGACCACCAATACATTGTGTTTGATGTTAACAACGGTGGTCCCTACCAGAGGGTGACTCCCAGAGCATTCGCCAAATGGAACACAGCGCGGTTAAGGACCGTGTCTTTTGAGAGGGAATTAGCGAGGGGTGCGGCAAGGTTGGAGGAGGCTAGCCAGAATATAGAAGTAGCTGCAGAACCATTGGCTACTTCAACTATGAACATCATCAGGGCTGCTTGTGAGGCTTCTATGCCCAGTAGTAGGCCCCGCCACGAGAAAAAGCCGGTTTACTGGTGGAGACCAGAGATAGCAGATCTGCACAGGAAGTGTCATAGGCTCCGTCGTGTCGCTCAACGGGCGAGAAACCGAGCCGAAGCGAACGAGAAAAGGAATTACGGCGGGCCATTAACCGGAGCAAGGCCAGCTGCTGGAGGGAGCTGGTGGTAGACATAGAAAGGGACCCCTGGGGACTGGGTTACAAACTTGTGACTCGAAAACTGGGGGCGCTGAAATCTGTTGAAGCCAAACAAGCTGCGCAAATGGAGAACATAGTAGCAGCGCTGTTTCCACAGCACCCGATCAGACCACAAAGGGAATGGAGCCAGATCGAAGCAATTCCTCTTTTCACACAGGGAGAAACTGGAAAAAGCGGTTTTCACGATGAAGGATAAGAAGGCACCTGGCCCGGATGGGATACCGAATGAGGCTCTCAAGCTGGTCTATCACCAGAACCCAGTACTGCTTCTGCGCATGTACAATGCCTGCCTAGCGGATGGAGTTTTCTTCTCGCGTTGGAAAATTGCAAGGTTGGTGCTCATCATCAAAGGAAAGGGGGATCCGGAGTCTTCAGCGTCTTACCGTCCGTTGTGTATGCTGGATACAGCTGGAAAGATAATGGAGAAGCTGATCAAGGTCAGATTAACGACAGCAATTCGTAATGCCGGCGGACTCTCACCGAGGCAGCACGGGCTTAGGGCGGGCCGGTCCACCAGAGATGCGGTCCTTGACGTAGTCGCAACAGTAGAAAGAGCAGAGGAGCATAACCGGTTCTCGCGCCGGGTGGTACTCCTTGACGTAAAGAATGCGTTTAGCTCGGCAAGATGGATAGATATGATGGATACTCTGGAGCACAGCTTCGGTGTCCCGGCATATCTACTCCGAATAATCGACGTCTACCTTGCGGAGCGCGGACTTCTCTATGAGACCAGAGAAGGCGTTCGCAGAATGGAGGTCACAGCAGGGGCGGCGCAGGGATCCATCCTAGGACCAGACCTTTGGAACGCCACCTACGATGGTCTTCTAAGACTGGAGATGCCAGAAGAGACGTGCTTAGTTGGGTATGCGGACGATGTTGCTGCACTGGTAGCAGCACGAGACCTGCAACTAGCACAGCTCAAGCTCAACCAAGTGATGAGGACTGTCAGTAGTTAGATGGCGGAACATGGGCTATCACTGGCGCTGAACAAAACAGAAGTGGTTGTCCTGTCCAAGAAAAGGATACCAACGATAATCCCGGTGAGAGTCGGGGAGGCTACGGTGATGTCGAAGCCTGCGGTCAAGTACCTTGGTATAACGATAGACACCAAGCTGAGCTTTTTCCAACAAATAAAAAAGGCGGCAGACAAAGCTGCTGATGGCGTGACTGCGCTCAGTAGGCTAATGGCCAATGTAGGGGGCCCGACTTCCAGCAGACGCCGCCTCCTGATGAGCGCAGTTCAGTCAGTGCTGCTCTATGGGGCTGAGATATGGGCCAATTCTCTTGGAAAAGAGATGTATCGGAAGAGGCTCGCACAGGTCCAACGAAGAGGGGCCTTGAGAGTAGCTTCGGCTTACCATACGGTCTCGGAGCCTGCAGTATTGGTGATCGCTGGGGTGGCAGCAATACACCTCCTAGCTAAGGAGCGGCGGATGGTTTTCATGAGGAGAAGTGCAGGGGAAGGGGAAATTGCCTCCCAGCAAGAGAGAGCCAACACACTTCGCGCATGGCAGAATTATTGGGAAGGGGAAAGTAGGGGCAGATGGACTGCGCGTCTTATTTAAGACGTGGAGCCTTGGACCAACAGAAAGCATGGTGAGGTAGATTACTACCTAACACAGCTTCTGTCGGGACATAGTTACTTCCGCCACTACCTACACCGAATGGAAAAGGCAGCATCGCCCAATACGCACAGAGAGTTTTGAGAGCCAAGAAAGCCGACCTGGACCGAGATTAAAATGAGCTCGAGCCCGAAATAATGAGCAAGAAGAAGAGGGCCTTTAGGGCCACATGAGGGACCTTGCCTGAAGTAATGTTTTAAATAGTCCCAGGCAAGCGCCCAGGGTCAGTCGAGTGGGTCGACCACTGAGGAACAAGTTCTTGCATTGATATTTGTGATATACAATCGCAAGCGTAAAACCACCAAAAAAAAGAAACAGATAGAGAGACAAAGGCCTTAGACTTAGAGTTGGGTAGTTGAAAGAGACAAAAACATCTTCAGGGACTTTTTAATGTAATGTACTCAAGATGTACCAGATATTATATATGATATATATAGATTCGTGTCAATTTATTAATAATCATCATTCTTTTATGTTCTTTTGTGTATAATAAGTACTTTAAAGAAACCAATATATGTATGTTATCTTCAAGTTGTTAATAAAAAAAATAAAAAAAAAATTAAATTATTAATATCGACAGATATTAACTGTTGAAAATCGCTTTGAAATTCAGGAAATTCAGGCTCGTCCGTTGTTTTTTATTTTTGATAGTGTGAACTTCACTATAAAAAGTTAACTTATGGTTGTAGATTTTCTTTCCACCAGCCCAAACAATTCTTTAACATTCGTCTCGAGAGCAACTGGTTAAACTTCCTTGTAAACTGTTTCCCGAATAAAACACAGATCGCTACCAAAATCAAATAGAGCTGTGACTTGCTTTCCATCAATAATGACTGTTTTAAAACTTCGGTTAAAAGATGATTGATACTGCTGCATATTCGCCGATTCCGTCTAATGTTTTTAATGTTTATCGAATGTTTTTGTCTCGCACTGATTTGCCTTGTGTCCTACTTTACTGCATTTGAAACATGTTATTCCATCTTTGCATTATTTTGCAAAGTGGTCTTTTCTTCCAAATTTGAAAAAAATTTTTGAATCCTTAATTCCTTCTATGATGTAGTCCATTAAACTTTCATCATCTAAGTTACATTGATTGCATAGAAATATTCTGTTAAGGATTCATCGTGTTTCTTTTTATACCCTGATCCCATTAAAAATGGGAAAAAAGGGTATAATGGTTTTGTGCAAAAGTATGTAACATGCAGAAGGAAGCATCTCCGACCCCATAAAGTGTATATATTCTTGATCAGCATCAACAGCCGAGTCGATATAGCCATGTCCGTCTGTCCGTCCGTCTGTCCGTCTGTCTGTCTGTCCGTCTGTCCGTATGTATGAGCCAACCGATCTCAGAGACTATAAGAGCTAGAGACTCCAGATTTGGAACTTAAGCTCGCCTAACCCCTAGGCAGTACAAGTTTGTTTTTGTTTTTCGATAACTCATCCCGTTTTCGACTAACACATGGGATCGATAACAAAAAAATCTTGAATTTTGAAAATTTTGAGATTGCATTTGAAATAATGAACAAAAGAATGACAATGTGTGAAGTTTTTCATTAAAATCGGTTAAGAAACACCTGAGATATGGGACATTGAAGTTGTGTATGCAGTATGTGCGTACATACAAACACACATACTTGCAAACACTGACTGTACGCGCAAAGCCAAGAGCCTTATTACTTGTTCTTGATGAATTTGAATTCATGAACGTCGCTGAATTCGGATCTTAATGCTTGCTTAAGCGTTTCCCAATCATTAACTTTGGTTTGACATTGCAAAAATAATTTGGCTGCACCTTTGACTAGCTGTCTACCATAAATACATTTTTTTTTGTCATTCCACTTTACTGTTACCGCATTCAGTTCGAAATCATCAAGACATTCTTCGACGTCTGGAGAGCCATTGCCGGTAAAAACCAAAAGAGAGTCCTCGAGATCCCTTAGTGTGAATGTCGAAGCTGTTATCTGATTGTTAATCGGTGCTATCTCGCAATCTTTTGCTTCTTCGTAAGACAAATCGTCATGTTTAAGCCGTTGTGCTCTAGATTAAAATAATTAATTAGCTTTTGTTGTAAATCAACACACTCAATTATTGTCGGTTGTCTTCTCTCGTCGTCGTTCTTCATTACGCTGTTATCCTCACGTCTCCTGATTTCACCGATTTCTTCAACGAACAAAACATTCCTCAGCAACTGAAAACTTACCTATTCTGCCACCTTTACATCTATATAACTTTCTCCATCAACGCAACAAGATAGTGCCAACTGCGCTGAACTTGAACGCGTTTTTATAAAACCTAAGACGCACAGTTTTTTTTTTCAAGTTTCACTTTTCACTTTTGTACGTTCTTAATGTTCTTATCCCGGCTGAGCCCCCAAAATTGTAGGACTGAAATTTAAAAATAACAATAACAATAACCGAAAAATAATTTTTAAGATTTTAATAAACGATCAAATTTTTCTACCCTGATCTTATTAAAAATGGGGAACAAGGGTATAATGGTTTTGTGCAAAAGTATGTAACAGGCATCAACAGCCGAGTCGATATAGCCATGTCCGTCTGTCCGTCCGTCTGTCTGTCTGTATGTATGAGCGCGTCGATCTCAGAGACTGTTCAAGATTTTATTGTTATCGATCCCATGTGTATATCGGAAACGGGATGAGTTATTGAAAATCGAAAACAAACTTGCACTGCCTAGGGATTAGGCGAGCTTAAGTTCCAAATCTGGAGTCTCTAGCTCTGATAGTCTCTGCGATCGACGTGTTCATACATACAGACGGACAGACGGACATGGCTATATCGACTCGACTGTTGATGCTGATCAAGAATATATATACTTTATAAGGTCGGAGATGCTTCCTTCTGCCTGTATCCGCGCCAAACAACAACTAAAGCAGCTTCGCTCTTAATATTTAACCTTTCGATAAGTTATGCTCTGCGCAGCATAAGAGCAAATTAACGTAACTATCATAACTGTTGTTTTGCATATGCTCATCGGACTTTCTTTGTATCATATTTTCTGTTGCTTGCCCTTGGCCTTAGCTGAGCGCAAGCAGCAGCTGCAGTTCGGCAGCTAATCAGTTCTGTTTAATCGATCGGGAATTCAAGTCGCGGCGCGGTATTCGACACCGCTTGCCAAAGTATAATTCGTTAACTAAATCTGCACAGCTCAACTTGGAGCTTACAATTAACAAATTATAACTAATTTAAGTTTGGCCACGAAGGCAAATAAACTAAATTTATATAAATGCAAATTTCGGTGCATTTTTATTAATTCATTGTGAACAATTTCGATAGCTATTGAAAAAGCTCAATAGCTCAACCCCGACGTGATTGCACATTAGCTCTGTTTGTTTAAATAAATACCAATTATTTAAAGTATAGAGTTAATAAACCTCGCGCTCGCGCGTCGTCTTCGCTATTCTCGGTTCGTTTTGTGCTCACTTTCGGTTCAGGTGTTTGACCTGCATTGGCGCTTGCGCAGTCGATTCCCTTATCGCGTTTGCTTAAACAGTTGCAGCAGCCGTTTCTGCATTGTTATTGCTTTTCGTTTTGCCGTTTCGTTTGCTTGCGCTTGTGAAAAAAGTGTTTTGCCCTCAAATTGACATTGACATTGCCCTCAATTGAACATTTAAAAATGCATAATTCGGCTGCCGTTCAGTCTCCTGGTGCCCCGTTTTACAAAGCCAAGGCCAAAGCTATTGATGAGCAAGTAAAACGGATGGCCAAAGCAATTGCTCCGGAGCAAATTGTGCATCTCAGCGCACAAGAGTTAGCTGTTCGGCTTAAGGCGTTGGAAAGGGCTCAGCAGGCGTTTTACAATATGCATGACGCGTTGGAGGAGCTGGATTATGATGAAATCGGGAGTGAGTTACGGGCATGTTTTGATGACTTCTCAATATTAGTCGAAACCGGCTTGCGACGCGAAATTGACAAGCGAAAGTCATCATCGCCGTTGGGTTCGACTATGAGGCAAGATACATGTGGTGACAATCACACATTGTCTCAAGGCAGAATCCGGTTGCCTGAAATCAAGCTGAACGAGTTTAGTGGAGGGTATACAAAGTTTGCAGAGTTCAAAGCGATGTTCTCTTCAATCATTGATGCGGACTCAGGACTTTCGGATGTGGAGAAGTTTCAGCACTTGCTATCGTGTCTGAAAGGATCAGCTTTAGATAGTGTTTCTTCGTTGGAAATCAGCAGCGCTAACTATCCAGTTGCATTGGAGCTCCTTAAAAAACGGTTTAACAACAAGCGTCTCATGTTCCAAGCACATGTCACGGAGATTTTGGGTTTAGATTACATCGAGTCGTCGTCAGCACTAAAACTTCGAACCCTTTCGGATACGGTTAACGCCAACATTCGCGCGCTACAAAGCCTGGGCAACGTTGAGCAGATTGCGGGTTTCATTATCGTGCACAGTTTGCTGCAGAAAGTGGACAAGGCAACGCAAACCAGTTGGGAGGAGACAGCACCGATGGATACTATTCCGACCTGTGAGCAGTTCATGGCATTTCTGGATCGAAGATGTCAGAGGTTGGAAAATGTGGAACACGCTATGGCAACGTATACGCCTAGCTCTAAGGTGGGAAAAAGTAGCAAAATCGTTAACACCAGTAGAAAGGCATTTGTTGCTACTAACTCCAACACAAATAAATGTGTGTTTTGTGAGACCTCATGCCACTTAATTTACAACTGTTCCCGTTTTGGAAATCTGTCTCCGCAACTGCGTCTACGAGAGGTAAAGAAGCTCAACCTTTGCATCAATTGCCTGTGTAAAGGTCATCGGTTAAAGGAGTGCAGCTCCACTACCTGCCTCCGTTGCAAGGCCAAGCATCATACGCTTCTGCATTTTGAGAATCAGACATACGGCTCTCAAGTTAACTTTGCTCCGCATCCGCCTGCTGCAAACCCTTCTGCAACCCTTGTAGCCCAAAATCTTAGTCAAGACATGGTGCTCTTGGCAACTGCTGTAATCAACGTTAAAAGTCGTACTGGAGCTTTAGTCCCTTGCCGAGCGCTACTTGATTCTGGTTCGCAGGTGCACATTATTACGTCTCGTTTAGCTCAACACCTCCAACTGCGAAAGCATCGCTCACCTACTTTGATTTCAGGATTGGGGGAGTCTACTGTTGCCTCAGAAGGCTATTCAGCCGATATAAGTTTTCAATCGCTAGCATCTGCGTACTCTGCCAACATCTCAGTTCTCTTAGCTCCGTCTATAACTGGAAATCAGCCTAGCTACGATATTAGCACTGAGCTCTGGAATATACCCTCAAATATTCGCTTGGCTGATCCAGAGTTCTTTAAGGCGCACAAAATTGATTTGTTAATTGGAGCTGGCCTGTTTTTTGAATTGTTGTGTGTCGGTCAAATCAAAATCGCTCCTGGTTTGCCCATTCTTCAAAAAACTCAATTGGGCTGGATAGTGACAGGAGGAACTTCTTCAGCGAGCCCTGCCTCATTGATGGTCGCTAGCTCGGCTCTGATGCCTAATCCTAGCCCAGATCACACGCTTGATGAAATCGTTCGTCGGTTTTGGGAGGTAGAATCGTGTTCTCGTTTAGTCAACGAATCTACCAAGGAGGAACTCGATTGTGAAGCGCATTTTAAACAAACTTTTGCTCGTTTGGACACTGGCGAATATTCGGTTCGCCTTCCAGTCAAGCATACTGTGGATCTACTTGGAGATTCATATCAGCAGGCATATCGTCGATTTTGCAACCTGGAGCGCAAATTAGAGCGTCATCCTGGTTTGAAGTCACAATATTCAGCATTTATCAAGGAGTATGTGGATTTGAATCACATGTATCTTGTGGAGTCGCACATGCTAAGTCGCTGCAAGTATTATCTTCCTCATCATTGTGTTCTCAAGGAAGACAGCTCAACAACTAAGATTAGAGTTGTTTTTGATGGTTCGGCCGTGTCTTCGTCTGGTTATTCCCTGAATGAAATCCTCATGGCAGGCCCAACTATTCAACGCAAGCTGTTCGCTACACTGTTGCAGTTTAGGACATTCCCAATAGCCCTGACTGGTGACATTTGCAAAAGGTGTGTTAGGATGGCTGAACCCGATTCCTATTTGCAATGCATCTTGTGGCGTGATTCGCCTCATCAGGAAATTCGAGTTTTCAACTGGATACCGTCACCTATGGCACAAAGCCAGCTTCCTTTCTGGCGGTTCGTTCCATGCAGCAGTTAGCTATTGATGAAAGAAGATCATTTCCTGCTGGATCTAAAGTGATCTTGAACGATTTTTATGTAGATGATCTCATCACTGGAGGTGACTCTGCCGAGGAAATAGCTCATATTATGGAGCAAACAGTCAGTCTGCTTCGAAAGGGAAACTTTAAACTTAGGAAGTGGTGCTCCAACGATCCTCGCTTGCTTCAACCGGCTCCTGATGAGGAAAGGGAGACCTTTCTAAAATTTGACGATGGCACGGATGTCACGAAGACTCTCGGACTTGCGTGGGATCCAGCCTCTGACTGCCTTCTGTTCAACTTGTCGCCTATGAAAGCGCCAGGAAAGCCTAGCAAACGGTCTGTGCTGTCTACTATTGTACTATATACTTCTACTACCCGGCAGACATTCTTTCTAGAGGAGCACTTCCCAGCGACCTTTTAGAATCATCGTTGTGGTTTCATGGTCCCGATTTCTTAACCAAAGGAGAGTGCGACTGGCCCGCATCATGTTTACCGGCCCGTACGCTTCCTGAGTTGCGGCAAAGGGTGCTAGTTGCTATCCCTAGATGCTCCGATGTCAGCTTAGGATGCAAGTTTGCAAATTCCTTTCATAACCTGCGTCGTGTCTTCGGCTATATATATAAATTTCGGAATCGCATCAGGCATCCCAGTCTAACAGTAGATTGGATACACAAGGGCACTCAACTACTCTTGCGGAGCATCCAGAAGGCGGATCTGAGTGATGAGTATAGGGCTCTTCAAGACGGACGGACGATCAGATCATCCAGCTCTATTCCATTCATCGATTAGTTTGGACTTCTTCGTGTTGGTGGCCGTCTGAAGCACTCGAGCCTGGATTTCGATGCTCAGCATCCGATTATACTTCCGAGTCATCATCCTGTCACACGCGCCATCATCATGCATTTTCACAGGCGTCAGCTGCATGCCGGACCTCGTTCTCTGCTTGCTCATATTCGGCTCCACTATTGGCCTATTGGGGGGCGTAAGACTGTCTCCAGCGTAACAACAAAATGCATTATGTGTTTTCGAGCTAAACCGGTCCTGGCTGAGACAATCATGGCTGATCTTCCCCGCGATCGTGTTAGTGGCTCGCATCCTTTCGCTGTCACTGGAGTGGACTACTGTGGACCGTTTTACTACAAGAGCGAGATTCGTAACAAAGGACCAGTAAAATGCTACATCTCGGTCTTCATTTGCTTAGCAACAAAGGCAGTGCATCTCGAACTGGTTCCTTATTTGTCAACAGCAGCCTTCTTAATGCGCTTAAGCGGTTTATTCTTACCAGATGTAAACCAGTTCGCATGTGGTCGGACAATGCGACAAATTTCGTCGGTGCCAAGAATGACCTAGCTGAACTCAGGCGACTCTTCCTCAGCGAGAAGCACATCGACTCTGTCCGAGAGTTTTGTGTCTCTGACGATATCGAATGGGAATTCATCCCACCTCGCTCCCCACACTTTGGTGGACTTTGGGAGGCGGCGGTGAAGACAGCAAAATACCATTTTTATCGGTCGGTCGGACCCTCGGTTTTGCCCCTGGATGATCTGCGCACACTCGTCTGCCACATTGAGGCAATAATAAACTCTCGACCTCTTTTTCCACTTTCAGAACACCCTGCAGATCTGGATGTGTTAACTCCTGCGCACTTCCTTGGCACTGCGCCACTCGAAATTTATCCGGAGCCGGATGTCACCAAGCTAAACGTAAGCCGCCTAGATCGCTGGCAGCGTATAGCTTATCAGCAAATTTTCTGGAGTCGTTGGCGTGACGAATATTTAATGCTTCTTCAGCAACGGTCCAAATGGAGAACATCCTACCCGGGCGTTCACATTAATGATGTTGTCCTCTGAGCCAAAAAAGCAAGAGATTGGCTTAACTCCAATAGCACACAGGGGAAATGTTACACGTCGACATTTTCTCTACGGACAAGAAATTTTTCCTCACTTGCATTGACAAGTTCACCAAGTTTGCTGTCGTGCAATCCATTGCTTCGAGATCCATTGAGGATCTAAAACCAGACTTGCTTCAACTCATGAGCTTTTTCCCAAAAGCAATGAACCATCATTGAACTCGCACACGATCTCGGCCATCTTAACTAACCACTTTGGCGATAGTATTTCAAATGCGCCACCCATGCACAGTATCTCTAATGGGCAAGTAGAGCGTTTTCATAGCACGATGCTGGAACTAGCCAGGTGCTTAAAGATATACACTGTACAAGTTATTTTGTTAGCCACAGTTGAATACAACAAATCAATCCACTCGGTCATCAACAAAAGACCAGTTGACGTAGTACAAGTGCACCCAGATGAGCCGCAGGAAGAGATCCAGAACAGAGTCGAAAACGCGCATATCACGCTCAGAGCCAGAGAAAATGCTTCTCGGCAAAGCAGGATCCTTGAGGTGGGTGAAAATGTCCTAGTAAAATCCAACCGAATCCAATCCCATATCCAATCCAATTTTTCATATATTCTGCTATCGTAGTTGGTCCTTCAAAGTTACCTAACTTTTCCACAATAAACCTTCCATGTCTCAATTTTCGTTTGTACTCCTTTTCTTGATATATTAAATGATTTTCTGTTTTCTTCTTGTATTGACAAGATATTTTGCTTAACCATTTGCCTTAATTCATCCTTCTCTTTTTGTAACTCAATTACAAATTCCTCAAGTGATTTTTTTCCGTTTGAGTCGTATCCTGAGCTCGATTTTGTAGAGTCTTTTCCGTTCTTTTGTTTTGCATCTCCGTTCTTACACCTTTCTTTTTTTGATTTTTTTTTGATGTTCTCTTCTTTGATCCCGATTTTTTGTCCTTACTCTTGCCCTTGCACTTCTCTTGGAATCGCATTATAATTGGAACATCATCTAAGGTTGTCGAAACTTTGAAAGAACCCAGAACCCTAGATTTTCTTTCCACCAGTCCCAAACAATTCTTTCTCGCAGTCTCGCAGTCTCGCACTGATTTGCCTTGTGTCCTACTTTACTGTATTTAAAACATGTAATTCCTTCTTTGCATTCTTTTGCAAAGTGATCGTTTCTACCACATTTCAAAAAAATTCTTCGCTGATTTCCTCTTATCTTGATTGTAGTCACGCTTTGGTCTTTGTTCAGGCTCATGGCTTGAACAATATCTTTCGTGAATCTTCATTTTTTGCTTAAATTTAACGAGATTTGTCGCTGATATAAGCAACTTTTGTTTTGTTTTGAACCCTTAACTTTCATCATCTAAGTTACATTGATTGGCAATGCTCTTCATCGCATAGAAATATTCTGTTAAAGATTCATCGTATTTCTTTTTCTTGGCCGTTAATAGTTGATGAATTTCCATTGATGAACGTTTCTCTTGCTGAATTCGGATCTTAATGCTTACTTAAGCGTTTCTTAATCATTATCTTTGGTTTGACTATGCAAAAACAATTTGGCTGCACCTTTGACTAGCTGTCTAGCATAAACAAATTTTTTTATGTCATTCCACTTTACTGTTACCGCATTCAGTTCGAAATTATCAAGCCATTCGACGTCTGGAGAGCCATTGCCAGTAAAACCTAAAAGAGAGTCCTCGAGATCCCTTAGTGTGAATGTCGAAGCTGTTGTCTGATTGTTAATCGGTGCCATCTCGCAAACTTTTGCTTCATCGTAAGACAAATCGTCGTCGTTCTGTTGTTATCCTCACGTCTCCTGTTTTCACCGATTTCTTCAATGAACAAAGTATTCCTCAGTAACTAAATACTTCCGCAGAATGTTACCTATTCTTCCACCTCTAAATCTATATAGTCAGACCATTGCGATTCACTGCAGCATTCTCCATCAACGCAATAAAATAGTGTTAAATGCGCAGAACTTGAAGGCGTTTTTATAAAACTTAAGACGCACAGTTTTTTTTCGAATTTCACTATTCACATTTATATCTGTTCTTAATGTTCTAATCCCGGTTAAACCCCCAAAATTGTAGGACTGAACTTTTAAAATAACAATAAAATAGCTTCTTGTTTGTTGACCGAGTTTTATTTTATTGTACGTCTTATTATATGGCTGGTTCAGTTACAACTGCTTATTTTATGTCTTTGTTTGTTAGCTCGTTCTAGAAAGTTATTGACATCTATCGATATAGCCTATTACATTATAATTATTTATATATATATTTTTTTTTTGTTAGAAAAATAATTTTTAAGATTTTAATAAACGATCAAATTTTTTATTTATTTTTTGTTAGAAAAATATTTTTTGAATAGTGTCCACTAGGGAGGAGCTATTTATTTTAATTTATATATGTTCCCTAGCACTTTAGGTAATTAAGTGGTTTTATGCGGCATGCTCTTAGAAAGAGGGCTTCTTCGAGTAGATCACCTGCACAACATAAGCTCGTACGCGAGCTTAAAGCTGGGAGCGGCACAAGATCTCTTTAGCATGCTCCCTCGTCTTTGTTTTATCATCCATGTTCTCTTTATTTTTTTTTTTGCACTGTACCACTTGATTTGGTCAGATCAGATTTGGTATCAGATGTACTCACCCAATCTCCTTGGCGTCCAATAAATCTTTTATCGTTGGTATTAGGGCATACTGATGGTAGGGACACATACTTTTTGTTTTTGTTTTTTTTTATATAATTATTAATTTTATAATGTTATTATTTTTTAATATATATAGAGTCGATTTGATTGAGTTTTATTTAATATGTTTTTGTGATTTTTTTTTTCGCGAAATTTTCGTGTTGAATTGACCTGATCTGATTGACCTCCACTCCACGAGGTTATATTTGGCCACTCCGCGGGGTTACCCACTTGAACATGGTTTTTCTTTTTTTTATTGACGGCGGCTGGGGTTGTTTTTTTTTTTTTTTTGTTTTAAATTGTTTTAAATTGTTCGTGGCTTCACAGAAACGAAGTCTGGTGCACCTTGCAGGTTATATATTTGCACGAGGAGAAAAAAACTGTTTAATAGTTTTGAACAACACATGTGTTACACGTCTGCCTGTCTCGACTATCAGAAATCAAAGAGACCAAGGACACGACCTTTATCTCGCGATCGCTTTAGGCTCGAGAGTTGCATTTTTTTAACTACCAGCGAGTCAATTAATCATCCGATTAAATCCAGGTGGCGCAAGCCTTAAGCGAAACTATGTTTAGACACAAGTTATTGCATAGCTTTCTTTAGGCATAACTTTATCAAAATATTTGAGACAAGCGCTACACCAATGCAAAACTATTCTTGAACAAAATCATCGCTTAAATTGGGGCTTAAAAAAAAAAAATTTCAAGTCAAGCGCACTACAATATCCATTTTCTGCTTCAGACCGTCGGCTGTTTTGGTCACCCCATTTAATTTCTCTACCTTTATCGGCTCTTTTCCAGTTACGCTCTTATTGGCACCGCTGTCCAAAAGTTCTAAATATGGTTTCCCAAAAAACTTATATTTCAGTAAAGGGTCTCATGTCGTAAGGTTTCTTTATAATTGAAGATATTGTGTAGAGATTAAGGCGATGTCTATAATGCCAAAAGTTCCTCATTAGCAAAGAAGAACGAGTCTTTTGTACTTTAATAGCGTCCACATTTAGGATGACTGCTCTGCGCTCTCTCTACTCTCGCAAACGTACGTGGTACGGTTTAAAAATCGGAGGTTGATGTGGTATTTCAGATAATTTAATAGGTACATCAGGTAAATAAGATTTGTCTGGTAAAGAAAAATGTAAGTTTGGTAAGATTGTATTACTATTCAAGGCTAATGTCGGAATTTCGCTTTCGGAACTCGATAAACATCCTTCAATGAGTTTTCCGATTTTGACTTGCGAAAAGTTGCAAAATTTGGAGTTTCTACATGAAGAAGTTCATGAACTAATTCAGGCTTTAAATTATGCCTTACTTCTATAATTAAGTCAGTCTCTGACATAGGTTCTCAAAGAGAATCAGCTATTGTTCTGTGTAACCGCCAATAAAATTAAAGAGCTGGGCCATTGAAAAGTAAATTCCCAAACTGTTATAACAACTCGAAATTGTTATCACAATATTGAGAAAAGAGACAATTGACTCGATAGATAAAGTCTTCAATGGGGATTATAAATTCTATCTGGACGATCTATCAAAAAGTTACTGTTGTTACTATTCTCGCGAGATGGACGACGCCTATCTCTCAAAAGGTTTTTATGCTCAAAGCTCATACGCCGGCCGCTGAGCTGGATGTCATTTTCCCATTCTAGCTGAGGTTCGTCTCGATTCTCTCTAGCGGATGAAGACAAATTTAAATTTCGAATTGCAGAACTGATGATCAGTCACAGATGAAGCAATACTACTACAAAAACCTTCCAAGGAACTCGTTATAATCTGCTGAATGCGATTTTCTGAAATTTCTACATTTTCCACTGCACTATTGCTTGCATTACCTCCTAACTGCGAAGTGACCTGTTGACGCAAATTTGTAGTGTTACGATTAATAGTTCTCGTAACTGGTCTACGTGTACCAGAACCTGTTTGATTAGCGGCAGAAGCACGACCTAGCGTTACCAACTAAGGCTACTAAATCTTCAGCACTATGGACCACCGCCATGTCTACTGAGTTTAGTTACTAACAGAAATACGAAATAAGCGATACGATATATATATAGCGATAGAATATGAGCAATAGGATATAAAAGATAGGGTATAAGCGATAAGATATTAGCGCTACGATAGGTATATACAATTTCACACGCAATAACATTTATTTTCTACATATCTTAAACAGGTATAATTTAAAAACTGGGTATATCAAAATCAAAATTAAAGAGGAACATGCCGAAAATATCATATATAATATATATATATAATTAAGACAGATTTGTTTATTTTAAATATACATATCCTGGAATAAAATCGACTTAATTCAAGACTAACAATCCGAGGAATATATATTTAAAATAGAATAAGGAACGCGAAAAAAAATTTAACGTATAACTAATAAATCTTATCTGTTGGTTTTTTAGTATTTTCTGGGTGAAGCGTATAACCGCGATGCTTGCAGGTTTAATTTTTGTTGGCACGTCTGCTCAAGCGAAAGTTTCACACTTGCAATACGGAAATGCGTATAGCTGCCGGTCCCTGTGTTGACAGCGCAGCAGTACAGACTTGCATGCCGATCGTTAGAGGCTGCCAGACTTGCGTGCAGCTCAGCTGTCGGTTGGGGTTGCCAGACTTTGAATCTTGGCGCTCAAATTGCCGTTACGGTTTGAATTTCAACAATAATAATAACAGTTAAATGAATAATTATTAAATTTGATTTAAATCGATTCTTATCGAACCCTTACACCACCTTCCACAGGTTTGATCGTTACCCACTGGGTGAAGATAAAACCTGGAAAGAAACTAAAAGGGTGACGATGGATCGATTACCATAGGTCTTTTGTGTGGAATCGTCCTAACTCTTTCCCATTTAAGTCTTCAATTAAATAAATCGATTGGCCAAGCTTTGCATTAATGCGCGCCTTAGTTCCGACTGGAGCTAATTTTGCTCTATAAGTAGCGGCTGCATTACTCAAAGTAAGATTACGCTTAATGACTTCTTGGACGACCTCAAAAGATCGAGGTCGACAACGTAAAACATAAGTATTCTGATTTTTCTTATAAGCTCTTGTAATTTTCTTGTCTATGTTTAAGCGGATTTGATTGAACTCATCCGTTCGATTCAGCAGTTGCGTACCATCGCTAAGTGCGTTTAGGTTCAGCAATAACTTATAGTCTTGGCCATGTACTATCATGTATTGGCCGAATACTATACGATAAGGCGACATTCCAAGAGACTGATGATCAATCTGATCTATCTCCGGAAAATTGTTATTATCAAGGGTGGCAATATCGTCGACCCCGCATCAGCGGGATGGTCACTACCTTTTTGATACTCAAGATCGAAGGAAAACCCTTGCAATTTAATGGCCCATCGCGCTAATCTGCCACTCAGGTCTGCTTGATTGATTAACCAACGAAGACTTGGAGCCTTGACTTATCAACTTGAGCTAGTACCTCTCCTACTCCATATAAAGCAGCATCACATTGCAAGATAAAAGGTTTCTCGTAATTCGGATCTTTTAAAAACGGAGCTGTGCACAACTTGCGCTTGATTTCAACGAACGCTGCTTGGGCTTGGTCATTCCACTCGAATGATTTTCCTCGCAACAATTCGGTAAGCGGAAAAATTGCAGTCGAATACTGGGAGATAAAACGCTGATACCATCCTGTCATCCCAAAAATTTTAACTGCTTGCCCGCCTTCGGCACGGGAAATTCATCCACAGCTTGAATCTTATCAGGGTTAATATGCAAAGTACCTTCTCCAACAACATAACCAAGATAATCAACTTTATTTAAGCAAAATTGACTTTTCTTGACGTTTATTGTTAGTCCCGCTGTTCGTAACTGCGTTAAAACAGTATTTAAGTGCTTCACGTGTTCGTCGAAACTTGAGGACTTACTTAAAGATCATCAAGGTATACAAAGACATGAGTTTTTAACTGATAAGAAATGACCTGGTCCATTAATCGGCACATAGTTTGTGGAGCATTCGTAAGGCCAAACGGCATCCGTTTAAATTGGTACAGGGGTCGATTTGGATTCGCTTTTTTTATGCGTGAGTTTACATTTAAACAAATTGGCCAAAATGCACATTTTTAATTAATTTTGGATTTGCAATGCACTGGAGGAAGTCTACTAATAAGTCCATCAAAACTTTGCATCGGATACGCATCTTTTACAGTAACAGCATTTAACTTTCGCGTATCTAAACGAAATCTAACCTCTCCAGGTTTAACAACGAGTGTAACTGGGGAAGACCAGGGGACAAAGGGTAGAACTTTTGTTTAATTGGTTTGGCATCTGATGTGTCGATCTCATGCTCAACCATAAAGGTCTCACCAAGACCACTTCGTTCAGATGAAGGAAAGTTATCGATAACCGATTGTAACTTTTTTTTTTTAACAGAATCAAGTTCGTCTTCGTTTGAAATTTCTTCTTTGGTGCCTTTTATTTTGTTCACCACATATGCAGATTGGATTGAAGTGCCAAAGGCCTTCCAAAAATCCATTCCATATATTACATTTTCTTTGATGGAAGGTACAACAAAAAATTCGAAATCTATTTTTAACGAATTGAACGCTACAGGTATACAAAAAAAGAGAAAAGCTTGTAACGCAACGGACGTGATTTTTTTGCGCTTCGCTATTTCTTCACATTTTGTGTTTTATCAGTTTTTATGATTCCTCAAACTTTGTGCAAACAATCAGTTCAGTGACTTTGTGTTTTCCGCGGTTGTGTAAACATAAAGAAAACATTAAATTAATAAATTATTTGCATTCTTAGAGCGAAAGTGTCAGAGCACAACAACAATCTGCAGTACGAGCATTCTGCTTTTAAATACTCAGTTTGCTTCGTTTTACTCTGTTTTTGTTTCATTTGTGTTTTTACTCTCGCGCTCAATTATATTTCTGCGGTGCTGCTTGTGCTTTAAGTGCATACAACCGTTTCTGTCTTCCGATCTCTCTGACGTGTTCTTTTAGATTGGTGTTGGTCGCGGTTTAGCTTATTCCGTTGTTGTTGCATTTTTCGGTCGTCGCGCTCGCGTCGGTACGTTTGTTTTGTTTTGTGTTTCTGCTTTTGCTTTAAGTGCAAACAACCGTTTTTGGCTACCGTGCTCTCTTACGCGCTTTCTTAGATTGGTGTTGGTCGCGGTTAGCTTATATTGTTGTTGTTTGCGTTTTCGGTCATCGCGCACGCGTCGCTACGTTTTGTTTTGTCTTGTAAGTAGCAGTTGTTGTGTAGTCAAACTGTAAACAGCTTGTTTAGAGTGGACCCAAGTTTATGCAACACTTGCATTGCTCGGGTCACCACCGATCGCGAGATGGGGCTTGATCCCCGATGCCGGTCGTGGCCTCGCTCTCTCTTGCTGGTACCGTCGTTGCAATCAGTCGCGATTCAATTTTGGTGCGCCACCTCCAAAAAGAAAAAAAATTAAAACACGCGGCACCCAATATACCACCATCCAATGTCGGGGAACAAAGTTTTTGTTTAAAAATCAGTAGCAAGCCAATTTGGCTAGAAAACCCTTTTTGTAAACAGCCTGTGTCGCCGCCTCCGAGACACAAAAACAAAAAAAAATTTAAAAAAAAAAAAAAATAACAACTTTGCGGAGTGATGATCATAACCACACTCGAACTTTTAGTGCAAACGCCCTAGCTACCCCGTAAAAGACTTAGCTAATCGCATAGGCTAGTATCAAAAGCCAAGCAGACCCTCTAAAGCAAAAAAAAAAAATCTAAGAAAAAGTGGAGCGATGACCATAACCAAGCTCGAACTTGTAGTGCAAATGTCCCCTAGCTACCCCGCAAAAGACGTAGCTAATCGCCTTGGCTAGCAGCAAACGCCATGCAGCCCCTATAAAACACAAAAAAAAATTGACAAAAAAAAAAATTCTAAGAAAAAGTGGAGTGACCACGCGGATATTCGAACCCGGGACCCCATTCAGTCATAAGTAAGATATGCCCACGGCAAACTTGGTGTTTTTAATATGGCGGACATAATGGCCGTGTAATCGCCTTAAAACTATTTAAAATAAATAAAAACAATAACAAAAAAATATAATAAAATATAATAATAACAAATAAAAAATTAGATAAAAAAAACTCTATGGGCTAACTCCCCACGCGGAGATTTGAACCACAACCTCATTCCGGCAGCCCCCGTCAAGACAGCTGTTTTGTTCACCAACCAAGGCAATAATCACCCTAAAAAATAAAAAGAAAACTGGAGGAAATAATGATGATGTTTTTTTTCTTGAATTTATATAAAAATATTAAGTTCAATTATTGTTAAATTAAACTCAACCAATTCAAACAAAATATAGTTCAATTAACAAAACAAAAAAGGAAAAAATAACAGAAAAAAAAATTAATCATTAATAAAAATTATATTTGTACAAAAAAAATATATAATCGAGATAAAATAATTTAAACATGAATCAATAACTAAAATAAATGGTGCAAAAAAAAAAACTTAGTATTTAGAAAAAAAAACAACAAAACCCACATTATTATCAGATTTTTTTTTTTTTTTTTTTTAGCGTAGATTATTATTTATTTTGTATCCCAACTTAACGAGGCATAGTGTATAAGTGTAAGTATAAGTATAAGTATATGTACAATTATAAACATAAGCATAAGTATAAGTACGAGTATAAGTATGAGTATAAGTATAAGTCTATCTGTCTGTTTCTTCTTTCAGTGGTCGACCCACTCGACTGACCCTGGGCGCTTGCCTGGAACTATTTAACACATTACTTCAGGCAAGGTCCCTCATGTGGCCCTAAAGGCCCTCTTCTTCTTGCTCATTATTTCGGGCTCGAGCTCACTTTAATCTCGGTCCAGGTCGGCTTTCTTGGCTCTCAAAACTCTCTGTGCGTATTGGGCCACACGGCGCCAATTCCTCTCTCTTCGGATCATGACGTCAACTATGTTATCGGGCGTGATTTCTTCTGTCTCCGTTTCCTGGTTTAGCGTCAGGCACTGCCGGTTCCATTTGCGGCAACTGAAGAACGTGTGCTCAGTGTTGTCGCTGCATCCGGGGCAGTACAGACGTTCAGGCGATGCTGCCTTTCCCATTCGGTGTAGGTAGTGGCGGAAGTAACCATGTCCCGACAGAAGCTGTGTTAGGTAGTAATCTAGATTAGATTAGATTAATAGCTCTCGTAACTGGTCTACGTGTACCAGAACCTGTTTGATTAGCGGCAGAAGCACGACCTAGCGTTACCAACTAAGGCTACTAAATCTTCAGCACTATGGACCACCGCCATGTCTACTGAGTTTAGTTACTAACAGAAATACGAAATAAGCGATACGATATATATATAGCGATAGAATATGAGCAATAGGATATAAAAGATAGGGTATAAGCGATAAGATATTAGCGCTACGATAGGTATATACAATTTCACAAGCAATAACATTTATTTTCTACATATCTTAAACGGGTCTAATTTAAAAACTGGGTATGAATATCAAAATCAAAATTAAAGAGGAACATGCCGAAAATATCATATATAATATATATATATATAATTAAGACAGATTTGATTATTTTAAATATACATATCCTGGAATAAAATCGACTTAATTCAAGACTAACAATCCGAGGAATATATATTTAAAATAGAATAAGGAACGCGAAAAAAAATTTAACGTATAACTAATAAATCTTATCTGTTGGTATTTTAGTATTTTCTGGGTGAAGCGTATAACCGCGATGCTTGCAGGTTTAATTTTTGTTGGCACGTCTGCTCAAGCGAAAGTTTCACACTTGCAATACGGAAATGCGTATAGCTGCCGGTCCCTGTGTTGACAGCGCAGCAGTACAGACTTGCATGCCGATCGTTAGAGGCTGCCAGACTTGCGTGCAGCTCAGCTGTCGGTTGGGGTTGCCAGACTTTGAATCTTGGCGCTCAAATTGCCGTTACGGTTTGAATTTCAATAATAATAATAACAGTTAAATGAATAATTATTAAATTTGATTTAAATCGATTCTCATCGAACCCTTACACCACCTTCCACAGGTTTGATCGTTACCCACTGGGTGAAGATAAAACCTGGAAAGAAACTAAAAGGGTGACGATGGATCGATTACCATAGGTCTTTTGTGTGGAATCGTCCTAACTCTTTCCCATTTAAGTCTTCAATTAAATAAATCGATTGGCCAAGCTTTGCATTAATGCGCGCCTTAGTTCCGACTGGAGCTAATTTTGCTCTATAAGTAGCGGCTGCATTACTCAAAGTAAGATTACGCTTAATGACTTCTTGGACGACCTCAAAAGATCGAGGTCGACAACGTAAAACATAAGTATTCTGATTTTTCTTATAAGCTCTTGTAATTTTCTTGTCTATGTTTAAGCGGATTTGATTGAACTCATCCGTTCGATTCAGCAGTTGCGTACCATCGCTAAGTGCGTTTAGGTTCAGCAATAACTTATAGTCTTGGCCATGTACTATCATGTATTGGCCGAATACTATACGATAAGGCGACATTCCAAGAGACTGATGATCAATCTGATCTATCTCCGGAAAATTGTTATTATCAAGGGTGGCAATATCGTCGACCCCGCATCAGCGGGATGGTCACTACCTTTTTGATACTCAAGATCGAAGGAAAACCCTTGCAATTTAATGGCCCATCGCGCTAATCTGCCACTCAGGTCTGCTTGATTGATTAACCAACGAAGACTTGGAGCCTTGACTTATCAACTTGAGCTAGTACCTCTCCTACTCCATATAAAGCAGCATCACATTGCAAGATAAAAGGTTTCTCGTAATTCGGATCTTTTAAAAACGGAGCTGTGCACAACTTGCGCTTGATTTCAACGAACGCTGCTTGGGCTTGGTCATTCCACTCGAATGATTTTCCTCGCAACAATTCGGTAAGCGGAAAAATTGCAGTCGAATACTGGGAGATAAAACGCTGATACCATCCTGTCATCCCAAAAATTTTAACTGCTTGCCCGCCTTCGGCACGGGAAATTCATCCACAGCTTGAATCTTATCAGGGTTAATATGCAAAGTACCTTCTCCAACAACATAACCAAGATAATCAACTTTATTTAAGCAAAATTGACTTTTCTTGACGTTTATTGTTAGTCCCGCTGTTCGTAACTGCGTTAAAACAGTATTTAAGTGCTTCACGTGTTCGTCGAAACTTGAGGACTTACTTAAAGATCATCAAGGTATACAAAGACATGAGATTTTAACTGATAAGAAATGACCTGGTCCATTAATCGGCACATAGTTTGTGGAGCATTCGTAAGGCCAAACGGCATCCGTTTAAATTGGTACAGGGGTCGATTTGGATTCGCTTTTTTTATGCGTGAGTTTACATTTAAACAAATTGGCCAAAATGCACATTTTTAATTAATTTTGGATTTGCAATGCACTGGAGGAAGTCTACTAATAAGTCCATCAAAACTTTGCATCGGATACGCATCTTTTACAGTAACAGCATTTAACTTTCGCGTATCTAAACGAAATCTAACCTCTCCAGGTTTAACAACGAGTGTAACTGGGGAAGACCAGGGGACAAAGGGTAGAACTTTTGTTTAATTGGTTTGGCATCTGATGTGTCGATCTCATGCTCAACCATAAAGGTCTCACCAAGACCACTTCGTTCAGATGAAGGAAAGTTATCGATAACCGATTGTAATTTTTTTTTTTTAACAGAATCAAGTTCGTCTTCGTTTGAAATTTCTTCTTTGGTGCCTTTTATTTCATTCACCACATATGCAGATTGGATTGAAGTGCCAAAGGCCTTCCAAAAATCCATTCCATATATTACATTTTCTTTGATGGAAGGTACAACAAAAAATTCGAAATCTATTTTTAACGAATTGAACGCTACAGGTATACAAAAAAAGAGAAAAGCTTGTAACGCAACGGACGTGATTTTTTTGCGCTTCGCTATTTCTTCACATTTTGTGTTTTATCAGTTTTTATGATTCCTCAAACTTTGTGCAAACAATCAGTTCAGTGACTTTGTGTTTTCCGCGGTTGTGTAAACATAAAGAAAACATTAAATTAATAAATTATTTGCATTCTTAGAGCGAAAGTGTCAAAGCACAACAACAATCTGCAGTACGAGCATTCTGCTTTTAAATACTCAGTTTGCTTCGTTTTACTCTGTTTTTGTTTCATTTGTGTTTTTACTCTCGCGCTCAATTATACTTCTGCGGTGCTGCTTGTGCTTTAAGTGCATACAACCGTTTCTGTCTTCCGATCTCTCTGACGTGTTCTTTTAGATTGGTGTTGGTCGCGGTTTAGCTTATTCCGTTGTTGTTGCATTTTTCGGTCGTCGCGCTCGCGTCGGTACGTTTGTTTTGTTTTGTGTTTCTGCTTTTGCTTTAAGTGCAAACAACCGTTTTTGGCTACCGTGCTCTCTTACGCGCTTTCTTAGATTGGTGTTGGTCGCGGTTAGCTTATATTGTTGTTGTTTGCGTTTTCGGTCATCGCGCACGCGTCGGTACGTTTTGTTTTGTCTTGTAAGTAGCAGTTGTTGTGTAGTCAAACTGTAAACAGCTTGTTTAGAGTGGACCCAAGTCTTTCTACTTCATAAATAATTATTATTATTATTATTATTTTTTTTTTTTCTCTTAACTACATTTTTTTTTTTAAAGTTTAAATTCATTTGTCTTTTTTATTATGACTGTCTGTTGTGCCAAAAACTGCCAGGTCCGACCCAATACTAAAATGGGCTTTATTGGCTGTTGTAGTGCGCTTGGTTTAAATTAATGCCACAAACTATGCAACGGAATAATTCCAGCACAGTTTCGCCATTTGCTAGCGCCACCTATATTCCGTGGTCAGCGCCACCTATGGCTAGTCAGCTGATTAGGTGAGCGCTGATAATTATAGAAATGCAACACTTGCATTGCTTGGGTCACCACCGATCGCGAGATGGGGCTTGATCCCCGATGCCGGTCGTGGCCACGCTCTCCCTTGCTGGTACCGTCGTTGCAATCAGTCGCGATTCAATTTTGGTGCGCCACCTCCAAAAAGAAAAAAAATTAAAACACGCGGCACCCAATATACCACCATCCAATGTCGGGGAACAAAGTTTTTGTTAAAAAATCAGTAGCAAGCCAATTTGGCTAGAAAACCCTTTTTGTAAACAGCCTGTGTCGCCGCCTCCGGGACACAAAAACAAAAAAAAATTTAAAAAAAAAAAAAAAAACAACTACGCGGAGTGATGATCATAACCACACTCGAACTTTTAGTACAAATGCCCTAGATACCCCGCAAAAGACTTAGCTAATCGCATTGGCTAGTACCAAAAGCCAAGCAGACCCTTTAAAGCAAAAAAACAAAAAAATCTAAGAAAAAGTGGAGCGATGACCGTAACCAAGCTCGAACTTGTAGTGCAAATGTCCCCTAGCTACCCCGCAAAAGACGTAGCTAATCGCCTTGGCTAGCAGCAAACGCCATGCAGCCCCTTTAAAACACAAAAAAAAATTGACAAAAAAAAATTCTAAGAAAAAGTGGAGTGACCACGCGGATATTCGAGCCCGGGACCCCATTCAGTCATAAGTAAGATATGCCAACGGCAAACGTGGTGTTTTTAATATGACGGACATAATGGCCGTGTAATCGCCTTAAAACTATTTAAAATAAATAAAAACAATAACAAAAAAATATAATAAAATATAATAATAACAAATAAAAAATTAGATAAAAAAAAATCGATGTGCTAACTCCCCACGCGGAGATTTGAACCACAACCTCATTCCGGCAGCCCCCGTCAAGACAGCTGTTTTGTTCACCAACCAAGGCAATAATCACCCTAAAAAATAAAAAGAAAACTGGAGGAAATAATGATGATGTTTTTTTTCTTGAATTTATATAAAAATATTAAGTTCAATTATTGTTAAATTAAACTCAACCAATTCAAACAAAATATAGTTCAATTAACAAAACAAAAAAGGAAAAAATAACAGAAAAAAAAATTAATCATTAATAAAAATTATATTTGTACAAAAAAAATATATAATCGAGATAAAATAATTTAAACATGAATCAATAACTAAAATAAATGGTGCAAAAAAAAAACTTAGTATTTAGAAAAAAAAAACAACAAAACCCACATTATTATCAGATTTTTTTTTTTTTTTTTTAGCGTAGATTATTATTTATTTTGTATCCCAACTTAACGAGGCATAGTGTATAAGTGTAAGTATAAGTATAAGTATATGTACAATTATAAACATAAGCATAAGTATAAGTACGAGTATAAGTAAGAGTATAAGTATAAGTCTATCTGTCTGTTTCTTCTTTCAGTGGTCGACCCACTCGACTGACCCTGGGCGCTTGCCTGGAACTATTTAACACATTACTTCAGGCAAGGTCCCTCATGTGGCCCTAAAGGCCCTCTTCTTCTTGCTCATTATTTCGGGCTCGAGCTCACTTTAATCTCGGTCCAGGTCGGCTTTCTTGGCTCTCAAAACTCTCTGTGCGTATTGGGCCACACGGCGCCAATGTCTCCGTTTCCTGGTTTAGCGTCAGGCGCTGCCGGTTCCATTTGCGGCAACTGAAGAACGTGTGCTCAGCGTTGTCGCTGCATCCGGGGCAGTACAGACATTCAGGCGATGCTGCCTTTCCCATTCGGTGTAGGTAGTGGGGGAAGTAACCATGTCCCGACAGAAGCTGTGTTAGGTAGTAATCTACCTCACCATGCTTTCTGTTGGTCCACGGCTCCACGTCTTTGATAAGATGCGCAGTCCATCTCCCCCTACTTTCCCCTTCCCAATAATTCTGCCATGCGCGAAGTGTGTTGGCTCTCTCTTGCTGGGAGGCAATTTCCCCTTCCCCTGCACTTCTTCTCATGAAAACCATCCGCCGCTCCTTAGCTAGGAGGTGTATTGGTGCCACCCCAGCGATCACCAACACTGCAGGCTCCGAGACCGTACGGTAAGCCGAAGCTACTCTCAAGGCCCCTCTTCGTTGGACCTGTGCGAGCTTCTTCCGATACATCTATTTTCCAAGAGAATTGGCCCATATCTCAGCCCCATAGAGCAGCACTGACTGAACTGCGCTCATCAGGAGGCGGCGTCTGCTGGAAGTCGGGCCCCCTACATTGGCCATTAGCCTACTGAGCGCAGTCACGCCACCAGCAGCTTCGTCGGCCGCCTGTTTTATTTGTTGGAAAAAGCTCAGCTTGGTGTCTATCGTTATACCAAGGTACTTGACCGCAGGCTTCGACATCACCGTAGCCTCCCCGACTCTCACCGAGATTATCGTTGGTATCCTTTTCTTGGACAGGACTACCACTTCTGTTTTGTTCAGCGCCAGTGATAGCCCATGTTCCACCATCCATCTACTGACAGTCCTCATCACTTGGTTGAGCTTGAGCTGTGCTAGTTGCAGATCTCGTGCTGCTACCAGTGCAGCAACATCGTCCGCATACCCAACTATGCACGTCTCTTCTGGCATCTCCAGTCGTAGAAGACCATCGTAGGTGGCGTTCCAAAGGTCTGGTCCTAGGATGGATTCCTGCGCCGCCCCTGCTGTGACCTCCATTCTGCGAACGCCTTCTCTGGTCTCATAGAGGAGTCCGCGCTCCACAAGGTATGCGTCGATTATTCGGAGTAGATATGCCGGGACACCGAAGCTGTGCTCCAGAGCCTCCATCATATCTATCAATCTTGCCGAGTTAAACGCATTCTTTACGTCCTTATTATTATGCCTTATTATTATGCAGCTCTCACCAACGGCAAAAGATCTTTTGGACGTTCATTTCTTGTTTTACCATTTATTATTTGTCGCCTGATTTTTTTTCCCTAGCAAGTGATTAAGTGATACAATGCAAAAAAAAATAAAAATAAAATAAAATAAATTAATTATGTTGACAACAGAGAGCTTATGCCGTCCGCAGCATCGCGTTCGAGCTTGTGTTGTAATAAGCTTTTAATTAGCAAAAATAAGCCTCTGCCTAAAAGTATGCCTGGCTATGCAATGAAATAAATACAATATAAAAACAAATAAAAATATGAATTGAATTTAACTAAAGTCGTAGTAGTCGCAAATCTGCATTCATGCAGATCGGTTGTATCGCGCGCATGCAAAAGTGATTTTATTTCTCTATTTTGCTTTAACGGTACATTCTCTTGTGTGCTAAAAATATCACAGAACGTAACATTCGGGCGCTGCTTCACGCTGTTTCGGCATTTGGACAAAAACAAAAAGCATTAGGCGAAGTGCAGTGCAACATAATTCGCTGCCCGTCGGCCAAGAAATTCCCCTCACCCTGCGCAACGACGCAAAAGAGGGGCAATAAAAATTTAGCTTATCAGCACAGTTGATCTGTTTTTGTTCTGTTTTTGGGACATTTATGTGCGCAAATTTCCTTACCAAAAATTGAGACATTATTAAAACAATGGATGAGAACAATTTGTATGACTTGCAGCCTATAAATAAGCAGTTTGAACATGAAAAAATGTTCTCAATAGCAGGCAAATTACCTAATGAAATTAGAGATGAGTGCCGATCAGAAATTAAACGCATAACATGCAATGTGACTCAAAGCAGTAGTTTCACCACAACAACGGTGACATTTACTAATGCCATTAGCAGCACCACATACACCATGGCAAATGCTACAATAAGCAGCATCTGCCCTGGAATAAGCATCAATAACCAGGGAAGCTCTCTATTGACGCCTCCTGACATGACAGCAAAAAATCTTAACGATGCTGCCAGAAGACTTTTGAATGATCAAAATCGGAGAGCGGGCAAGAGAAAAAATGTAAAGACTCTGTCCCCAATCTCTAACTCGAAAAGAGTGAGCACCAGCCAGCTTATGAATTCGACCCCCACAACTAGCCAACAGGTTAAGTCCAGTAAAAGATTTGACATTTTCAACACGGATATCTCTACTAATGAAGAGAATGAGGTAGACATGATGAATGAGGATGCTGATGTTGACAGTGTTCATATGGATGAACAACCACCTGCTGGAACCAACACTATTTTAAATTCGCAAGAATCATCTAACGGTATCAATCAACTTAAAGGCCCCAAGAAACCACCGCAAATTGTTGTTAATATTAGCAATTTAAATGATTTATTTGAGCTTATAAAAGAAAAAGTCAGTTTAAATAACGTTGTTGTCAAAGCAAATCAAGGGGAAACAGTCAGAATCTTTCCCAAAGACAGTGACACTTACAGAAACATTGTAAGTCATATGGAAAAAATTGGTATGCAGTTTCACACTTACCAAATGCAGTCAGAAAAAGCACACAGAATTGTTGTAAAAGACTTACATCACTGCACACAAAACAAAGACATAACCAATGATCTGAAATACTTAGACTATGAAGTTCTTAATATCCACAACCCTTCATCAAGAATTAATAAAGACGAAAAACTAAATATCTTTTTCATCAATAAAGCCTTGTGCAAAAATTAATGAAATTTATCACGTAAAGACCCTCTGCCGACAGAAAATAAGAATTGAAAGGATGCGAAAATCACAATGCCGTCGCTGCCAGGAGTACGGCCACACGGCTAAATATTGCCACAAGCAACCCAATTGTGCAAGGTGTGGTGAAAATCACCAAACCACACAATGCATACGTTCCGCAGACGCACTGCCCACATGCTACCACTGTTCGGGTGACCATATGGCTATCTATAAAGGGTGCCAAATGTACCAGGAGTTTCTTCGCAGATCTTTGGGACCTGCAAGAAAGCCGAATAATTTAAATAAAAATGCAAATACAATCATTTCGAGAGATCAGCAACACTTTCCTTCGTTCCAGCCTAATCGCCGCAAGAGTACCAACCAACCAACAGTACGGCAGCAACCAACACAACAACAGCAATATACGGCTCAACATCAATCATCAGTAGGCACTGGCGGAGACACAAAAGTGTCCTATGCCACAGTAGCAAAAGGATGGATGGACCAGCTCAGCGACGTCTTTACAATTTACAAGCGCAACAAAAATCGCAACGGTCGAATATTCAGCAAAATAACTCATTCGATGTCCAAGAATTGCTACAACAGCAACAACCACAGTTTCAGGAATGGCAACAGCAAATCCATCAACAACAACAACAGCAGTTTCTCATGTGGTTGCAGCAGCAGCAGCAAGAACAGCAGCAGTATAAAAGCCAAGCCAATCAACGACTTGAAAAACTTGAAAAGATGGTATTCGAAATGACCAATATGTTAAAACAATGGAAATTAACTCCCAGTTCCATAACAACGCCTCAGCTCCACAATGAATCCACTGAAGATTCTTATTTGGAATGCTAATGGCATTTCAAGAATAGCTAAAGAAGTTGAGCTGTTCGCGCAAAACAACAGCGTTGACATTCTTTTGGTGACGGAACTTAGAATCAAAGACGGGAAACTGTAAAAATATATGGATATGCCTCCAATCCGGCATATAGGCTATCGCGTAATAACAATAGCGTTGGCGGGGCAGCGGTGTTTGTTAGGACAACTCTTCGCCATTTTCCACAAAGGGTCATAGAGACACGCAGCATTCAAATGTCATCTGTAAAAGTAGCCACAGAAGTGGGTGACGTGCACTTCAACGCCATTTACTGTCCTCCCAATGTCATAATCGAGGAAAGACACTTTACTAATACACTACGAGCTTGCGGCCAAAGGTACTTGATTGGTGGCGACAGGAATGCCCGACACTGGCTATAGGGCGACACTTACAATTCACCGCGGGGGCGAGAATTCGCAGATGCCATTTCTTTAACTGGAGCTAAGATCCTTGCAACTGGCTCGCCAACTAGGTACCCATATGTGCCCAGTCATACGCCTTCCTGCATAGACTTTGCAGTGTATCACGGAATACCAGATTCTCGAGCAACTATAACACAAAGCTGGGATTTGGACTCTGATCACTTGCCCTTGATCATCAGCATTAAGACAGAGGGCACTTATGTCAATCCAAGTCCCCGTTTAGTCACCAAACACACTGACCTGCTTGCCTTTAGTCAACACTTGGAGAGATCGATTCAGCTGAATACTACGTTAAATTCTGGTGAAGAAATTGAAATGGCTGTTGATAACTTTACACAAAGTATTCATAGATCTGCGGCCGCCTCAACGCCTCCTGTTCCTCGGACAGGCACCACCTATTGAATAGCCTTAACAAGAGAGGCCAGAGACCTTTTGACGCATAAAAGGAGACTCCGTAGGCGAGCCATCCGAACTCAAGACCCCTGGGACCGAATTTTATGGAACCGCGCTGCGAAGCAACTACAAAACGTCTTAAGAGAACTTCGAAGCAATTTTTTTGAGCAGAAGTTGGCTTCTATGAATTATACAGTGGATGCCGGATACTCGCTATGGAAGTGCACCAAGTCCCTTAAAAGGCAACCGTTTAGACAGGTTCCTATTAGATGTCCAGGAGGCGAACTTGCTAAAAACGAAGAGGAGCAGGCCAATTCTTTTGCACATCATCTAGAGACTAGGTTCACCCATTACCAATTCGCTACAATGGAGCAGTACAGAGAAACGTATGATAGCCTACAGACACCTCTGCAAATGTCCTTACCAATCAAACCTGCCAGGGTCGAGGAAATTGTCGAAGTCATCAAATCACTACCGACAAAGAAGGCTCCTGGCGTCGATAATGTTTGTAATGCTACATTAAAAGCACTACCTATTAGAGCAATCCTATACATGGCGCTATTATTTAACGCGATGCTCAGGGTGCAGTTCTTCCCAAAACAGTGGAAGATGGCAACAGTTTTTATGATACATAAGCCCGGAAAACCCGAAGAGGATCCTGAATCGTATCGGCCTATAAGCCTCCTGTCTTCGCTTTCTAAGGTATGGGAGAGGCTTATTGCCAATCGATTAGGTGACATTATTAAAGAGCGCCGTATCTTATCGGATCACCAATTTAATTTTCGAGAGGGACATAGTACCGTGGAGCAGGTCCACAGATTGGCAAAACATATCCTACAAGCATTTGATGATATGGAATACTGTAATGCTGTATTCATTGATATGCAACAAGCATTCGACAGAGTTTGGCATGTTGGCCTACTTAGCAAAATCAAAAGGTTGTTCCTAGCACCATATTACGGAGTTTTGAGATCATACTTGGAAGATCGCAAGTTCACGGTCAGGGTCAGAATCACCTACTCGACTTATTGCCATATGAGAGCTGGAATTCCGCAGGGCAGCGTCCTTGGACCGCTACTCTACTCAATATATACTGCGGATTTGCCTTGTCCAAACGCTTATCATATGGAAGTTTAGCGTAGATTATTATTTATTTTGTATCCCAACTTAACGAGGCATAGTGTATAAGTGTAAGTATAAGTATAAGTATATGTACAATTATAAACATAAGCATAAGTATAAGTACGAGTATAAGTATGAGTATAAGTATAAGTCTATCTGTCTGTTTCTTCTTTCAGTGGTCGACCCACTCGACTGACCCTGGGCGCTTGCCTGGGACTATTTAACACATTACTTCAGGCAAGGTTCCTCATGTGGCCCTAAAGGCCCTCTTCTTCTTGCTCATTATTTCGGGCTCGAGCTCACTTTAATCTCGGTCCAGGTCGGCTTTCTTGGCTCTCAAAACTCTCTGTGCGTATTGGGCCACACGGCGCCAATGTCTCCGTTTCCTGGTTTAGCGTCAGGCGCTGCCGGTTCCATTTGCGGCAACTGAAGAACGTGTGCTCAGCGTTGTCGCTGCATCCGGGGCAGTACAGACATTCAGGCGATGCTGCCTTTCCCATTCGGTGTAGGTAGTGGGGGAAGTAACCATGTCCCGACAGAAGCTGTGTTAGGTAGTAATCTACCTCACCATGCTTTCTGTTGGTCCACGGCTCCACGTCTTTGATAAGATGCGCAGTCCATCTCCCCCTACTTTCCCCTTCCCAATAATTCTGCCATGCGCGAAGTGTGTTGGCTCTCTCTTGCTGGGAGGCAATTTCCCCTTCCCCTGCACTTCTTCTCATGAAAACCATCCGCCGCTCCTTAGCTAGGAGGTGTATTGGTGCCACCCCAGCGATCACCAACACTGCAGGCTCCGAGACCGTACGGTAAGCCGAAGCTACTCTCAAGGCCCCTCTTCGTTGGACCTGTGCGAGCCTCTTCCGATACATCTATTTTCCAAGAGAATTGGCCCATATCTCAGCCCCATAGAGCAGCACTGACTGAGCTGCGCTCATCAGGAGGCGGCGTCTGCTGGAAGTCGGGCCCCCTACATTGGCCATTAGCCTACTGAGCGCAGTCACGCCACCAGCAGCTTCGTCGGCCGCCTGTTTTATTTGTTGGAAAAAGCTCAGCTTGGTGTCTATCGTTATACCAAGGTACTTGACCGCAGGCTTCGACATCACCGTAGCCTCCCCGACTCTCACCGAGATTATCGTTGGTATCCTTTTCTTGGACAGGACTACCACTTCTGTTTTGTTCAGCGCCAGTGATAGCCCATGTTCCACCATCCATCTACTGACAGTCCTCATCACTTGGTTGAGCTTGAGCTGTGCTAGTTGCAGATCTCGTGCTGCTACCAGTGCAGCAACATCGTCCGCATACCCAACTAAGCACGTCTCTTCTGGCATCTCCAGTCTTAGAAGACCATCGTAGGTGGCGTTCCAAAGGTCTGGTCCTAGGATGGATTCCTGCGCCGCCCCTGCTGTGACCTCCGTTCTGCGAACGCCTTCTCTAGTCTCATAGAGGAGTCCGCGCTCCGCAAGGTAGGCGTCGATTATTCGTAGTAGATATGCCGGGACACCGAAGCTGTGCTCCAGAGCCTCCATCATATCTATCAATCTTGCCGAGTTAAACGCATTCTTTACGTCCTTATTATTATGCCTTATTATTATGCAGCTCTCACCAACGGCAAAAGATCTTTTGGACGTTCATTTCTTGTTTTACCATTTATTATTTGTCGCCTGATTTTTTTTCCCTAGCAAGTGATTAAGTGATACAATGCAAAAAAAAATAAAAATAAAATAAAATAAATTAATTATGTTGACAACAGAGAGCTTATGCCGTCCGCAGCATCGCGTTCGAGCTTGTGTTGTAATAAGCTTTTAATTAGCAAAAATAAGCCTCTGCCTAAAAGTATGCCTGGCTATGCAATGAAATAAATACAATATAAAAACAAATAAAAATATGAATTGAATTTAACTAAAGTCGTAGTAGTCGCAAATCTGCATTCATGCAGATCGGTTGTATCGCGCGCATGCAAAAGTGATTTTATTTCTCTATTTTGCTTTAACGGTACATTCTCTTGTGTGCTAAAAATATCACAGAACGTAACATTCGGGCGCTGCTTCACGCTGTTTCGGCATTTGGACAAAAACAAAAAGCATTAGGCGAAGTGCAGTGCAACATAATTCGCTGCCCGTCGGCCAAGAAATTCCCCTCACCCTGCGCAACGACGCAAAAGAGGGGCAATAAAAATTTAGCTTATCAGCACAGTTGATCTGTTTTTGTTCTGTTTTTGGGACATTTATGTGCGCAAATTTCCTTACCAAAAATTGAGACATTATTAAAACAATGGATGAGAACAATTTGTATGACTTGCAGCCTATAAATAAGCAGTTTGAACATGAAAAAATGTTCTCAATAGCAGGCAAATTACCTAATGAAATTAGAGATGAGTGCCGATCAGAAATTAAACGCATAACATGCAATGTGACTCAAAGCAGTAGTTTCACCACAACAACGGTGACATTTACTAATGCCATTAGCAGCACCACATACACCATGGCAAATGCTACAATAAGCAGCATCTGCCCTGGAATAAGCATCAATAACCAGGGAAGCTCTCTATTGACGCCTCCTGACATGACAGCAAAAAATCTTAACGATGCTGCCAGAAGACTTTTGAATGATCAAAATCGGAGAGCGGGCAAGAGAAAAAATGTAAAGACTCTGTCCCCAATCTCTAACTCGAAAAGAGTGAGCACCAGCCAGCTTATGAATTCGACCCCCACAACTAGCCAACAGGTGATGTTGACAGTGTTCATATGGATGAACAACCACCTGCTGGAACCAACACTATTTTAAATTCGCAAGAATCATCTAACGGTATCAATCAACTTAAAGGCCCCAAGAAACCACCGCAAATTGTTGTTAATATTAGCAATTTAAATGATTTATTTGAGCTTATAAAAGAAAAAGTCAGTTTAAATAACGTTGTTGTCAAAGCAAATCAAGGGGAAACAGTCAGAATCTTTCCCAAAGACAGTGACACTTACAGAAACATTGTAAGTCATATGGAAAAAATTGGTATGCAGTTTCACACTTACCAAATGCAGTCAGAAAAAGCACACAGAATTGTTGTAAAAGACTTACATCACTGCACGCAAAACAAAGACATAACCAATGATCTGAAATACTTAGACTATGAAGTTCTTAATATCCACAACCCTTCATCAAGAATTAATAAAGACGAAAAACTAAATATCTTTTTCATCAATAAAGCCTTGTGCAAAAATTAATGAAATTTATCACGTAAAGACCCTCTGCCGACAGAAAATAAGAATTGAAAGGATGCGAAAATCACAATGCCGTCGCTGCCAGGAGTACGGCCACACGGCTAAATATTGCCACAAGCAACCCAATTGTGCAAGGTGTGGTGAAAATCACCAAACCACACAATGCATACGTTCCGCAGACGCACTGCCCACATGCTACCACTGTTCGGGTGACCATATGGCTATCTATAAAGGGTGCCAAATGTACCAGGAGTTTCTTCGCAGATCTTTGGGACCTGCAAGAAAGCCGAATAATTTAAATAAAAATGCAAATACAATCATTTCGAGAGATCAGCAACACTTTCCTTCGTTCCAGCCTAATCGCCGCAAGAGTACCAACCAACCAACAGTACGGCAGCAACCAACACAACAACAGCAATATACGGCTCAACATCAATCATCAGTAGGCACTGGCGGAGACACAAAAGTGTCCTATGCCACAGTAGCAAAAGGATGGATGGACCAGCTCAGCGACGTCTTTACAATTTACAAGCGCAACAAAAATCGCAACGGTCGAATATTCAGCAAAATAACTCATTCGATGTCCAAGAATTGCTACAACAGCAACAACCACAGTTTCAGGAATGGCAACAGCAAATCCAACAACAACAACAACAGCAGTTTCTCATGTGGTTGCAGCAGCAGCAGCAAGAACAGCAGCAGTATAAAAGCCAAGCCAATCAACGACTTGAAAAACTTGAAAAGATGGTATTCGAAATGACCAATATGTTAAAACAATGGAAATTAACTCCCAGTTCCATAACAACGCCTCAGCTCCACAATGAATCCACTGAAGATTCTTATTTGGAATGCTAATGGCATTTCAAGAATAGCTAAAGAAGTTGATCTGTTCGCGCAAAACAACAGCGTTGACATTCTTTTGGTGACGGAACTTAGAATCAAAGACGGGAAACTGTAAAAATATATGGATATGCCTCCTATCCGGCATATAGGCCATCGCGTAATAACAATAGCGTTGGCGGGGCAGCGGTGTTTGTTAGGACAACTCTTCGCCATTTTCCACAAAGGGTCATAGAGACACGCAGCATTCAAATGTCATCTGTAAAAGTAGCCACAGAAGTGGGTGACGTGCACTTCAACGCCATTTACTGTCCTCCCAATGTCAGAATCGAGGAAAGACACTAATACACTACGAGCTTGCGGCCAAAGGTACTTGATTGGTGGCGACAGGAATGCCCGACACTGGCTATAGGGCGACACTTACAATTCACCGCGGGGGCGAGAATTCGCAGATGCCATTTCTTTAACTGGAGCTAAGATCCTTGCAACTGGCTCGCCAACTAGGTACCCATATGTGCCCAGTCATACGCCTTCCTGCATAGACTTTGCAGTGTATCACGGAATACCAGATTCTCGAGCAACTATAACACAAAGCTGGGATTTGGACTCTGATCACTTGCCCTTGATCATCAGCATTAAGACAGAGGGCACTTATGTCAATCCAAGTCCCCGTTTAGTCACCAAACACACTGACCTGCTTGCCTTTAGTCAACACTTGGAGAGATCGATTCAGCTGAATACTACGTTAAATTCTGGTGAAGAAATTGAAATGGCTGTTGATAACTTTACACAAAGTATTCATAGATCTGCGGCCGCCTCAACGCCTCCTGTTCCTCGGACAGGCACCACCTATTGAATAGCCTTAACAAGAGAGGCCAGAGACCTTTTGACGCATAAAAGGAGACTCCGTAGGCGAGCCATCCGAACTCAAGACCCCTGGGACCGAATTTTATGGAACCGCGCTGCGAAGCAACTACAAAACGTCTTAAGAGAACTTCGAAGCAATTTTTTTGAGCAGAAGTTGGCTTCTATGAATTATACAGTGGATGCCGGATACTCGCTATGGAAGTGCACCAAGTCCCTTAAAAGGCAACCGTTTAGACAGGTTCCTATTAGATGTCCAGGAGGCGAACTTGCTAAAAACGAAGAGGAGCAGGCCAATTCTTTTGCACATCATCTAGAGACTAGGTTCACCCATTACCAATTCGCTACAATGGAGCAGTACAGAGAAACGTATGATAGCCTACAGACACCTCTGCAAATGTCCTTACCAATCAAACCTGCCAGGGTCGAGGAAATTGTCGAAGTCATCAAATCACTACCGACAAAGAAGGCTCCTGGCGTCGATAATGTTTGTAATGCTACATTAAAAGCACTACCTATTAGAGCAATCCTATACATGGCGCTATTATTTAACGCGATGCTCAGGGTGCAGTTCTTCCCAAAACAGTGGAAGATGGCAACAGTTTTTATGATACATAAGCCCGGAAAACCCGAAGAGGATCCTGAATCGTATCGGCCTATAAGCCTCCTGTCTTCGCTTTCTAAGGTATGGGAGAGGCTTATTGCCAATCGATTAGGTGACATTATTAAAGAGCGCCGTATCTTATCGGATCACCAATTTAATTTTCGAGAGGGACATAGTACCGTGGAGCAGGTCCACAGATTGGCAAAACATATCCTACAAGCATTTGATGATATGGAATACTGTAATGCTGTATTCATTGATATGCAACAAGCATTCGACAGAGTTTGGCATGTTGGCCTACTTAGCAAAATCAAAAGGCTGTTCCTAGCACCATATTACGGAGTTTTGAGATCATACTTGGAAGATCGCAAGTTCACGGTCAGGGTCAGAATCACCTACTCGACTTATTGCCATATGAGAGCTGGAATTCCGCAGGGCAGCGTCCTTGGACCGCTACTCTACTCAATATATACTGCGGATTTGCCTTGTCCAAACGCTTATCATATGGAAGTTCCTAGGAAGGCGCTACTTGCTCTAATTGTCGCATTGAGGCGGCACGTGGCCTCCAAGAGTACCTCACCACATTGGCTGCATGGTGCAAGAGATGGAACTTAAAGGTCAATCCACAAAAGACCATCAATCCCTGCTTCACCCTGAAGACCCTCATTGACCACACCCCACCCATACAACTGGAAGGAGTAACTTTAGACCAACCTTTGCTGGCTAAGTACCTCGGGATCATCCTTGATAAACGTTTGACCTTTGGCCCTCACTTGAAAGCTACGTCTCGGAGATGTGGTCAAAGAATGCAACAACTGAGGTGGCTGATTAATAGAAGAAGCACCATGTCACTCCGAGCCAAAAGAGCAGTATACGTTCATTGTGTAGCCCCAATCTGGCTATATGGAGTGCAGATCTGGGGTATTGCTGCAAAATCCAACTACAAATGCATAAAGGTATTGCAAAACCGTGCCATGCGTGCCATTACAAACTGCCCATTTTATGTACGTGGAACCACCCTTCATCGTGACCTGAATCTACACACAGTGGAGGAGCAGATTGGAAGGCACACTAGCAGATATAGCGAACGACTAAGAAGACACCACAGCACGCTTGCAAAGTGCTTACTCCCTGCCAGGCCTCTAAGGCGATTAAGACGAAAGGGTTTTGCCAAAACAATTGGACAACTTTGAAGACCCCCTCGCAATACGAGATATAGTTTTAAGTCCTCATGCATATAGTGTGAGGTTTGGTTCTATTATTTATTAGTTCACTTGCGCTGTTATGATACTATTACTGCATTGTACGGATTCAACGCTTTATCCAAAATAAAAACTAAATAAAAAAAAAAACTAAAATCGTAGTAAAGTAAAAGTAAAGTAAAGTAAAAAAAAAAAATAATACTAAATAAGATTTTAAAAAAAATTAGCTCATTAATAAAAAATATATAAAAAAAATATATTAAATTTTTTTTAAATAGAAGAATTTTTTTTGCTAATTATGTATGCAAAATTAAAAATTAAATATGAACCTCTTAGCATTAATAAATAATAAATTAATAAATTAAAACTAAATAATAATACAAAAAAAAAATAAATAAATAAATAATAAATAATAAAAAAAAAGAATAGAAAGTAAAACATTCATGAATATAAAAACTTAAAATCCCTTTGGATAACCTTATAAATATTTTTTTTTGAATTGAATTGAGTTTTGAGTATCAGATAATTGCTAATATACATTAACAATTGATTTTGTTTTGATTAAAATGTTTAAATATATAGTATAAAAAAAAAATTAATAAAAAATTTATTTTTTTTTAATTAATATAGTTATATGAATTTAACTGCTGATAGGAAAACATCAGAACAAAACTTTTCGAATATAATTACTTTTATAATTAATAATTAATTAAGTTTTTTTTGTAACTTGCCATAGCTATATCCAACCATGCCTCTTAATAAGAAAATTAATATTTGTAACTTTTTTAAAAATGAATCTATAATTTTTTTCTTTTGGGAGTCATGCAGCGAAGAAATGTGAGAAGTAGGAACTAGTAGGTCTAGGTTTGGCTTAGGGATCCTCCCACAAATAATGTAGTGGAATAGGAGGATCATGGTAGGGTGGCAAACAGCTGGACCCAACATCAGTCCAGTACAGCCAAACGGCAAACAAGGAGTGTCGCCTCCAACAACTTATATGAGATGTGTGTCTGTAGTCCTGTCCTTCCGTTTCCGCACCGTTATAAGCACGTTATAAGCTACAGTGTTATTAATTTGGCGCCCAACGTGGGGCCCGAACGTTCGTTCGGCACCCGAAGTTCCAGTTCGGTTAACCCCACACTTTAGGTAGAACAAGGGTCCAACATCTGCCCTTACCTCCCCAGCCGTTGTAATTCACCTTGTAAGTTAGTTTAATTGGTTTTGGTGTGCATACATCAAAAGATGTTTATTGAATTCGCGGAGTACTGAACTGCAGTCATCCCTTTTGATCATTTATGCATAGCAACAGTCAAAATCAGCTGGCTTCCTTTTCGTTAAACTAAGGTAACTCTTGCTGGACAAGATCATTGTGTTGTTTATACACATTTTCCGCCGCGGAGTCACCGGAAGTCTAGCGACTTCCCCTTTTTATACCCCGATCCCATTAAAAATGGGGAAAAAGGGTAAATGAAGTTGTGCAAAAGTATTTAACAGGCAGAAGGAAGCATCTCCGACCCCATAAAGTATATATATTCTTTATCGGCATCAACAGTCGAGTCGATATAGCCATGTCCGTCTGTCCGTCTGTCCGTCTGTATGTATGAACGCGACGATCTCAGAGACTATGAGAGCTAGAGACTCCAGATTTCGAACTTAAGCTCGCCTAATCCCTAGGCAGTACAAGTTTGTTTTCGATTTTCGATAACTCATCCCGTTTCCGATAAACACATGGGACCAATAACAATAAAATCTTGAATTTGAAAAAATTTTAGATGGCATTTGAATTATTTATTAAAATAATAACAGCCTGTAAAATTTTTATTAAAATCGGTTGAGAAACACCGGAGATATGGAGCATTGAAGTTGAGTATGCAGTATGCAGTATGGTCGTACACACACGCACACATACTTGCAAGCACTGACTGTACGCGTAAAGTGTAGGGATCAGGGTATCGTCTAGTCGGGATTTCTCGACTAGAGCCTTCTTACTTGTTGTTATTAGTTTCTATGTGTATATGTCAATAGATGTTATTGAGTTTGCGGAGAATTGAGCTGCAGTCATCCCCGTTGATTATTTACACATAGCTATCATTATAGCACCATTCCTTCTTATCCTATCCTACCTTATCTTATCTTCTTTGGTAAACTTAGGTAACTCTTGCTGGACAAGGTCGGTCAATGTGTTATTTATACACATTTTCCGCCGCGGAGTCACCGAAAGTTTAGCGAATTCTCCTTTTGATGTCAAGCCTACTGGTTTTAGTTACTTCGTGGAAGGTTGGATTGGTGGACTTATTGACCTTCAGCCATCCCCTATAACTATTATCACTAGGTTAACTAAACCCAAGCTGGTAGGTCTGTTTTATACAATCTACTGCGATACTAGGAAGCCTTCAGCCCCCCTATCTTATCTCTTCTTCGATAACCCTAGGTAACTCTAGCTGGACAAGGTTAATGTGTCGTTTATACACATTATCCGCCGCGGAGTTACCAACAGCTTAGCGAACTCCCTTTTGTTAAGTAAACCCTCCACTTCCTTCTCGATAAAGTTAATTATTCTTGTTGGTTATGCATAGAATCCGCCGCGGAATCGCAACAGTTTAGAGAGTTTTGATTTCCTTCATGTTGTCAGACCTACTGGATTTAGTTATTTCATGGAAGGTTGGATTGGTGGACCTATTGACCTTCAGCCATCCCCTATAACTATCTTTATTAGGTTAACTTATGCCAAGCTGGTAGTTTTGTTTTATGCAGATACCAGCGCCCAGAAAGCCATAATTAGGCATATTTGCTGGACTAGGATAAAGCAATATATTTTTGTAATCCGCCGCAGTATGAAAAATAAGGCTTAAGACACCCTTTCTTTTTTTTCCCTACGTATTTACGTTTGCATGATTCCCAGTCAATTATCGCTACTTTTCTTATCTTATATTACAAAATTCCTTATTATTATCTTATAAGTTAAATCTGTATGTTATATCTAGTACCAACACGCGTCTAAGACATTGTAGAATCAATTTTCCGTGAGATTTCTGTTGAGATGTTTTTGTCACATAGCGTCGAGAACCTAACGACAGCCAGTGACACCAGAAAGCACTGTTGTATTTGCACAGAAATCATTGTGTACACTTCTCAGTTGTTGGCAACATCGTGTGGACATAATTTTCACCGATTGTGTTTCCACACCCAGGTTGGCAAAAGAAAGGTCTGCCCCGTTTGCTGACCGTTTCTGACCCAACTGACTTTGGCGTCGACTGAATATCTTAGTCCGCCCGCGCCATCCACTGCAAATCCAAGGTGGTCCAGCTCCCTTCAGTCTCTACAAACTAGGTCGCAAGCGAGACAAAATACCAATTTCGCTCGCTGTGTTTCACACCAAGCGTGATTTTAGTGGGGGGGAATTTGTAGTGCGCTTAATAAATAATGATTCCAGCACAGTTTCGCCATTGGCTAGCGCCACCTATATTCCGTGGTCAGCGCCACCTATGGCTAGTCAGATGATTAGGTGAGCGCTGATAATTATAGAAATGCAACACTTGCATTGCTTGGGTCACCACCGATCGCGAGATGGGGCTTGATCCCCGATGCCGGTCGTGGCCTCGCTCTCTCTGGCTGGTAATGTCGTTGCAATCAGTCGCGATTCAATTTTGGTGCGCCACCTCCAAAAAGAAAAAAAATTAAAACACGCGGCACCCAATATACCACCATCCAATGTCGGGGAAAAAAGTTTTTGTTTAAAAGTCAGTAGCAAGCCAATTTGGCTAGAAAACCCTTTTTGTAAACAGCCTGTGTCGCCGCCTCCGGAAAGCAACAACAAAGAAAAATTTAAAACAAAAACAACTACGCGGAGTGATGATCATAACCACACTTGAACTTTTAGTACAAATGCCCTAGATACCCCGCAAAAGACTTAGCTAATCGCATTGGCTAGTACCAAAAGCCAAGCAGCCCCTCTAAAGCAAAAAAACAAAAATATCTAAGAAAAAGTGGAGCGATGACCATAACCAAGCTCGAACTTGTAGTGCAAATGTCCCCTAGCTACCCCGCAAAAGACGTAGCTAATCGCCTTGGCTAGCAGCAAACGCCATGCAGCCCCTATAAAACACAAAAAAAAATTGACAAAAAAAAAAATTCTAAGAAAAAGTGGAGTGACCACGCGGATATTCGAGCCCGGGACCCCATTCAGTCATAAGTAAGATATGCCCACGGCAAACTTGGTGTTTTTAATATGGCGGACATAATTACCGTGTAATCGCCTTAAAACTATTTAAAATAAATAAAAACAATACAAAAAATATAATAAAAAATAATAATCAAAAAAAAAAAGAATAAAATAACTCGATGTGCTAACTCCCCACGCGGAGATTTGAACCCCAACCTCATTCCGGCAGCCCCCGTCAAGACAGCTGTTTTGTTCACCAACCAAGGCAATAATCACCCTAAAACAAAAAAAAAAAGAAGAAAACTGGAGGAAATAATGATGATTTTTTTTCTTGAATTTATATATGTTAAGTTCAGTTATTGTTAAAATAAACTCAACCAATTCAAACAAAATATAGTTCAATTAACAAAACAAAATAGGAAAAAAAACCACAAAAAAAATTAATCATTAATAAAAATTATATTTGTACAAAAAAAAATATATAATCGAGATAAAATAATTTAAGCATGAATCAATAACTAAAATAAATGGTGCAAAAAAAAAACTTAGTATTTAGAAAAAAAACAACAAAACCCACCTTATTATTATGCAGCTCTCACCAACGGCAAAAGATCTTTTGGACGTTCATTTCTTGTTTTACCATTTATTATTTGTCGCCTGATTTTTTTTCCCTAGCAAGTGATTAAGTGATACAATGCAAAAAAAATAAAATAAAATGAATATGTTGACAACAGAGAGCTTATGCCGTCCGCAGCTTCGCGTTCAAGCTTGTGTTGTAATAAGCTTTTAATTAGCAAAAATAAGCCTCAGCCTAAAAGTATGCCAGCGAAATCACGTGATCACCTACCAGGCTATGCAATGAAATAAATACAATATAAAAACAAATAAAAATAAAAAATTGAATTTAACTAAAATCGTTGTAAAGTAAAAGTAAAGTAAAGTAAAAAAAAAAAATATAATACTTAATAAGGTTTTAAAAAAAATTAGCTCATTAATAAAAAATAAATAAAAAAATATATTAAATTTTTTTTAAATAGAAGAATTTTTTTTGCTAATTATGTATGCAAAATTAAAAATTAAATATGAACCTCTTAGCATTAATAAATAATAAATTAATAAATAAAAATTAAATAATAATAAAAATAAAAAAATAAATAAATAAATAATAAATAATAATAAATAATAAAAAAAAAGAATAGAAAATAAAACATTCATGAACAGAAAAACTTAAAATCCCTTTGGATAACCTTATAAATATTTTTTTTGAATTGAATTGAGTTTTTAGTATTAGATAATTGCGAATTTACATTAACAATTGATTTTGTTTTGATTAAAATGTTTAAATATATATTTAAAAAAAATAAATAAATAAAAAATAAATAAAAAATTTATTTTTTTTAAATTAATATAGTTATATGAATTTAACTGCTGATAGGAAAACATCAGAACAAAACTTTTCGAATATAATTACTTTATAATTAATAATTAATTAAGTTTTTTTTGTAACTTGCCATAGCTATTTCCAACCATGCCTCTTAATAATAAATTTAATATTTGTAACTTTTTTTAAAAATGAATCTATAATTTTTTTCTTTTGGGAGTCATGCAGCGAAGAAATGTGAGAAGTAGGAACTAGTAGGTCTAGGTTTGGCTTAGGGATCCTCCCACAAATAATGTAGTGGAATAGAAGGATCATGGTAGGGTGGGCAACAGCTGGACCCAGAAGTGTGTCTGTAGTCCTGTCCTTCCGTTTCCGCACCCGTTTCCCCCTGTTTAGTTGAATTACTTTGGCCCGCACGCGATTTTTGATTAATAATATGAGCACCGCGAAAGTATAGTATTGGAAAATAAAAGAAATGGAACCTGCCCCTTCTACCGATCAAAAAGGCGGAGCCAGCGCGTGCACCCCTTCTAATATTACTCCATTTTCCATCTTCTCGTTTTATACGTATAAATGTGGCACACGAAAAATGTGCCGGAATAACTGGCAGAATGGCTGACCTATTAGCCACGACATACCTTGAGTGGCCTTGTTGGTCATGCTTGGAAAGAAAAAAGGATTGTTATGAACCGGCTTTTCCTTCCCAACACTGTATCGATAGCCAGCTAGCAAATCGGTCGCTCAGGGATTGATAAGACCTGGATACAGTGCTGGCCGGTGTAACAAAAATTTATATTTTTCTTTGCGAATAACTAACAAAAAAACAAACAGGTGAATATTTAATCTTTACAGATTCGGGCAACGATGGGACATACAAAGGTAAAAAGCTGGAAACATTTACCCCCAATGCGCCCTCCCTACCTATGGGTCGGTATTTTTGCATTTTATTGCCGACCCCCTATACATCACAACTCTATCAACAACTTACCCCGACATCAACACACAATCGTCCCACCCACACATAAATTTCTACTCACACATTTTATGTAAACGGTACACACTTATATTTATTCCTTTAAAACTATACATTTCTTAAAATAAATTTATTTTATATAAATCGAAAAAAAGAATGAAAATAGTGTTTAAATAAATAAATAAACAAAAATGAACATGGACTAATAAACGTAGAACATATAAACAGTACACTACTACGAAGAGAATGATTACATAAATAAATTAAATAATAATAAATAAATGGTAAATAAACTACATAGGGGCGGGGATAAATCGCTAAATAAATTAATTAACTACATCTGATTCGGGCCTTTGACAATCGGTCGCGGCCCACTGTGCCTGTGACGGCGGCTGAACAGCTGTTGCGCAAGCGCTGATGTTTTTATTCTTTGGGGACGCTACTTCTACGGGCACAAACTTGCTAATCTCCTCGACGGGTTTGCTGATCCTCGTCTGGTGGTCTCCTGCCTCTGCCTTGGCCACTCCTGGTGCGTGCGGGACTGCTGTCTGCCTTTTTGGGATTGATCTTGGTCTTGGTCGCTTCGCCCCGAAATTGCCGTATTTCATGCTCAACTTCTATTTTTTTTGTTTGAGGTTTTACGCGCGCCACTCACAAAAATTTATTTGAATTTAATTTCAATTGCATTCCGACTTTTCTATATTATTTTTCTCCTGTACTCTTGCATGCCTGCCAAGCACATTTCTTTCACTCCTTTTTTCTTGCTGTCTCATGCCTGGCTGTTTTTCTTCCTCCCTTTTTTTAGCCATTCCCTCTAAACGCCCTCACTAATCCAATCTCTTGGCCAGCACGACTCTCCAACCCTCGTTCGACAACCACAACCATCGATAGTAGATCGCCGACCATAACAGCACACTCCGGTTCGCTTGTGTGCGCTACGAACAGGAGTGCAAAAAGGAGGCGTCTGTTCGCCAAGCTGCCCAACGTAGGCCTACGCCCACGCCCTGAGATTAAGAGTCTCATGCTCTACCAACTGAATTAGCCGGGCACAGATCCAACACTCGGGGGTTACTGCTTGAGATCCCCGAGCTTAGAACACCCCGAGCGGGTTTCCCTGAAGTGTATCCAGCTCATATAGGCAACGTCCTACTGGCCTCACTACCCGGCACTTGGTGTAACGGCGGCAGAACTTCGCGTTGAGGTTCTTCGCGAAGTCACTCAACACGAAATTACGCTTATACGCCTCCTGCCCTGCCGTTTATTGAACGTCTCGTGCTTTCAAGTTGTACTGCCTCGCTGACTTTTCATATGCCCGGTATAGCGTCTCCTGGATGCGAGCACGGTATATTTGTTGCTTCGCTGACCTCTCTAAGGACTTGATGGTCGAGTCGCTTACATCGCCAATCCTCTTGGCTAGGCTATATTCGCTGCCGTGACTCAACATGTGCTGTCCGAACAATGCGAAGTATGGCGAGGTTCCGGTCGCAGAGTGCACTGCACTTCGCAACGCCATCGCGATCTTGGGCAACGCTTCGTCCCACACCGTCTGGTCAGCGTCAATATGCGCTCGTATCGCTGCCAACACCGACTGGTTAACACGTTCGGACGCGTTCGCTTGCGGGGCATAGTTCCCGGTGCGACAGTGCTTTATCCCGTGCTGTTCTATCATCGCTCCAAACTCCTGTGACACGAACTGCTTTCCGTTATCGGTGTGGACGATTTCGGGGACTCCATACGCCGAGAACACCTCTTCCCTTAGGAACCGGATGACCACTCCCGCTGTCGCCTTCGGTATCGCCTTTAGCCAGACAAATTTGCTAAAGTGCTCTAGCACCACTAGAATATAGGCGTTGCCCTGGCGAGAACGTGGATACCTGTCCAAGAAATCCAAATAAAGTTTTTGTATCGGCCGCTCCGTCGCCATCTCCTTGCCCATCCTCGGCCTTGCAATCTGCGTGCTGTGTTTGGTTTCTTTGCAGACTTCGCACCCGAGCACATGCTCCCGTACTTGCACTGCCATCCTCGGCCAAAAGTAGAATTGGCGCAGCCTTGCCAATGTTCGGGCTATGCCTCCGTGCATCCCCTTAACACTGTCGTGCGCCTGGTGAACTAGTGTGCTAGTTAGCGATTCCGGGATCCATAGCTTCCAAAGGAACTCCTCGCTATCGTCCCGTGCGAACTGATACCTCTTGAAGAGTAGGCCGTCCTCAATCCGGAGATCAGGAAAACGCTCCGATTCTGCGCGCACTAACGCCAACCGACTCTGGTATTCCTCGCTCTCAAAGGCTGTCGTCTCGAACTCGAATAAGTTGAGTTCTTCCACCTCACACGGTCGAGAGAGCATGTCGGCTACCACGTTCTCCTTCCCTTTACGGTGTTCGATTTGAAAATCGAACGCCTGTAGTGCTAGGGACCACCTCGCCAGTCTTCCACTCAGGTCTTTGAGTGACATTAGCCACTGCAAGCTCGAATGGTCCGTAATGACCGTAAACGGCATTAGCTCTACGTATGGCCTAAATCGCTCTATCGCCTGTTACGCTATAATTCAGCTGGGCTCCACGCAGCTTTGCTGAAAAGAACGCAATGGGTCGATCTGCACCCTCGTCGTCACGCTGAAAGAGGACTGCACCAATCCCCAGGTGGCTTGCGTCGCACTGGATGAAATAAGGCCGTCGAAAATCTGGGTGCACTAGGACCAGTGCACAGGTAAGTGCCTTCTTCAACTTGTGGAATGCCCTGACTGCTTCAACCGACATTTCAAACTTCTTGCCGATTTTTAGGCAATCAGTTAGTGGCGCAGACAGGCTCGAGAAATCTTGGATGAATCGCCTGTACCAACCTGCTGTTCCCAAAAATCTCCTTAGCTGCTTAGTGGCTCTCGGGACGGGAATCTGGACTATTGCCTCCACCTTGCTCGGATCCGTTCGCAGAGCTCCGACACCAACAATGTACCCTAAGTATCTCAGAAACTTGAAGCAGAACTTGGATTTTTGCAAGCCGATGGTCAGATTGGCCTCCTTCAAGCAGTGTGCTACATCCTTCAACAGCTGCACATGCTCCTCGAAGGTGCGGGCGATGATCAGCAGGTCATCCAAATAGACGAACACGCGATTCCGCAGACGTTGTGGTATCACCCGGTCCATCAATCGACACAACCGCTGAGCGGCATTACACAGACCGAAAGGCATCATCCGGAATTGATACAGCGTACGGCCCGGAATTGTGAATGCGGTGTATGCTCTGCTCTTGGGCTCCAACTCAATCTGCCAGAATGCGTGTTAGGATCGACTCAATATTTTGTAACGGGTAAGCATCTTTTACTGTTACACTGTTCAGCTTACGAGCGTCTAGGCACAACCTATTTTTGCCAGGTTTTCGTACCAGCGTCGTCCTGTTGCTCCATGGGCTTTCGCTTGGCTTTATGACGCCAAGTCGAAGCATTTCGTCGACCTCCGCGAAAAGAAGCTGCTGCACTGCTGGTGACACTGGATAAAAACGCTCCTTCACTGGTACGGTGCCTTCTACTAGTTCAATCGTATGACGCTCCATGTGAGTCTTTCCTAAACCTTGCTGCTCGAACGCTCGGAATTCAGCCTTGATCGCCTCCAGTTGTTCCTGCTGCTCGGCGTTTAGCTCATGTGGCTCGATCGGCTCTCCTCTAGTCTTGAACTCTGAGTCCACCTGCTCAAGCGACTCCACTCCTACGACCTCGGGTGCTAGGCGAAACTTCCTCCAGAAGTCGATGCCCAGGTACAAACTCTGAACCAGTGCGGGGCTGACATACAACGTCATCTTGTGCGTCTCGTTTTTATATTTGATCGGCACAAGAATCTTACCCAACACCGAGTAGCTCGTACCTCCTGCGGCTCGCACCTTAGAAGTCTGAGGGTGCCAGGCTGTTCCCAGCTTCTTGATCAGGTCCACTGCTCCTGCACCTAACAAGCTAACGGTCGCCCTAGTGTCCAGAAGCCCCTTTACTGTATGCCCTTGAAGCTGCACTTCGGCAAAGGGTCGGTCGTCGTCCTTGAGCGCTTCAAGTGCTTCGCACACGCGATTGCGTTCCCTCCGGCGTAATGTGTGCCTTCTCCGCCTCTTCCTCCGCCTTCTCCGAACTGGTGGGTTCTGGCGCCGCTTTGAGTCCTCCTCTTCGGCAAAGATCCGGGCTCTTGCTTCTTCGTACGCGGCTTGGCGCGCTTCAACCGGCAGTCGTGTTGACCACTTTGGCCTTGGCCAGGTCTCGCTGTTGGCTTTCCTAAAAATATTCTTAACTGCTATGTGATCCTTACTGCTGCTTAGTCCTAACATGTCGGGTGGGGAGGGTTTTAGTGGTTTCTCAACCGTGGCATTGAGCGCGACTCCTCTGCCTGCGTCATGCTCTGCATCTCGTTTCCCGAGCGACATTTTGGGCATTTGGGCAACACCACTCCTGGTAGTCCACATTTATAGCAGAATATGTTTCTGACCGTGGCTTCGCATTCACAAAAGGTATGCCCTCGCTGGGCACAGTTCCAGCACGTAAGCGCGTTGTGGTCGCCGCTACCGCCTCTAGGCCTGTGCAGTGCCTCAACTGCCTCATCCGGTGCCACCTCTGCAGTGGCTTTTTCCTCATCATGGAACGCCTCGTTCACCTCGAAATGGCCTCTCGGTCTACCAACTGGTTCCGCTGTGGTCTGACCTCTCGACCAACGTGAAGACAGCATTCTCTCGGCGTCATGGCATTCTTCACGCAGTCTCTCCAAGTCCGTGATCCACATAGGATAGATGATCCGTGAGATACCGTCCCGTATGTTTACCTTCACGACCTTGATCAGGTCGTGGTCGCTGACGGGTACTTCCAATCTCGACCTGAGCGCACACATGGCCTGGAGATAATCGTCGACGCTGTCTCCTGGCTTTTGTCGCCTCTCGCGAAGCTCTTGCTCGCGTTCGAAGTTTGACCTTCGCGTCTGAAACCGCTGTTTCAGCGCGTACCGCAGATTCGGCCAGTCTGTTGTCCCACTCGTCTTGAGGAACATCCAATACCATTCCTTTGCGCGTCCCTCAACCAGCGTGTGGAAATCCCGCAGGACATCCGGCCACGGCACCTGGTAGGTCTGTCTTAGATGATCCACCCTAAAGATAAATTCGCCGACTGGCATTCCAGAAGGGCTGGCGTCAAAAACAAGACCCCATCGACGCATCATCTCGGGTCTGTATTCGGTCCTATCGACTGGCCTACGCATGGGTTGGTCGTATCTCGCCTGTGCTTCGGTACGCGATCCAGAACTCCAATGCTCGGCTTGCTCGCGCTGCTCGGACTCCAGAGCGCGGTTGCTGACCCAGAATCCCTGTGCAGGTGGAGGCTTTCGCTGAGGCGCCGCGCGATCTGGTGGTGGTGCTGCGTTCTGTACGGCTGGTGGGCGAACATTTGGCTGTGTTTCTCTTGGCCCTGACAGATGTGTATATAAGCTGCTTTCTCGGATTGCCTGCATATACTCCAGCATCTCACGCCTATGTTCTTCTTGTAGCTCGGCCATTCCCGACGCCATGACGGCCTGGAAAGTTTCCCGCGCCTCCGTTAGAGCTTGTAAATCCGGTGGAGATGGCTGTTCCTTTGCCATCGTTGAGCAGCTGCGTTTTGGCACTGCTCCTAGGCTGTTGGGATGTGTATCCCCGCCTACTGCTCCTGCCTCCGAGATGTCCATTTCCTCTCGTGGCGACGTGTCGTTGGATGCTGTGTCGGTTGTCTGTTTTCGTGCTTGGGACGCCGAACGAGTGATAGGAGCCATTAATTCGGCCCCTCTACTCCGATTGAAATTCTCCCCACGCTTATATTTTCTTTGTTCTTCTTCTCTTTCCTTTGCCCCACGCATTTTGTTTCTATTTCTTATTAAACTAATTTCTCTTTTCCTTTTACTGGTAATTGGACGACATATAATTACGGGGTGAGACGAACATGGAACATGATACGGGTATGGTAAGTGTTGGGTGTACCTACATTGGTCCTAATCCTAAAATTGTCCTACTCCTATATCACAGTTGGGCTATTGAAACTAAGTGTTATGGCCTGGCAGGAAACACAATGCCGGTCCTGAAGGACATGACACGGACCTTGGCCTCGACACATATACACGTATAAGGTAAACTGGAATAACATATTGACATTTACTTGAGTGTAACTACGTGTTATACCGTACTTGGACTGGCAGGAAACGCAATGCCGGTCCTGAAGGACATGACACGGACCTTAGCCTTGACACAAATACAAGTATATAATGAGCTGGACTAAACTATTGACATTCACTAAGTGTTATACCGTACTTGGCCTGGCAGGAAACGCAATGCCGGTCCTGAAGAACCTGGCACGGACCTTAGCCTCGACACAAATACACGTATATAACTTATACAATAAACTGAACATATACTGTGACTCCACTAGCGTCTTTCATTAGTTTTTCTTGATTGGGCGCCATTTTGTTATGAACCGGCTTATCCATCCCTGAGCGACTGATTTGCTAGCTGGCTATCGATACAGTGTTGGGAAGGAAAAGCCGGTTCATAACAGGATATTGCGGATTTTACGAAGTCTCAACTGGGCTTTGGTGGTATTTTCGGACAGCTTAAAAAACTGTGCGAAAAACTCTCAGCGGTTGAAGAGAATCTAAATGGGAAAAGTCCCATGAACGAATCTCCCAAACGCAAAAGGCCCAATGTTGTGTTGTCGTTAGATCCAAAAATATCTGAAAGCGATCCAAGCAAAGTCGATCCGAAAAGTATAAGAAGTTTAAAATCACCTTCTTACCGTCCTCTTAATTAGTAGTGTTCAGTTAATTCAACAACATGAACCTTACATGCCTACGGAACCCAATATCTCCCTATCCGCGCCTGATAAAATTTCGGAATCAGTACAGGATATTATAAACAAATTTGTCGCAGTTCCACCGAAAAAACAAATTTTTATTTCAAGGCTTCCCCCTAATTTAACATCTGAAGATGTCAAGGTCTACATCAAGGCCAAATCAAAAGCCAACATTACGATGGAGAAATTTAAACTCACGTATGAACGAAATATCTCGTCGTTCAAAATAAGCGTCTTAGGTCAAGATTTCGACACTATATGTTGTAAGAAATTTTGGCCTAAACATATAATAGTGAAGAAATATACCGCAAAAAAGAAAAATCGGCCTCCGATTTCATCAGCCCCCCAGCTTGATTTAAATTTCATTCCTCCTCTGTCTTCTGATAGTTCAAAAAACTAACAACCCACTTTTTACTGGGCTATCAGAATGTAAGGGGTCTTGGTAGCAAACTTAGTAGTTTATACATTAACAGCCATACTTTAACTGTCAAGCCGTTGCCTCCACGGAGACATTTTTGAGGAAAGACATCCTTAACTCTGAAATTCTGTCCAGCAAATATTGCATTTACAGAAAAGACCGCGCTCTACGGCGTGGTTGTGGTGTGCTTATCGCTGTTGATGCTGACTTTTCTTCAGAGACAGTAATTTCTGATCTTTCGTCCGATATAGAAGCTTTTTTTAACCTGCTCATATATACCACCTTCCTCAGACAACTCTGTGTACGAAGCACAGTCGTCTGTCATTCGTTCCGTCTCCGAAATGCTCTCTGAACGTGACCTCCTAATTGTCCTTGGTGATTTCAACATTTCCGAAACCACTTGGATCGCCAGTCCTGAGTCGTGTGCTTCAACGCCACGGCTCACAATGATTTTATTGTAAACTAATTTGGACTGTCATTAAGTCAAATCAATGCAGTACCAAACTCATTAAATAAAATGCTTGATCTGATTTTTGCCTTGGATCCAGCATCCTTATCAGTTTCAAGGTCTAATCCTTTGTCGTATCCCGAAGATGTATACCATCCTACATTAGAATTGATGCTCACTATACCTACACAGGTGAAATAACGTGAAGTGAATCCATCAAGTTATGTCCGTCAATTTCGCAAAACAAATTTTGAAAAACTAACTTGGCTTTTATTCCAGACTGACTGGTCTTGCCTCTGCGGGTCTGATGACTTGGATGTGACAATCAGTATATTTTACAATACTTCATACTCTGCATTTGATTTGTGTGTCCCAATTGGTAAGCCTCTCAGGTCTAGCAAGCCTGCATGGTTTACCCGCGAGTTGACAACTTTAAAAAATTAAAAATCAAACTATACAAGAGTTTCAAGAAAACTAACTTTAACGCAGCTTATTCGCTATACATGATTGCCAGATCAAATTTTTCAGTCCTTAATAATAACTGTTATAGGAATTACCTGTCTCGGTGCAAACTTAAGTTTCAGCGGGATCCTAAGCAGTTTTTTGATTTTGTTAATGCAAAGCGAAGGTCATCCAAGTTACCATCCAAAGTATTCTTTGATGACTTAACCGCCAGCTCGGATGAGGCGATTGCTCATCTCTTTGCAAACTTTTTTCAAACGACATATAATTCATGTCATGATCAAACTGTCTTGCCATACCCTTATCCAGTAACTGGAACAAATTGCATTTTTGGACCAGAAATTACAGAAAGCGCTTTACTTAGCGACCTACAAGTCCTTAAGCCCATTTTCTCCCCGGGTCCAGACGGAGTACCAAGCTGTGTGCTGCGATACTGCGCTCAGGGACTCCTAAAGCCTTTGCATAAATTTTTCTGCCAATCCCTAAAGTTATGCTCTTTTCCGAAAATTTGGAATGAATCGTTCATTATTCCTTTACATAAAAAATGGGAATAAATCGAATGTAAAAAACTATAGAGGGATATCAAAATTGTCCGCTATTCCGAAAATTTTTGAAAAATTAATTACTTTCCATTTTTAGCATCTTTGCAAATCCATCGTTTCACCGTATCAACACGGATTTATGAAACAAAGATCCACTACCACGAACTTGTTAGAATTTACCTCGTTTGTACTTAGTGGTTTCCAGAATAAAATGCAAACTGATGTTATTTATACAGACTTCAGTAAGGCTTTTGATTCCGTCAATCACAATCTTTTGATCCATAAATTATACCTCGTGGGCTTTCCAAACAACCTCCTTCTTTGGATCAAAGATTACTTAACTTTAAGGACACAAAGGGTACATTTTAAGGGTCTGGTTTCCAAGTCAGTTAAGGTTACCTCTGGTGTGCCTCAGGGAAGTCACCTTGGACCATTACTTTTAACACTTTTCATAAACGATCTCCCTTCAGTTATAACTCACTCACGGGTGTTCATGTTCGCCGATGATGTAAAGCTGTGTATCTCGGCAAAATCTTCTCAGTCAGCTCAAAAATTACAATTAGATCTGAATAATTTTCAAACGTGGTGTAATTTCAATTTACTATATCTCAATTGTAGTAAATGTAAAGTAATGTCTTTTTATATACGTACTCCCTTCTTAAATACTTCTATCTTAAATAATAAACCACTTAATCGAATTTAATGGGTAATAGACTTGGGAATCCTCTTGGATTCAAAACTTAAATTTGATAAGCACATCACCTCCATTGCCACCCGAGCATCTGGTGTCCTGAGATTCATTAAGCGCTGGTCGAAGGAATTCGACGATCCCTATATTACTAAAACCCTTTATACTTCTCTGGTACGTCCGATCCTAGAATATGGATCCTGTATTTGGTACCCCAACCCCAGGGGTCTCCCCTGGGATACTAACATTAATTTACCCTCTTACAGTAGTAGACTCTTACTAATAAATTTGCCATCTCTATCTGATCGCAGAAAAATTCTTAGTGTTGTCTTTTTGCACAAACTTATTAATGGTGAAATAGATTCTTCTGAACTAGTTGGCCAAATAAGTTTTGCAGTTCCGATTAGACCTACCAGAAATTTTCTACCTATTTCCCTTCAAACTTGCAATACTAACTACGCCTTACATAACCCCTGCCGAATCCTATGCTCAATTTATAATGAGCTCTCCAGCTTATTTAATGGTTCCGCTTCTAGTGTCTCGCTTAAAATAATAGTTTTGTATCATTTGTCATTTGCCATCGTAATCGTACGCTAAGCGATGTGCCCCTCGGTCGGTTGGGCGGGAGGTGGTTTGCGTAATGCTTGGGTCCGCGCGTTAACAAGCCGGTGCTTGGTATCGTTGGGCCACTTGTATGTACTGTCTCGTTTAGTACATCTACGTCCAATATATATATATATATATGCACTAAACCTGCCACTACCTGCTTCTGACCTTCGGCTGTCTGGACCACACCATTTAATTTCTTGACTGCGCTCTCTATGCTCTTGAAACCGTACATGATACGGCTTAAAAATCTGAGATTGATCTGATATTTCGGACAATTGAATGGGTACGTCAGGTAAATATGATATGTCCGGTATAGATAAATGTATGTCTGGTAAGTTTTTTTACTATCCAAGGCTATTGTCGGATGTTCGCTTTCGGAACTCAATTAACAAACTTCAATGCGTTTTCCGATTTTAACTGGCAATGACCACAATTTGGCTTGTACACCTCTAGTTGTACACATTAACAGCAGAAAACTCGACGTGGTTTTAGACAGTCATGGTATCTGTGACCTTGCTCATCACAGTTCCAAGTTCTTCAGTCGCTTCTTGACTCACCAATTCGTTAACATAATGTTTGTTCGAACGACCGGCTTGGATCGTAAATTACGAAAGAATTCTTTATGAAAATGACACTCCTTGCGAAGAATTGCAAGATGAAGAAGTTCATGAATTAATTCAGGGTTTAAATTTTGCCTTATTTCGATAATTAGGTCATTCTCTGACATAGGTTCTCGAAGAGAATCAGCTATTGCTAGCATCGCGTCAAGGAACTCATCAAAACTTTCATTTACGCCTTGCTTGCAACATCGCATGACATTTTTGATATCTCGATCAGTTCGTTGGTCTTGATACATCTCCCTTAAATGGTGGCACAACTCATGCCATCCCATATGACTTACACTTCTGTGTACCCGCTAATAGAATAAAAGAGCTGGGCCATTAAAAAGTGAATTCCCAAACTGGTATAACAACAATTGACTCGATAAATAAAGTCTTCAATGGAGATGTCATTCGAAGCCCCTGAAAATTGTAATTTCCAAATCGATATGACATTGGAAATTCTGTCTTGACGATCTATCGAAAAATTACTGTTATTATTCTCGCGAGATGGACCACGCCTATCTCTGGAAAGGTTTCCATGCTCAATGCTCATACGCCGGCCGCTGAGCTGGATGTCATTTTCCCATTCTAGCTGAGGTTCGTCTCGATTCTCTCTAGCGGATGAAGACAAATTTAAATTTCGAATTGCAGAACTGATGATCAGTCACAGATGAAGCAATACTACTACAAAAACCTTCCAAGGAACTCGTTATAATCTGCTGAATGCGATTTTCTGAAATTTCTACATTTTCCACTGCACTATTGCTTGCATTACCTCCTAACTGCGAAGTGACCTGTTGACGCAATTTTGTAGTGTTACGATTAATAGTTCTCGTAACTGGTCTACGTGTACCAGAACCTGTTTGATTAGCGGCAGAAGCACGACCTAGCGTTACCAACTAAGGCTACTAAATCTTCAGCTTTATGGACCACCGCCATGTCTACTGAGATTAGTTACTAACAGAAATATGAAATAAGCGATACGATATACATATAGTGATAGAATGTGAGCAATAGGATGTAAAAGAAAGGTTATAAGCGATAAGATATTAGCGCTACGATATAAGCGATAGGTATATACTATTTTACACGCAATAACGTTTATTTTCTACATATCTTAAGCTAATCTAATTTAAAAACTGGGTATGAATATCAAAATCAAAATTAAAATGGCACATGCCGAAAATATCCAGCATGAGCAATCTCGATTTAAATAAGACAGATTTGTTTACTTTAAATATACATATCCTGAAATAGAATCGACTTAAGTCAAGACTAAGAATCCGAGGAATATATATTTAAAATAGAATAAGGAACGCGAAAAAAATTCAACGTATAACCAATAGATCTTATCTGTTGGTCTGACTTCGAAAATAGTCAGACAGTCAGCTATTCCTAACCAAATAAAAAATATTTTTTGAAACTAATTAAAATTTTTGGATCATCATTGATTTGGATTGGAAAGGATTTGGAAAGGGGTGTTGGTGAACTCGGGTATTTTAGTATTTTCTGGGTGTTATTTTATTGGTAATACCATCGGGCCACACGTTCGGTAGTGCAGTATGGTCGTACAAACAAACACACATATTTGCAAAAACTGACTGTACGCGTAAAGTATAGGGATCAGGGTATCATCTAGTCGGGATTTCTCTCGCAGAAGGAAGCATCTCCGACCCCATAAAGTATATACATTCTTGATCAGCATCAATAGCCGAGTCGATATAGCCATGTCCGTCTGTCCGGCCGTCTGTCTGTATGTATGAACGCGTTGATCTCAGAGACTATAAGAGCTAGAGACTCCAGATTTGGAACTTAAGCTCGCATAATCCCTAGGCAGTACAAGTTTGTTTTAGATTTTCGATAACTCATCCCGTTTTCGATATACACATGGGATCGATAACAACCTTAAATTTGGAAAATTTTGAGACGGTGTTTTATGCATTCAACAACATTCAACATTCTGTGAAATTTTTATTGAAATCGGTTAAGAAACACCGGAGATATGGGACATTGAAGTTGTGTATGCAGTATGAAGTATGTGCGTACATACAAACACACATACTTGCAAACACTGACTGTAAGCGTAAAGTATAGGGATCAGGGTATCGTCTAGTCGGAATTTCTCGACTAGAGCCTTCTTACGTGCTATGCTATGCTGTCCTCATTCGGCACAGTATTAAACTTTGACGCGATAATAAGTCGCTTCGATTTCACTTATAGCGATAAACGGCCAATACATGTTATCGAGCAAGAGTTAGGCACGCTAAGACAAGGTTACCAGCATCTATTTCAATACTACGAGGAGGTCAAGGAAAAACTAACGTTACTGACCAACAAAGTCACTATGCCATATGAGCCATCGTTAGCGAAGGGCATGTGCGAAAAATTCCGCAGTGATGCGTTGAGGGTGTTTGTATCAGGGCTTAAGCGTAGTCTTATAGACGTGCTCTTTGCAGCAAAGCCCAAGGACTTACCTTCGGCTCTGGCGCTCGCACAGGAAATAGAATCGAACCATGAAAGATATACGTTTGCAGTTAATTTTGCGAAAAGCCAAGACCGCAAGCCAAATGTTCATCAGAGGGAGAAAACTTCTCAGCAAGCAGACGCTCAACCATTTGGTGTGAAAAAACCCATATTTTAGCAAACAGCGTAAGCAGGGACAGTTCAGCCAACGCATTAATGGGGCACTTTAATATGCAAGAGCCCATGGAGGTCGATCCTTCCCTGTCAAGGATCCATCAGCCCAACCAACCCCTAGCTTACTTAAACAAGAGAACAGCCACGTCTGACCGCACAGGCTTTCATAAAAAACAACAAAGGGTGAACCATGTAACGCAGGACGCAAGACAAGGAACAGAGTAGTATTCCAGTGCTACCTCTAACGCAGCGGCAGAAATAAACGACAATGAGTTAGATAATTATGACTCAGATGTCTTAAATTTTTTAGGGGTAGATCCCTGCTGCCCTTCATCAGACGAAGAGTAGCGGGGCTCGATATGAAATTCCTTATTGACACGGGTGCATCAAAAAATTTCATCCGACCACATAAGCAATTGAGAGGCGTACGCTCGGTAGACACTCCTTTCTCAATTCACTCCATTCATGGCAAAACTGCAATTACTCAGAAATGTTTTGTTTCTTTATTCAACGTAAAATCAACCTTCTTCCTCCTATCCAACCTATCGACGTTCGAAGGAATAATCGGTCTTGACGTATTAAAACGGGTGGGGGCATCATTATGCTTAGCTTCCGGTCAACTTAAAAGGGGCACGGAAGTTGACGGAAGTTGACGTGGATTGTTCGGATGCACCCCCTTCAGTAAGGGACGCATTTCTAAAAGTACTAAGGGTCAGTAAAAAGGCATTTGCAGACCCTAATGAAGCCTTGCCGTACAATACCTTGATGGTGGCTACCATCAGGACGACAGGTGAAGAACCTATTTATGCTAAACTCTATCCATGTCCTATGGGGGCAGCTGATTTCGTTAACAAAGAAATTCAGAATCTACTCAAGAATGGTATAATTCAAGTCAGTCTTCCCTTATACTAACCCTATATAGGTTATAGATAAGAAAGGCACTGACGGGGAGGGTAATCGAAACATGCGTTTAATTATTGACTTTCGTAAGCTTAACGAACGGACGATACCCCACAAATACACTATAATAATATAGTTGCGTACTATCTTGGCATCTGAAGACGTTATGCTCCAGATGTCGTTGATCTAACGACAGATGCTTCAGCCTACGGAATAGGCGCAGTTTTAGTCCAAGGGGGTATTGAAGGACAGCGATGTTAATTACGCGACTAACGAGTGTGAATTATTGGCCATTGTATGGGCCTATGGGTAGGGCAAAACATGCGCAATGGCTAAATATGATAGGCACCCAAAAAAGCAAGAGATTGGCTTAACTCCAATAGCACACAGGGGAAATGTTACACGTCGTCATTTTCTCTACGGAAAAGAAATTTTTCCTCACTTGCATTGACAAGTTCACCAAGTTTGCTGACGTGCAATCCATTGCTTCGAGAACCGTTGAGGATCTGAAACCAGCCTTGCTTCAACTTATGAACTTTTTTTTAAAAGCAATGAGCCATCATTGAACTCGCACACGATCTCGGCCACGTTTACTAACCACTTTGGCGTTAGTATTTCAAAAGGGCCACCCATGCACAGTATCTCTAATGGGCAAGTAGAGCGTTTTCATAGCACGATGCTGGAACTAGCCAGGTGCTTAAAGATGACAAGATCATTTTGTTAGCCACAGTTGAATACAACAAATCAGTGAACTTGGTTATCAACAAAAGACCACTTGACGTAGTACAAGTGCACCAGATGAGCCGCAGGAAGACATCCAGAATAAAGTCGAAAACGCCCAGATCACGCTCAGAGCCAGAGAAAATGCTTCTCGGCAAAACAGGATCTTTGAGGTGGGTGAAAATGTCCTAGTAAAATCCAACCGAAGGCTTGGAAACAAGCTCATGCGAAAGAGCTGTGGAAGCGGACCTGGGGACCACAGTCCTCATTAAAGGAAGGGTGGTCCACAAGGACAACATAAAATAACCTAATTGTTGGTTTTTCTTTTTCTTTACCATTTTTTCTTTGTATCATTGCTATGGTTTAGATGTGTGCTGAATTATCTGCACCTAAACACTTTCGTTTTAAGAAACTAGCAAAATTTAATGTTCGCCATTACGCATTTAAAACCTAATGTTTTTGACTTAAATATTCTAAATCACGCAGACTTGAAATCAGTTCGGCTTGAAGAGTCTACCAACCATAGGGCACTTTATGTAAATGCTTAATCCCCTCCATTATTTCCACCACCCACTGTGGGCTCCCACTTTACTTCAAAGCCACGGACCCCAGAACTAATCACTTCTCAAGCTCTAATCCAGGAACTTTACTGCACCACCAACTACTACTACAGCTCCATCGGCGGCCTTTCAGGAAGTTGGCATTTTTCCAAGCACTACAACTGAGGCACCACCGGCAGACCCCTGTTTACGCCAGGACTAGCAACATCGCTTCTTATACCAGAGGTACCACACCGGCAAGTGAGCTCAAACAGCTTCGAACACTTTAATCACTTACCCCAAAGGTACCACACGGGCCAACTTTAAGAGCATCAGATGGAAATTTTTAGCACCACCAGCCTATTTGCACCACTTGTAACAATTGAAATACGTAAGGAACCTTCATTAGCGGTACTCACGCCGGCTTCCCAATCTACACTAGGATTTAGTACAAGCGACTTATTTGTGCAATCTGCCCAGCGTTTCTTTAACCACTCAGTCTCTCGTACCTTCATCGCTGGAATGGATGCAATACGAAGGCGATTCAGAGGTTTAGGGAGGTGATTGCTGAGATAGGGTCGGCCGAGGCAGACCTTAGACTTGAAGGGAGAGTAGTTAACCTGAATCTTGATTTTAAGCTGCTGTAACAAAATTACGTGTAAAAGAAATAGATATGTATATATATATACAAATATATCTATATACTGTAAACATAAATATGTAGTCAACACATATAATAACAATGAACTAATGTTTTGTTTTTGTATAACTGTTACCTTTAGATTTTGGCGGGAACTTGCAAAATTACAATAACTGAGACATTGTTGCTGTGTACATATTGAAAACTTACGACTAAAGTTCATTTTTAGGTAACATCAACCTTTTTGTTATCTTACAAGTTTACACTTAGCTAAACTACACTAAACTTAAACTATGCTTATTAATTATATATATATATACTATTGTAGGACTAAACTTTTAAAATAACAATAAAATAGCTTATTGTTTGTTGACCGAGTTTTATTTTATTGTACGTCTTATTATTTTGCTGGTTCAGTTACAACTGCTTATTTTAAATCATTATTCTCGTTCTAGAAAAATATTGACATTTATCTATCTGAAAATTATTCGTCCCGAATAATCCAATTTTTCATATTTTCTGCTATCGTAGTTGGTCCTTCAAAGTTACCTAACTTTTCCAAAATAAACCTTCCATGTCTCAATTTTCGTTTGTACTCCTTTTCTTGATTTATTAAATGGTTTTCTGTTTTCTTCTTGTATTGACAAGATATTTTCCTTAACCATTTGCCTTAACTCATCCTTCTCTTTTTGTAACTCAATTACAAATTCCTCAAGTGATTTTTTTTTTTTTGAGTCGTTTCCTGAGATCGATTTTGTTCTCCGTTCTTACACTTTTCTTTTTCTGCAAAATTTGTTGATGTTCTCTTCTTTGGTTCCGACTTTTTGTCCTTACTCTTGCCCTTGCAATTCTCTTTTTCAGCCATCCTCTTGCACCTTTTCACGGACGACATGGAATCGCATTATAATTGGATCATCTAAGGTTGTCGAAACTTTGAAAGAACCCAGAACCCTAGATTTTCTTTCCACCAATCCCAAACAATTCTTTAACATTCGTCTCGAGAGCAACTGGGTAAACTTCCTTGTAAACTGTTTCCCGAATTGTACACCATCAATAATGGCTGTCTTACAACTCCGGTTAAAAGATGATTGATACTGCTGCGAATTCGCCGATTTCTTCTTGATTTTTTTATCGAATGTGTTTGTCTCGCACTGATTTGCCTTGTGTCCTACTTTACTGCATTTGAAACATGTTATTCCATCTTTGCATTCTTTTGCAAAGTGATCGTTTCTATTACATTTCATTTTAGTCACGCTTTGGTATTTGTTCAGGCTCATGGCTTGAACAAAATCTTTCGTGAATCTTCATTTTTTGATTTGTCGCTGATATAAGCAACTTTTGTTTTGTTTTGAACCCTTAATTCCTTCTATGAAGTAGTCCATTAAACTTTCATCATCTGAGTTACATTGATTGGCAATGCTCTTCAATTCATAGAAATGTTCTTTTAAGGCTACATCGTATTTCTTTTTCTTGGCCGTTAATAATTGACGAATTTCCATTGATGAACGTTTCTCTTGCTGAATTCTGCAATTTAATTTCTCGACCTTTATCGGCTCTGAAATAAGGTGTTTAGCCAAGTCTGTTCCAGTTACGCTCTTATTGGCACCGCTTTCCAAAAGTGCTAAATATGGTTTCCAAAAAACTTATATTTCAGTAAAGGGTCTCATGTCGTAAGGTTTATTTATAATTGAAGATATTGTGTAGAGATTAAGGCGATGTCTATTATGCCAAAAGTTCCTCATTAGCAAAGTAGAATGAGTCTTTTGTACTTTAATAGCGTCCACATTTAGAATGACTCTATACTCTCGCAAACGTACGTGGTACGGCTTAAAAATCGGAGATTGATGTGGTATTTCAGATAATTTAATAGGTACATCAAGTAAATAAGATTTGTCTGGTAAAGATAAATGTAAGTTTGGTAAGATTGTATTACTATTAAAGGCTAATGTCGGAATTTCGCTTTCGGAACTCGATAAACATATCCTTCAATGAGTTTTCCGATTTTGACTTGCAATGACCACAATTCGGCTTATAAATATCTAGTTGTCCTTGCTTGCTACATCGCTTGATTTCTCGATCAAATTGTTGATCTTGATATCTCTCTCTTAAACCCGCCAATAGAATAAAAGAGCTGGGCCATAAAAAAGTGAATTCCCAAACTGGTATAACAACTCGAAATTGTTATCAAAATATTGAGGTGTAAGACAATTGACTCGATAAATAAAGTCTTCATTGGGGATGTCATTCGAAACCCCTGAAAATTGTATTTTCCAGTTCGATATGACACTATAAAATCTATCTGGATGTCATTTTCCCATTCTAGCTGAGGTTCTTCTCGATTCTCTCTAGCGGAGGAAGACAAAGTTACATTTCGAATTGCAGAACTAATTTGATCAGCCACAGATGAAGCAATACTACTACGAAAACCTAACTGCGAAGTGACCTGTTGGCGCAAAAACAGCTCTCTTAACTGGTCTACTTGTACCAGAACCTGGAAGCACCCGCGGTCGAGCAGTGATATTTTCTAAACTCTGCGATACAGTGAACGGCTGCTTACACTTTGGGCAGTCGTTGTTAATACGTAATTGAGACAAACATAGTTTATGAAAACGATGTCTACAACTAGTTTCCGTAAATACTGTCTCGGCACTAGTGTCATTGCAGATGACACACGATGTTGCCTCGTTAGCGTTACTAACTAAAGCTACAAAATTTTCAGCGCTACGGGCAGCCGGCATGTTTAGCTACTAAATAAAAATAAAAATAAATAAGCGATACGATATAAGCAACACGATTTAAGCAATAGGATAAAAGCGCTAGAATATAAGCGATACAATAAGCGATAGGATATAAACTTTAATCTTGTGGGACTTATCCATACTCTTTTACACGCAACAACATTTATTTTCTACATATCTTAAACGGGTCTAATTTAAAAACTGGGTATGAATATCAAATTTAAAATTAAAATGGAACATGCCGAAAATATCCAGCATGAGCAATCTCGATTTAATTAAGACAGATTTGTTTATTTTAAATATACATATCCTGGAATAGAATCGACTTAAGTCAAGACTAATAATCGGAGGAATATATATTTAAAACAAGTAAGGCTCTAGTCGAGAAATCCCGACTAGACGATACCCTGATCCCTATACTTTACGCATACAGTCAGTGCATGATCAAAAGTCCAGACTAATAATCCGAGGCATATATTTAAAATATAGCTAGGAACGCGAAATAAAATTCAAATATTTTTTTTTTTCGGTTCATTATTGATTATGGAAAAGGATTTGGAAAGGTGTGTTGGTAACCTTGGGTATTTTAATATTTATATGCCACGGTATTCTTCTTCAGGTTGTTATTTTATAAGTAATACCCTACTATTTCATTCGAGTGCCATTTTATTAGTTAAGTAAATACCTCGGGCCCACGTTAGGCGACATTTTATTATTTATGAAACGTGTACGACAGTGCTATTCCCTGTCTACAATGCGGTTCCGGCCGTGCTCAGGGCCCTTAAGGAGGCGCTCGGAAAAACCAAAAATAAGACAACGCAATGATTTGTGTTTTTCAGGCTAACACGATTAAAAGCCGAACGGCCAATGATTTGCTTCAACAGTTGGCAGTCGAGAGCAGGCTATTGTTAGGTTCCAAGCAATATTTAACACACGTTTTGCACAACGCCAACAAAAAATTTGTGTACTATGAATTTATTGGAGATAATGCTGGCGTCGAAAAGAGCCGACTTATATTAGCAATTTATCAGTCCTTGTCCGTTTTGTATAATAACAAGCCAGGAACATGTCCACTTTTATGCGCACTCACAGGAAAATCAGCTTTCGGAATCAGTGGCTCAACACTGCATATATGTTTTCACTCCCAGTTAACCAACCTGGTTTTGATTTAAGGGCCTCAAGCCATGATTTAGTTAAAAAAAATTAAAAATTCTTCTCCGTTTGGTGGTATTTCTGTCATATTTTTCGGTGATCTACGACAGTTGTCACCAGTGGGTGATCGTTGGTTCTTTGAATCTAACACGAATGATTCCTACAGTGCAATATTTGGTTCAACTCTGTGGGACCTTTTTAAGTTTTTTGAACTCACAGAAATAATACAACAAAGGGAGGACCATCTTTTTGCGTCTGCTCTAAATAATATTGCATAGTGTCTTATGATAGCCGATGGTATTAGTCTATATTATCCGATCCCGCATTTGTCAGCCATCGGACGTGTACGATGCTGCAATTCATCTTTTTAGTACAAATGTAGCAACAGATACATTTAATATTACAAAATTAAATTCTTTTTCCACTGACCAATATTTTTCTTCCGCTGAAGATTATATTAAAGCTTCTCATTTAAATGTAAATCTATGATTTCACCGTGCCAGCACGGGTTCATGAAACATAGATCTACCTCTACTAACTTACTAGAATTCACATCATTTGTTATTAAGGGCTTTGAAGACAAATTGCAAACTGATGTTATTTACACTGATTTCAGTAAGGCTTTTGACTCTGTAAATCACCTCCTGTTAATTTATAAACTTAAACTTTTGGGCTTTCCCAATAATCTTACCCTTTGGATTCAAGAGTATTTAACTTTAAGAACTCAGAGAGTCTATTTTAATGGCTCAGTATCTAAAGCGGTGCAGTTCACTTCTGGTGTTCCACAAGGAAGTCACCTTGGACCGTTATTATTTACACTGTTCATAAACGACCTTCCATCTGTTATTAATCATTCTCGGGTACTAATGTATGCTGATGATGTAAAATTATGCATGTCAGCTGCAAGTCTTCTGTCTGGTCATAGACTGCAAAGTGACTTAGACAATTTTCAAACTTGGTGCAGAGTAAATTTACTGCATCTCAATTGCAGTAAATGCAAAGTTGTCTTTTTATAGGCGAATGCCTTTTTTTAATATCTATCTTCTGGATAACCTACCATTGGATCGGAATAATTTGGTTGAGGATTTGGGTATCTTAATGGACCCAAAGCTTAAGTTTGACAAGCATATTGCTTTAATCTCAAATCGAGCATCAAGTGTCTTGGGGTTCATTAAGCGCTGGTCGAAGGAATTCGACGACCCCTACTTAACAAAAACTCTTTATGTGTCTCTTGTCCGACCTATTCTTGAATATGGATCTTGTATATGGTATCCCAAATACAGGACTCATCAGGATAGAATAGAATCGGACCAAAAACAATTTTTGCTCTTTGCCCTTCGGGGTCTTAACTGGGACAATAGTACTAATTTACCTGCTTACCATAGTAGACTTTTACTAATAAATCTTCCCTCTCTTAATCATCGTAGAACTATGCTAGCAATAACATTTGTTCACAAATTAATAAATGGTGAAATAGATTCCCCCATACTAATTAACCAAATTAACTTTGCTGTGCCTATTAGAAGTAGTAGACATTTTTTACCAATAGCCCTGCATGCTTGCTTTTCTAACTATGCTATCCATAACCCTTTTCGGATCTTATGTTCAGTATATAACAATCTTTCCCACCTTATTACTAGTACCACTTCTGCATGCTCTCTAAAAAAAATTATCTTACGTCATTTGTCTACATGTTCGCGATCTTCGTAACCGCACGTTACGCGGTGCGCCCCTCGGTCGGATGGGCGGGAGGTGGGTCGCTTTATGCTTGGGTCCGCGCGTTAACAAGCCGGTGCTTGGTATCGTTGGACCACTTGAATGTACTGTCCGTTAGTACATCTACGTCCAATAATAAATACCGCACATAGTGTAAGAATAGAAGCCGTTCTTCTGAGACACAGGGGCTGTGTATGTCACTACTTTTAAAAACCAATGCGAAATTTATGATTACAGTCAATGATACAGGGTTAGATAACGGGGCAACAGGTATTTTAATGTACATAGACTTTTTTGAATCAATTCACTTACTGCAAGTACTTTGGCAGATAAATTAATGCTAAAGTCGTCCGTTCTTTGTTGAAGTTTCATCGTGCACAGACGATGTTCCGAGTTTACTATTGTTGTCCGAATGGATTGTAAGGTAGTGCCTCATGCAGTGCGACATAAGAGGGGAATCGTCATTTACATTAGGAATGAATTAATTGGCAATGTTTCAAATTGTTTTAGCGGTAGAAAAGAATCCGAAGGGTAGTAAGGGTAGTGAAAATTAGCTTTTTTGTTTTGTACATATTTACTTAGATTATTGTTAATGCATGTATGTAAATAAATTAATTGTAAATTTCTATTCACAACAAGAATTATAAATAAAATAATTTAAGATGAGCAAAAAAATAAAAACAGTTTAGAAAATATATTTGTATATAAAAACTTAAAGCTGTGTCCTATATTGATTATTACGATATTAAATAGCTGGGCTCAGGGTATCTTCTAGTCGGGTTTTCCCGAATCCTAATAATCTTACTTAACTTTTAGAACTCAGAGGGTCTATTTTAATGGCTCAGTTTCTAAAGCGGTCCAGGTCACTTCTGGTGTTTCACAAGGAAGTCTCCTTGGACCTTTATTATTTATTCTGTTCGCAAACGACCTTCCGTTAGTTATAAATCACTCTCGGGGTCTGATGATGTAAAATATGCAAGTCGGCTGCAACTCTTCTGTCTGGTCATAAACTGCAAAGTGGCTTAGAGAACTTTTAAACTTGGTGCAGAGTAAATTTATTGCATCTCAATTGCATTAAATGTAGACTTTTTATAGTGCCCTTTTTAAATATTTATATTCTGGATAACCAACCACTTGATCGGATTGATTTGGTTAAGGTCTAATCGAGGATAACCAACCACTTAATCGGATTGATTTGGTTAAGGATTTGGAGTTCTCTAAGCGCTGGTCGAAGGAATTCAACGACCCGTACTTAGCAAAAACTCTTTATATGTCTCTTGTAAGACCGATTCTCGAATATGGATCTTGTACATGGTGTGGTAGAATAGAATTTGTGCAAAAACAATTTTTGCTCTTTGCCCTTCAGGATCGTAACTGAGATAATAATATTTATTTACCTGCTTGCCACAGTAGACCTTTAATAATAAATATTCCCTCTCTTATTAATCTAATTACCTTTGTACACAAACTATTAAATGGTGTAATAGATTCTTCATAATAATTACCCTGATCCCTATACTTTACGCGTACAGTCAGTGTTTGCAAGTATTTGTGTTTGTATGTACGCACATACTTCATACTGCATACACAACTTCAATGTCCCATATCTCCGGTGTTTCTTAACCGATTTTAATAAAAACTTCACAGATTGTCATTATTTTGTTCATTATTTTAAATGATATCTCAAAGTTCAAGATTTTATTGTTATCGATCCCATGAGTATATCGGAAACGGGATGAGTTATCAAAAATCTAAAACAAACTTGTACTGCCTAGGGATTAGGCGAGCTTAAGTTCGAAATCTGGAGTCTCTAGCTCTTTTAGTCACTGAGATCGACGCGCTCATACATACAGACAGACAGACAGACGGACGGACAGACGGACATGGCTATATTGACTCGGCTGTTAATGCTGATCAAGAATATAGATGCTTCCTTCTGCCTGTTACATAATTTTGCACAAAACCATTATATCCTTTTTCCCATTTTTAATGTGATCAGGGTATAAAAAGCGAACACTGCTGAAATATATACTTAAATTGTGTTTTAAATGTTGACAGAGGACTTTTATAAACAATTAAACTAATAGATTGACATTTAAAAATCCTATACTCCAAAATACTGATCCGAATCTTTTTCTACCGCTAAAACAAAGGGTCAATTGCCAATTAATTCTTCCTAACGTAAATGATGATTTCCCTCTTAGGTCGCACTGCTTTTTTTGTCCGTGTACGATGAAGGTTCAACGAAACAAAGAACGGACGACTGTAGCACTAATTTATCTGCCATTACATCTTCAATGTATAAATGGAGGCTTTCTGTATTGTTGAATAAAATATCTAAGGTGTTCGAAGAATTTTTTGTCCGCCATAGCTGCAACTGTCTTCGAACATTCTACACTTTCTTCTAAAAATTTAATCCACAAAGTACTTGGAGTAGGTGTGTTGCTGGATTCATCGCAGGCATTAACTAACTAATCCCCTGTATCTATATTCACTGTAATCATTTAATTGGCAGTGTTATTTAAAAGAAGTCTCTCGGAAAATGTAAAGCCACGTACGGCTTTTAAAGTTCTAACCCAATGTGCGGTATTTAAATAAAAAGTGTTGAGTTATTGAGCCTTTTTAATAGCTATCGAATTTTTCACAATAAATAAATAAATAAAAATGCACCGAAATTTGCATTAATATAAATGTAGTTTATTTCCCTTCGTGGCCAAACTTAAAATAGTTATAATTTTTAATTGTAAGCTCCGAATTGAGCTGTGCACCTTTAATTAAACGAATTATATTTTGGCAAGCGGTGTCGAATACCGCGCCGCGACTTGAATTCCCGATCGATCATACAGAACTGATTATCTGCCGAATTGCAGCTGCTGCTTGCGCTCAGCTAAAGCCAAGGGCAAACAATAGAAAATACAATACAAAGAAAGTCCGATGAGCATATGCAAAACAACAGTTATGACAGTTACGTTAATTTGCTCTTATGCTGCGCAGAGCATAACTTATCGAAAGGTTAAATATTAAGAGCGAAGCTGCTTCAGTTGTTGTTTGGCGCGGATACATGCGTAACCAAACAAAAAGCATTAATATAATCTTCAGCGTGGGAATAGAATTTAGTTTTGTAATATTCAATTAAATCCGCATTTGTACTGGAAATATGAATAGCGTCATCGGGCACTTCCGATGGCGAACAAATTGGGGATCGGATAATATAGACTAATACCATCGGCTGTCATAAGACACTATGCCATATTATTTAGAACAGACGCAAAAAGATGGTCCTCCCTTTGTCGTGTGAATTCAAAAAACTTAAAAAGGTCCCACAGAGTTTAACCAAATATTGCACTGTAGGGATTAATCGAGTTGGATTCAAAGATCCAACGATCACCCACTGGTGATAACTGTCGTAAATCACCGAAAACTATGACAGAAATACCACTAAATGGAGAAGAAACAAACAAACAAACATTTTTGAGCCAACCATAGATATTTCGTCCATAATAAATCATGGCTTAAGGTCCTCAAATCTGAATCGGATTGGTTATCTGGGAGTGAAAACATGGAATACAGTGTTAAGCCTTTGATTCCGAAAGCTGCTTCTCCTGTGGGTGCGCATAAAAGTATTTTAACAGAAGTTGAATTTGTTCTTGGCTTGTTATCGTACAAAACGGACAAGGACTGATGAATTGCTAATATAAGTCGGCTCTTTCCGACGCCAGCACCTCCTCCAACAAATTCATAGTACACAGATTTTTTGTTAGCATTGTGCAAAACCTGTGTTAGATATTGCTTTTGCTTAAAATGAAGGGACCTAACAATATCTGCTAAGCTCTCAGCTGAAAATAAAGCTGGTAGCTTAATAAATCGGACGTTACTATTTTCTACATTTTCATCTTTATTGTTTATTGGACGTAGATGTACTAACGGACAGTACATTCAAGTGGCCCAACGATACCGGCTTGTTAACGCGCGGACCGAAGCATAAAGCGACCCACCTCCCGCCCATCCGACCGAGGGGCGCTCCACGTAACGTGCGGTAACGAAGATCGCGAACATGTAGACAAATGACGAAAGAAAATTTTTTTTAGAGAGCATGCAGAAGTTGTACTAGATATAACGTGGTAAAGATCTTTATATAATGAACATAAGAACCAAAAAGGGTTATGGATAGCATAGTTAGAAAAGCAAGCATGCAGGGCAATTGGTAAAAAATGTCTACTACTTCTAATAGGCACAGCAAAGTTAATTTGGTTTATTAATCTATTTCATCTATCTAATCTATTTCACCATTTATTAAGTTGTGAACAAATGTTATTGCTAGCATAGTTCTACGATAATTAAGAGAGGGAAGATTTATTAGTTAAAGTCTACTGTGGTAAGCAGGTAAATTAGTACTATTGTCCCAGTTAAGACCCCGAAGGGCAAAGAGCAAAAATTTTTTTTTACCAATTCTGTATTTGGGGTACCATATACAAGATCCATATTCAAGAATAGGTCGAATTTCTTCGACCAGCGCTTAATGAACCCCAAGACACTTCATGCTCGATTTGAGATTAAAGCAATATGCTTGTCAAACTTAAGCTTTGGGTCCATTAAGATACCCAAATCCTCAACCAAATCAATGGTTTTCATTTCATCAAAGAATATGTTAGATGGAAGAGTCGATGTCTTGCGTTTCGCATTAACGAAATCAAAAAACCGTTTAGGATCCTGCTGAAACTGTAATCTACACCTAGTCAGGTAATTCCTGTAACATTTGTTATTGAGGACTGAAAAGTTGGAACGAGCAATCAAGTATGCAGAATAAGATAACGGAGAGCTTGATTTTCTGAAACTCTCTTTTAGAATTGTCAACTCTCTGCAACTCTCTGCTCTCTGCTTTCATAAGGGACACAAAAATCAAATAAAGAATTTAAAGTATTATAAAAAATACTGATTGCCACGTTCAAATTGTCAGACCCTAACATCCAACATCCGAGTAAGTTTTGCAAAATCGGTTTTCCGAAATTGACGTACTCGGCTTAAACGATTTCTACTGGGGCTTAGCCCCCGGTAGGGTAAAGTGAGCGACACCTCCAACGGTGGGTGGTATAAATCCTCTGGATAAGATATGGGTTGTGATAGGGTAATGGATGAGGAGGATGGATCCAAAACAAAAACCAGATCAAGCATTTTGTTAAGAGAATTTGGGATATCATTTATTTGATTCAATGATATCCCAAGTAAATAAATCAAGAATTCATTCTGTGCCGAGGGGGTCAGAGCGCCAGAGTCGGGACAAGAAATCCAAGTAACTTCCGCAAAATTGAAATTACCGAGAATTACAAGGATATCGCGATCGGCAAGCATGCAAGAAACGGACAGTATAGCAGACAAATGAGCATCGTAAAATGAGTTATCAGAGGTAAAGGGTATATACGATCAGGTTATGAAAATACCAACACCATTAAAAGACAACTTAACAGCAACAAATTCTATATCTATAGAACCACCTACTGTCACCAAAGAATAATTTCATCAACAGCAATAAGCCCACCTCCGCCACGTCGAAGCGTACGGTCTTTTCTATAGATACAGTATCTGTTGGATACTACTTCAGAATTAAGAATGCCTTGCCTTAACCAAGGCAATGACATGAAAAGGAAACTACTAAGTTTGCTACAAATACCTCTTACATTCTGATAGCCAAGTACCAAAGAAGTTGTTAGTTTTTTGAACTTTCAGAATCGAGAAGAGTTTGAGGCAAAGCTACTGGGGTGGGAGATACAATCGGAGACCGAATTTCAGGAAGAGTTTTAGGCAAAGCTACTGGGGTGGGAGATAAAATCGGAGGCAGTATATTCATTATCAACAATGTGCTCCGGCAAAAACTCTTTGCATATAGAGCTAAAGTCTTGACTCGAGACACTGATTTTAAACGACGAGATATTCCTAGTATAATTAAATTTGAATTTCTCCAGCCTTAAGACAAATACTTGTTTTTTAGGTGGAACGGCAACAAATTTTTTAATTATGTCTTCAACCGAAGATACATTTTTAGCTACTGGAATATTTGGCTCTTTGAATATATTGGGTTTGTTTGGTTGAACTACGTCAACTCTACTCACCACCAAAGAGTTCGAAGCACCGGGATTAGATGAAACAACATCCATAGGGACTATATCGTTTACATCCGTTATCTCGTTAATTAAGGGGACTGGGGCAGAAGAATTGTTTTTTAGCTTATTTTTATTTTTGGTCATAGGATTGCTTGGCTGAACTTCAGACATGACTGGTCCCGATGACGGCCCAACATTGGCTTTTTTGCGCTTAGGAGAATCACTCAAGAGATTTTTCTCCTTAAAGTTTTCTGCACAGTTGAGAAATTATCGCACAATTTTTTCAATTGGCCGAAAACTCCCTCAAAGCCAAGCTGAGTCTCCATAAAGTTTGCCATGTCTTTTTTCCGCTCCAAACAAGACCAACATGGCCACTCTAAATTAGTAGTGCCCATCAAGTCGATGACTCGGCCGTTAAGACCAGCACATTTTTCATGTGCGACATTTGGGCACATCCAGCCACCAACAAGTCATCTTTGTATTGGTGCGAACTTGGCAGCCCTTGTAACAGCAGACAACCATTGTTATATAAATTTTTTATTATTTATTTATTTTTTTAAATAAAAATAAATAAATATATAAAAATACAATAAATAAGAGAGTGACACAAATAAATTTTTTTTTATTAACGATTCAAAAAATACTGCTCAAAAAAAAAAAAAGTTTAGGACCACCCTATGGTTAATAGTAAGAATACGCTTGTAAATACTCACAAACCAAAACACAAACAAAAACGTACCGGTGCGAGCCATCAACATTTAAAATATTTAATTAAGGATTTATTTCTGGCTGTTGGTTTTAATCAGATTTATTAAAACGAAATGAACCACTTCATGTGGTGTGTAAATATACGGCACAATACGAACTGAGTTCCATCTTAGGATCATACTTGTTTGATCCATTTATACCACATAACATACTTCTTCTCAACGGGATATGTTACTTAATTATTTCATTGCATTCCTATAATTTTTTCGTGCTTGACTTTAGGCAGGTTTTTAGTCAACACGTCGGAAATCATATTTTCAGTGTTTACTATGAGCATGAAATATAGAATTTTGAACAAGGCAGGGCGCGCTCTGGTTATTGGTATGTATCACGATACCTGACTTTTTACCGAATCCCATTTCTTCAACCAGCTTTCTGAGGTACGCTGCCTCCGTTGCCGCCGACGATATAGCCACGTATTCAGCTTCTGCGCTGCTTAGTGCATCTATGCTCTGCTTGAATGATTTGCGATCGCTGCTGTCACCTGCCCAATCTGCGTCCACATAGCAGTAAATTGGTTTACCAGTACGCTCGTAAAGCATACTCAAGTCAACTTTTCCTTTTAGATAGCGCAACAAACGCTTTGCTGCTGCTTCATGTTCCAAATATGGATCCGCATTCCTCTGTGAAAGCTTGGATACCGAATGTAATATACCGGGTCGAGTCGTCACAGCCAAGTACATCAGGGACCCTATCAGCGATTGATATTTTACTTGGTCTGCCTTGGCTCATCCATCATTTTTGCATTTGATTTGAAAACCAACATTAAGGGGAACAACAATTGGCTTACAGTTTTCCATCCCATATTGGAGCAACAGATCCTCTATATATTGTTTGTGGCCAATTGTTATGGTTCCAGTTTCTCCTTCTCGATCTATCTCCATTCCCAAAAAATGTTCTAGATTGCCGCCATCAACTACGTCAAACTGATCGAATATGAGCGCCTTTTTCTTCAGGAGATTTTCAACATATGTTACTACAATATTTAAATCTTTACCACGGCTCACTTGGGCAAGCAATAAACACAATGTCTATTAAGACACTACTTAATTTTTCGTTTCATTCGCGCCCACTTTGTTTAAGTCCATACAGCGACTTTTTATCGCGCTTAAAACGTAGACCTACTTGCAGCCGATGATTATTTCACCGTTCGGTAAATCAACAAACTCCAAGGTTTCGTTGTCTTGCAAGCTATCGATCTCCTTCTGCATGGATAATTTCCAGGCCTCCTGTGGTATAAGCAGCGCCGTCTTAAAGCTGGTAGGTACAATTAAATCGTCTTTTGTCATGACATTTAAAACATTACTGCATGCGTGGGCGCCCACGCTTTCCAGTGTGTATTTTCTTTGGTCTCCCAGGACCCCGACGATCGTGTTCCTTTATCACTGCTTCTGCGTCTACCATGCTTTCGCCGCGCATCTCATAATCAATATGAGTTGCCTTATCCAGTGTATCACCGTCATTGTACTGCAGTCGTAGACACCCACACTTTTTAGTACGTAGTTTCTTTGATCTTCCAAGACCCCGACGTTCGTCTTCATTGACCACTGCTTCTGCATCTGCCATGCTTTTGCCGCGCATCTCATAATAAATATGAGTTGCCTTATCCAATGTATCACCGTCAACGACAGATGCATATGCTTAAATCTTCATGTTGGTCTCCATTGGGTCAACAGGAGGCATGATCACAATCGCATCAGTACCTTGTTCTCGATACGGAAAATGCATGTGATTATCACCTTTTGAGATAGACTCAAAAAAGATTACATCACGCGCCTCTATTACCTTTCGCTTAACTGGATCGTATAAGCGATAAGCCTTTGCATTTTTGAATTGCCGACCACAAAATGCTCTTCACCCTTTGGCTACAACTTTCCTTGTACGCTTTATTCAGAACTATAGCCTTAGCACCGAATACCTTAGGATGCTTAACGCTTGGCTTCCTTTCAGACCAAGCCTCGTGTGCAGTCATCTTTACCAATGCCGAAGTCTGTGCGCGATTCCGCAAATAGGAAGCTGTGTTTATAGCGTCAGCCCAGAACGCTTCATCCATACCAGCGTGTACCAACATACTGCGAGCCATCTCTACCAGTGTCCTGTTGGCACGCTCTGCCACGCCGTTTTGCTGCGGTGTGTTCTTCTATTACTTTTTAAGAAATTCTATCGGTGCCGCGACCGCTTGCTTCTATGTAGCTATCTCCTGCAAGAAAGATACGCTCTTTGTCACTGTCAAAGCACCATACCTCATGTTGCGAGCTTTTGGTCAAGCTCGGGTCGAACACTGCAAATGATCCCTTTTTATCTTTGTTCTCTGTCTCGCTTTTGTCTGTGCGCTCTTTTGATTTATGTTTTACAGCCATGTGGCCGCGTCGTCCACAATTCCAGCAGCCCGTCTCATCGCTTTGACTTTTACTGTTTTTCGTTAGTGCACAAATACCGAACATTGCAAACGATCTCTTTGCATTTTCGTTGTCACTCCCGCTAGTGTTGTTTCGCTCTTTGCATTTGCAGTTTACGGCTATGTGGCCGCGACGACCACACTTCCAGCAGCCCGTCTTGTCGCTTTTCCTTAGTGCATGCATACCGAACATTTTTTGTTCGTTTTTTGTTGTTTGTTTTTCCCCTTCCTCCAGAAGCTTCACTTTTAGTGAACTAAGCGTCGGCAATGAGTTTAGTGTCTCGACTGCCACTACAAAGTTCTCGAATGTACTAGACAGAGAAGATAGTTTAGAAGAAGTTTTTCCACCACCGTCCAACGACGCTCTCTCCTTCTTTCATTTTGGTGCCTAATAATTCCTTAACATGAACCTCTCAGTACATGAACCTCATGTAATTGGTTCCAAACTTCCGATGATTTTTAAATATGTTTAACATAAATTATTTGCGAAGCTCTTATGCTCAACATAATGCTTGCTAACGCCTTCTCATCTTTTGCGTCAAAGTCGACTGTCGCCTGTGGTGTATCACCTTCTAATTGAATTTCAATATTGGCTCGATGCAGTTAAAGATCAGTATTTCCTAACAGCCGCAAGCGTTCGCTTTAAAAATATTTGGGGCTTCTTAATACTAAGTGCTTTTATATAGCAATCATAAGAGTGGCTAAGTTGAACCCAGGACAAAAATAGCGATCAAACGAAAATTCTAATACGGTCTGAGTTTTTTCCAAATTCTGGCGATGCGCTTCTATATCGTCTGCTAACGAAAAAAAAAAAACTCTCTCTCTCTCGCGCCTACATTAGTGCCCATGATTGTGAATTTTGTACTTTAAAAATGGAGCCACATCCGGGTTAGTTGTATCAGTTGTGGTAAACTGATTAATAAATGACTATTAGGGTTATGGTATCAAGCTTACAGGCAAGGCTATTAAGATATAAAATACTAAGTTTGCTACAAATACCTCTTACATTCTGATAGCCAAGTACCAAAGAAGTTGTTAGTTTTTTGAACTTTCAGAATCGGGTTACTGGGGTAGGAGATAAAATCGGAGGCAGTATATTCATTAACAACAATGTGCTCCGGCCAAAACTCTTTGCAACATATAGAGCTAAAGTCTTGACTCGAGACACTGATTTTAAACGACGAGATATTCCTAGTATAATTAATTGGAACGGCAACAAATTTTTTAATTATGTCTTCAACCGAAGATACAATTTTAGCTACTGGAATATTTGGCTCTTTGGATATATTGGGTTTGTTTGGTTGAACTATGTCAACTCTACTCACCACCAAAGAGACCGAAGGACCGGGATTAGATGAAACAATATCCATAGGGACTATATCGTTTACATCCGTTATCTCGTTAATTAAGGGGACTGGGGCAGAAAAATTGTTTTTTAGCTTATTTTTATTTTTGGTCATAGGATTGCTTGGCTGAACTTCAGACATGACTGGTCCCGATGACGGCCTAACATTGGCTTTTTTGCGCTTAGGAGAATCACTCAAGAGATTTGTCTCCTTAAAGTTTCTCTGCACAGTTGAGAAACTTTCGCACAATTTTTTCAATTGGTCGAAAACTCCCTCAAAGCCAAGCTGAGTCTCCATAAAGTTTGCCATGTCTTTTTTCCGCTCCAAACAAGACCAACATGGCCACTCTAAATTAGTGGTGCCCATCAAGTCGATGACTCGGTCGTTAAGACCAGCACATCTCTCATGTGCGACATTTGGGCACATCCAGCAACCAATAAAAGTCATCTTTGTATTGGTGCGAACTTGGCAGCCCTTGTAACAGCAGACAACCATTGTTATATAAATTTTTAATTATTTATTTTTTGTCTTAAATAAAAATAAATAAATAAATATAAATACAATAAATAAGAGAGAGACACAAATAAATTTTTTTTTAATTAATGATTAAAAAAAAATACTGCTCAAAAAAAAAAAAAGTTTAGGACCACCCTATGGTTAATAGTAAGAATACGCTTGTAAATACTCACAAACCAAAACACAAACAAAAACGTACCGGTGCGAGTTATCAACATTTAAAATATTTAATTAAGGATTTATTTCTGGCTGTTGGTTTTAATCAGATTTATTAAAACGAAATGAACCACTTCATGTGGTGTGTAAATATACGGCACAATACGAACTGAGTTCCATCTTAGGATCATACTTGTTTGATCCATTTATACCACATAACATACTTCTTCTCAACGGGATATGCTACTTAATTATTTCATTGCATTCCTATAATTTTTTCGTGCTTGACTTTAGGCAGGTTTTTAGTCAACACGTCGGAAATCATATTTTCAGTGGGTACATATTTCATCTCGATTATCTTATTCTTGTACATTTCTCTCACATGGTGATACTTAATGTCTATTTGTTTACTATGAGCATGAAATGTAGAATTTTGAACAAGGCATGTCGCGCTCTGGTTATCGCTATGTGTCATGATACCTGACATTTTCCCGAATCCCATTTCTTCAACCAGCTTTCTGAGGTACGCTGCCTCCGTTGCCGCCGACGATATAGCCACGTATTCAGCTTCTGTGCTGCTTAGTGCATCTATGCTCTGCTTGAATGATTTGCGATCGCTGCTGTCACCTGCCCAATCTGCGTCCACACAGCAGTAAATTGGCTTACCAGTACGCTCGTAACGCTGCTTCATGTTCCAAATATGGATCCGCATTCCTCTGTGAAAGCTTGGATACCGAATGTAATATACCGGGTCGAGTCGTCACAGCCAAGTACATCAGGGACCCTATCAGCGATTGATATTTTACTTGGTCTGCCTTGGCTCATCTATCATTTTTGCATTTGATTTGAAAACCAACATCAAGGGGAACAACAATTGGCTTACAGTTTTCCATCCCATATTGGAGCAACAGATCCTCTATATATTGTTTGTTGCCAATTGTTATGGTTCCAGTTTCTCCTTCTCGATCTATCTCCATTCCCAAAAAATGTTCTAGATTGCCGCCATCAACTACGTTAAACTGATCGAATATGAGCGCCTTTTTCTTCAGGAGATTTTCAACATATGTTACTACAATATTTAAATCTTTACCACGGCTCACTTGGGCAAGCAATAATCCCAATGTTTATTAAGACACTACTTAATTTTTCGTTCCATTCGCGCCCACTTTGTTTAAGTCCATACAGCGACTTTTTATCGCGCTTAAAACGTAGACCTACTTGCAGCCGATGATTATTTCACCGTTCGGTAAATCAACAAACTCCAAGGTTTCGTTGTCTTGCAAGCTATCGATCTCCTTCTGCATGGAAAATTTCCAGGCCTCCTGTGGTATATGCAGCGCCGCTTTAAAACTGGTAGGTACAATTAAATCGTCTTTTGTCATGACATTTAAGACATACTGCATGCGTGGAATCCCACGCTTTCCAGTGTGTATTTTCTTTGGTCTCCCAGGACCCCGACGATCGTGGTCCTTTTTCACTGCTTCTGCGTCTACCATGCTTTCGCCGCGCATCTCATAATCAATATGAGCTGCCTTATCCAGTGTATCACCGTCATTGTACTGCAGTCGTAGACACCCACACTTTTTAGTACGTAGTTTCTTTGATCTTCCAAGACCCCGACGTTCGTGTTCATTGACCACTGCTTCTGCATCTGCCATGCTTTTGCCGCGCTTCTCATAATAAATAAGAGTTGCCTTATCCAATGTATCACCGTCAACGACAGATGCATATGCTTAAATCTTCATGTTGGTCTCCATTGGGTCAACAGGAGGCATGATCACAATCGCATCAGTACCTTGTTCTCGATACGGAAAATGCATGTGATTATCACCTTTTGAGATAGACTCAAAAAAGATTACATCACGCGCCTCTATTACCTTTCGCTTAACTGGATCTTATAAGCGATAAGCCTTTGCATTTTTGAATAGCCGACCATAAAATGCTCTTCACCCTTTGGCTAAAACTTTCCTTATACGCTTTATTCAGCACTATAGCCTTAGCGCCGAATACCTTAGGATGCTTAACGCTTGGCTTCCTTTCAGACCAAGCCTCGTGTGCTGTCATCTTTACCAATGCCGAAGTCTGTGCGCGATTCCGCAAATAGGAAGCTGTGTTTATAGCGTCAGCCCAGAACGCTTCATCCATACCAGCGTGTACCAACATACTGCGAGCCATCTCTACCAGTGTCCTGTTGGCACGCTCTGCCACGCCGTTTTGCTGCGGTGTGTTCTTCTATTACTTTTTAAGAAATTCTCAAACTTTTCGCTTAAATACTCGCGTCATTATCACTTCTAAGCGCCTTTATTGTTTTGCCAGTTTGATTCTATGCATATGCTTTAAATTCTTTAAATTTTGCGAATAATTTATCTCTTGTTTTCATAAAACATATATGTACAAATCGAGTTTTGTCATCAATGAATGTCGCAAAGTATCTTGCCCCTCCGTTTGATGCTTTGCTCATGGGGCCTTAATATATCCGTGTGTGTTATTTGAAGTACATCTTTGGCACGACTTTCCGATTCCTATGGGAATTTCTGCACGACAATTTTACTCTTTGCGCATGTTATACACTCACGTTCTTTTATATCGCAATCAGTATTTAGTCCACGTACCATTTTGTGCGTCACTAGTTTTTGTAGACTGTCAAAATTTAAATGACCAAATCGATTGTGCCATTTCATTATATCCGAATTGTTAACATTAACACCATAACATTTTTGCACATTTGTCTCAAACACAAATAAATCACCTAGCACAACTTTACCATATTGATCTTTTATGAATGCTTTTTTCTCAGCAAACTCAACTTCAAATCCTTTTTTAATCGCTTTTACAACTGATATAAATTTGCACTGCAGGCCTTTCACATACAGAACATCGACTAAATCTACTAATCTATTTTGGCAGTATAATCGCACGGTGCCGCGACCGCTTGCTTCTATGTAGCTATCTCATGCAAGAAAGATACGCTCTTTGTCACTGTCAAAGCACCATACCTCATGTTGCGAGCTTTTGGTCAAGCTCGGGTCGAACACTGCAAATGATCCCTTTTTATCTTTGTTCTCACTCTCGCTTTTGTCTGTGCGCTCTTTTGATTTATGTTTTACAGCTATGTGGCCGCGTCGTCCACAATTCCAGCAGCCCGTCTCATCGCTTTGACTTTTACTGTTTTTCGTTAGTGCACAAATACCAAACATTGCAAATGATCTCTTTGCATTTTCGTTGTCACTCCCGCTATATTTTCTATATTTTCAGCATCGTCTGCTAACGAAAAAAAATCTCAGGGAGGGTAGGGAATATCGAACCTACACATTTGCTTTTATCTAACTTCGCGCCTACATAAGTGCCCATGATTGTGGGTTTTGTACTTTAAAAATGGAGCCACATCCGGGTTAGTTGTATCAGTTGTGATAAACTGATTAATAAGGTTATTCTTGATTCATCATTGATATCAAGCTTACGGGCATCATTTAGCCAAAACATGCCATGGATATGAGGTGAGCCTCTTGGCTGAAACTCGACTCGCCAATAATATCTGATGGCTCTATAACTACCGAATATAACGCCCTCCTTCTTCAAAAGTTTTAAAAGCTGCCTAAATCGATAATCAAAATACCTATCACAAGATACTGGATCTGCTCTTATGAGACGGGCCTAAGGTTAGTTCTTTGGTAATTTATATTTTGTCGACGTTTTTTGACAGCAAAACGAGAACTCTATAAAAATGTCGGAAGACCACACTGCCTAATCATAGCCATAACTTTTTATCCGACTCCTAAAGAGCGGGCGACTTACGAATACCTTTCAAAACTCGATAGCCATATCGTGGGGAATTAAGTTTTCTATATATTCCTCATTGATGGCGTTTACTACGGAAATGCCTTGAGTGGCACTGTGCTTACATAAGCAAATGGACGTATTGTTCTTTATATTAATCATCTCTAAATTTGGGGAAAAGGTTATAATGGTTTTGTGCAAAAGTATGTAACAGGCAGAAATAAGCATTTCCGACCCCATAAAGTATATATATTCTTGATCAGCATCAACAGCCGAGTCGATATGTCCGTCCGTCTGTCCGTTTGTCCGTCTGTCCGTCCTTGACTATAAGAGATAGAGACTCTAGACTTTCCAATACACATGCGATCGATAATAAAAAAAATAGTGAATTTGGAAAACTCTAAGACGGCGTTTGAAATGTTAGACAAAATAGAAACACCGGAGATATGGAACATTGAAGTTGAGTATGCAGTATATGCGTACATACACAAACACATACTTGCAAGCACTGACTGTACTGCAAATAGCAGACAAGACCTTGAATATAGGGCTGACGAACAAGGACAGGACACTTCGCGTCAAACAAGGTGCCGGCAAGACCATGAATATAGGGCTGACGAACAAGAACAGAACACTTCGCGACGATCCAGGCGCCGACAAGACCCTGAATATAGGGTTGACGAACAGCGACAGAACACTGAACAGCACGCCATCCGTCGAACTGACATTGAAACTTGAATTTTAGAAAGAGCAAGAGATAGGAGAAAACGGGCCCAGGTTAAAGACAATCCAATTCGTAAGTTAATTGAGCAGGCGCCAAACACAGGGGCAAGGCAAAGTCTTCGCCTTTTAGCAAGAGACGTGGCAACTTATGCTAATAGAAATTAGACTCAAAGAGTTAGCCATTATAGGAGCAATACCGAAAACAGATTAGGTGAAAATAGTCGCAATGCGAGCCAGAATAGAGAACAACTTGCGAATACCTTTTCAGAGGATAGGAAACGTCTGATGAGAGACTTTAATTTGGACGATTCAATAGCCGCATTCAATAGAATTGTAAAACAGGGTCCAGATCAGATTTGCATTTGTTGCAAATGTTTGTGGCTTCCACATCAAGTGGACAAAATATCTCGGGAAGTTGTAGAAAATAAATGCAGTGAGACAGACAGTACAGATATTTTAAGTCTTTTTACACTCTTCCCCTCCTGCAATAATAGGCTTATTTTTTGCAAGACATCCAGCAGGAGCATAAAGTAAGGCAAGAAACCAAAGGCTTCAATAAAGAACGGCTTAGATTTTCTGGATCTTTCCGATTGTTTTAAAGGCTTAACGCCTCAAGAGGAAGAATTTCCCCAAGTCTTTCTTTAATGATTATTAAGTCTTTAGGACAGGGCCGTAAAAACCCCATTAAGAGAGCAGTGGTCAATGTCCCAATTCCCGTAGCTAATGTTGTAACGACAATTATAACGAATCATAAAATTTTTAGTAAACACTGAACTATATATAAAACACCATATTGTTATTAATGAATCTTGGTTGTCAGCTTTTTCGTCTGACACAGTTCCCTTGGTTGCATTAGCAAAAGATAGGGACTTAGTTTTAGAATTAATAGAAAGAGCTTCTCAAATTTTCAGAAACAAGGAAAATACTTTAGAAGATAATATTTGAGTCCCGGAGGTCAAAAAACGTTATTAGAAAACGTCCATATTGAAAATGTAGAGAATTGTAATGGCACCTGGTCAGCGCCCTTTGGATATGATTGCAGATTGCGACTCCGAGGAACTGGCCTTCTCAACAATATTCGCTGGCGCTTAGAAAGCTTTACAACCATAGTTAGGTCTGAGCATAAGAATTTCGAAGAAGAAATTGTAGAACTGATAAATTATTTTATAACTTGTAACGTGCACAACAGTGCTGCCTAGGCTATTCTTTGTTTACTATACGGTTCCGGCCGTGCTCAGGGCAATTGGTGTGGGGTCTTTGGAATAGCCATATTTCTGACACGTTTTACAATAATAAAAGTCGTAGACAGCTCGGGAGTTGGGAGGACCAAAGTCGAATGAGTTAAAGACACGTTGAAGGTGAAGAACTTGGTTATGCTGTTCTTCTTCTTTACCCGCCCTACCTATAGAATCTAATGGATCTCGGGGATCCTACCCTATAAATGTTAGTGCATGCCCATTTTTAATGATTTTATTTTATATTATTCAACATTGGGGCGGTTGCTTTGGGTCTGGCTTAACGCACGTGTACCAAGCCACCGCAAGTTGCACTTGACTGGAAAACAACAGATGCTTTATATACTGGATAACTATTTGGCACTGGCTTACCTTTGAAAAAGGTTAAATTCGCCTAAAAAGTTAATTCCAGCAGTGGCATGCTTAGCTTGGGCAGCCGGTAATAAAAGCTCAACTTAATTTCACTTATTCACAGTATAGCGCTCAATGCTTCCAGAATAATATTGTCATACGCGTCTGCTCACAAGAAAGTTTTCGAAAAGGGTGATCGTGGCCACAAGCGGAAATGTGTGAAGCTCCCGGTGCATCTGTTGACAGCGCAGCCGTGCAGACTTGCATGCCGATCGTTAGGGGCTGCCAGACTTGCGTGCAGCTCAGCTGACGGATTTAAATCTTGGCGCTCAAATGGGCGTTACGGTTTGAATTTAAATTTGAATAATAATAGTAATAATTAAATGAATAATTATTTAAGTTGGCTTAGGTCGGTTCTCATCTCAGTGAAGATAAAACCTGGAAAGAAACTAAAAGGGTGAATGGAATCGTCCTAACTCTTTCCCATTAAAGTCTTCAATTAAATAAATCGATTGGCCAATCTTTGATTTAATGTGCGCCTTAGTTCCGCATTACTCAAAGTAAAATTACGCTTAATGACTTCTTGGCCGACTTCAAAAGATCGAGGTCGACAACATAAATCATAAGTATTCTGGTTTTTCTTATAAGCTTTTGTTAGGTTCTTGTCTATGTTTGAGCGTATTTGATGAACCTCATCCGTTCGATTCAGCTGTTGCGTACCATCGCTAAGTGCGTTCAAATTCCGCAATAACTTATAGCCTTGGCCATGTACTATCATGTATTGGCCGAACACTATACGGTAAGGCGACATTCCAAAAGACTGATGATCAATCTGATCTATCTCCGGAAAACTGTTAATATCGAGGGTGGCAATATCGTCGACCCCGCATCAGCGGGATGGTCACTACCTTTTCGATACTCAAGATTGAAGGAAAACCCTTGCAAATTAATGGCCCATCGCGCTAATCTGCCACTCAGGTCTGCTTGATTCATTAACCAACGAAGACTTGCATTGTCGGTAACGACTTTGAAAGATTGACCTTTGATGTGCATGCGAAGCTTTTTAATCGCTAGTACGACTGCTAAACATTTCAATTCGGTAACAGTATAGTTACGCTGAGCCTTGTTTAACTTTTTTGACATGTATGCTATTGGTCGTTCACATCCTGACTCATCAACTTGAGCTAGTACCGCTCCTACTCCATACAAAGAAGCATCACATTGTACAATGAAAGGTTTTTTTATAATTCGGATGTATTGAAAACTGAGCAGTGCACAACATGCGCTTGATTTCGACGAACGCTGCTTGAGCTTGGTCATTCCATTCGAATGATTTTCCGCGCAACAATTCGGTAAGCGGAAAAATTGCAGTTGAATACTGAGATATAAAACGCTGATAACATCCTGTCATCCCTAAAAATCTCTCTAACTGCTTGCGCGTCTTTGGCACGGGAAATTCATCCACAGCTTGAATCTTATCAGGGTTAATATGCAAAGTACCTTCTCCAACAACATAGCGAAGACAATCAATTTTATTTAAGCAAAACTGACTTTTCTTGATGTTTATCGTTAGTCCCGCTTTTCGTAACTGCGTTGAGACAGTATTTAAGTGCTTCACGTGTTCGTCGAAACTTGAGGACATTACTAAAAGATCATCAAGGTATACAAAGACATGAGATTTTAACTGATAAGGAATGACTTGGTCCATTAATCGGCACATAGTTTGTAGAGCATTCGTAAGGCCAAACGCCATCCGTTTATATTGGTGTAGGGGTCCATTTGGAATTGTAAAAGTTGTTTTTATGCGAGTTTACATCTAAACGAATTTGCCAAAATGCATCTTTTAAGTCAATTTTGGATATGCAATGCACTGGGGGAAGTCTACTTATTAATCAGCATTCAACTTTCGCGCATCTACACAAAATCTAATCTTTCCAGGATTAACAACGAGTGGAACTGGAGAAGACCTTGGGGATGTCAGAGCATCTTCAATGACGCCTAGTTGTATCATTCGATTAACTTATTCGCATAATAATTTTTTTTTAGCAGGGGACAAAGGGTAGAACTTTTGTTTAATTGGTTTGGCATCTGCTGTGTCGATCTCATGCTCAATCATAAATGTCTCATCAAGACCACTTCGTTCCGATGAAGGAAAGTATCGATAACTATAATTTTGTAATTGTAAATAACCGATGTAATTTTTTTCTTTGAATAGAATCAAGTTCATCTTCGTTTGAAATTTCTTCATTGGTGCCTTTTATTTCATTCACCACATATGCAGATTGGATTGAAGTGCCAAAGGCTGCAAGGTACAACCAAAAATTCGAAATCTAATTTTTAACGAATTGAACGCTACAGGTGGACCACCCCATTTAATTTCTTGACTTTTATCGGCTCCAAAGGCTTCAATAAAGAACGGCTTAGATTTTCTGGATCTTTCCGATTGTTTTAAAGGCTTAACGCCTCAAGAGGAAGAATTTCCCCAAGTCTTTCTTTAATGATTATTAAGTCTTTAGGACAGGGCCGTAAAAACCCCATTAAGAGAGCAGTGGTCAATGTCCCAATTCCCGTAGCTAATGTTGTAACGACAATTATAACGAATCATAAAATTTTTAGTAAACACTGAACTATATATAAAACACCATATTGTTATTAATGAATCTTGGTTGTCAGCTTTTTCGTCTGACACAGTTCCCTTGGTTGCATTAGCAAAAGATAGGGACTTAGTTTTAGAATTAATAGAAAGAGCTTCTCAAATTTTCAGAAACAAGGAAAATACTTTAGAAGATAATATTTGAGTCCCGGAGGTCAAAAAACGTTATTAGAAAACGTCCATATTGAAAATGTAGAAAATTGTAATGGCACCTGGTCAGCGCCCTTTGGATATGATTGCAGATTGCGACTCCGAGGAACTGGGCAAGCAATAATCCCAATGTTTATTAAGACACTACTTAATTTTTCGTTCCATTCGCGCCCACTTTGTTTAAGTCCATACAGCGACTTTTTATCGCGCTTAAAACGTAGACCTACTTGCAGCCGATGATTATTTCACCGTTCGGTAAATCAACAAACTCCAAGGTTTCGTTGTCTTGCAAGCTTTCGATCTCCTTCTGCATGGAAAATTTCCAGGCCTCCTGTGGTATATGCAGCGCCGCTTTAAAACTGGTAGGTACAATTAAATCGTCTTTTGTCATGACATTTAAGACATACTGCATGCGTGGACTCCCACGCTTTCCAGTGTGTATTTTCTTTGGTCTCCCAGGACCCCGACGATCGTGGTCCTTTTTCACTGCTTCTGCGTCTACCATGCTTTCGCCGCGCATCTCATAATCCATATGAGCTGCCTTATCCAGTGTATCACCGTCATTGTACTGCAGTCGTAGACACCCACACTTTTTAGTACGTAGTTTCTTTGATCTTCCAAGACCCCGACGTTCGTGTTCATTGACCACTGCTTCTGCATCTGCCATGCTTTTGCCGCGCTTCTCATAATAAATAAGAGTTGCCTTATCCAATGTATCACCGTCAACGACAGATGCATATGCTTAAATCTTCATGTTGGTCTCCATTGGGTCAACAGGAGGCATGATCACAATCGCATCAGTACCTTGTTCTCGATACGGAAAATGCATGTGATTATCACCTTTTGAGATAGACTCAAAAAAGATTACATCACGCGCCTCTATTACCTTTCGCTTAACTGGATCTTATAAGCGATAAGCCTTTGCATTTTTGAATAGCCGACCATAAAATGCTCTTCACCCTTTGGCTAAAACTTTCCTTATACGCTTTATTCAGCACTATAGCCTTAGCGCCGAATACCTTAGGATGCTTAACGCTTGGCTTCCTTTCAGACCAAGCCTCGTGTGCTGTCATCTTTACCAATGCCGAAGTCTGTGCGCGATTCCGCAAATAGGAAGCTGTGTTTATAGCGTCAGCCCAGAACGCTTCATCCATACCAGCGTGTACCAACATACTGCGAGCCATCTCTACCAGTGTCCTGTTGGCACGCTCTGCCACGCCGTTTTGCTGCGGTGTGTTCTTCTATTACTTTTTAAGAAATTCTCAAACTTTTCGCTTAAATACTCGCGTCATTATCACTTCTAAGCGCCTTTATTGTTTTGCCAGTTTGATTCTATGCATATGCTTTAAATTCTTTAAATTTTGCGAATAATTTATCTCTTGTTTTCATAAAACATATATGTACAAATCGAGTTTTGTCATCAATGAATGTCGCAAAGTATCTTGCCCCTCCGTTTGATGCTTTGCTCATGGGGCCTTAATATATCCGTGTGTGTTATTTGAAGTACATCTTTGGCACGACTTTCCGATTCCTATGGGAATTTCTGCACGACAATTTTACTCTTTGCGCATGTTATACACTCACGTTCTTTTATATCGCAATCAGTATTTAGTCCACGTACCATTTTGTGCGTCACTAGTTTTTGTAGACTGTCAAAATTTAAATGACCAAATCGATTGTGCCATTTCATTATATCCGAATTGTTAACATTAACACCATAACATTTTTGCACATTTGTCTCAAACACAAATAAATCACCTAGCACAACTTTACCATATTGATCTTTTATGAATGCTTTTTTCTCAGCAAACTCAACTTCAAATCCTTTTTTAATCGCTTTTACAACTGATATAAATTTGCACTGCAGGCCTTTCACATACAGAACATCGACTAAATCTACTAATCTATTTTGGCAGTATAATCGCACGGTGCCGCGACCGCTTGCTTCTATGTAGCTATCTCATGCAAGAAAGATACGCTCTTTGTCACTGTCAAAGCACCATACCTCATGTTGCGAGCTTTTGGTCAAGCTCGGGTCGAACACTGCAAATGATCCCTTTTTATCTTTGTTCTCACTCTCGCTTTTGTCTGTGCGCTCTTTTGATTTATGTTTTACAGCTATGTGGCCGCGTCGTCCACAATTCCAGCAGCTCGTCTCATCGCTTTGACTTTTACTGTTTTTCGTTAGTGCACAAATACCAAACATTGCAAATGATCTCTTTGCATTTTCGTTGTCACTCCCGCTATATTTTCTATATTTTCAGCATCGTCTGCTAACGAAAAAAAATCTCAGGGAGGGTAGGGAATATCGAATCTACACATTTGCTTTTATCTAACTTCGCGCCTACATAAGTGCCCATGATTGTGGGTTTTGTACTTTAAAAATGGAGCCACATCCGGGTTAGTTGTATCAGTTGTGATAAACTGATTAATAAGGTTATTCTTGATTCATCATTGATATCAAGCTTACGGGCATCATTTAGCCAAAACATGCCATGGATATGAGGTGAGCCTCTTGGCTGAAACTCGACTCGCCAATAATATCTGATGGCTCTATAACTACCGAATATAACGCCCTCCTTCTTCAAAAGTTTTAAAAGCTGCCTAAATCGATAATCAAAATACCTATCACAAGATACTGGATCTGCTCTTATGAGACGGGCCTAAGGTTAGTTCTTTGGTAATTTATATTTTGTCGACGTTTTTTGACAGCAAAACGAGAACTCTATAAAAATGTCGGAAGACCACACTGCCTAATCATAGCCATAACTTTTTATCCGACTCCTAAAGAGCGGGCGACTTACGAATACCTTTCAAAACTCGATAGCCATATCGTGGGGAATTAAGTTTTCTATATATTCCTCATTGATGGCGTTTACTACGGAAATGCCTTGAGTGGCACTGTGCTTACATAAGCAAATGGACGTATTGTTCTTTATATTAATCATCTCTAAATTTGGGGAAAAGGTTATAATGGTTTTGTGCAAAAGTATGTAACAGGCAGAAATAAGCATTTCCGACCCCATAAAGTATATATATTCTTGATCAGCATCAACAGCCGAGTCGATATGTCCGTCCGTCTGTCCGTTTGTCCGTCTGTCCGTCCTTGACTATAAGAGATAGAGACTCTAGACTTTCCAATACACATGCGATCGATAATAAAAAAAATAGTGAATTTGGAAAACTCTAAGACGGCGTTTGAAATGTTAGACAAAATAGAAACACCGGAGATATGGAACATTGAAGTTGAGTATGCAGTATATGCGTACATACACAAACACATACTTGCAAGCACTGACTGTACTGCAAATAGCAGACAAGACCTTGAATATAGGGCTGACGAACAAGGACAGGACACTTCGCGTCAAACAAGGTGCCGGCAAGACCATGAATATAGGGCTGACGAACAAGAACAGAACACTTCGCGACGATCCAGGCGCCGACAAGACCCTGAATATAGGGTTGACGAACAGCGACAGAACACTGAACAGCACGCCATCCGTCGAACTGACATTGAAACTTGAATTTTAGAAAGAGCAAGAGATAGGAGAAAACGGGCCCAGGTTAAAGACAATCCAATTCGTAAGTTAATTGAGCAGGCGCCAAACACAGGGGCAAGGCAAAGTCTTCGCCTTTTAGCATGAGACGTGGCAACTTATGCTAATAGAAATTAGACTCAAAGAGTTAGCCATTATAGGAGCAATACCGAAAACAGATTAGGTGAAAATAGTCGCAATGCGAGCCAGAATAGAGAACAACTTGCGAATACCTTTTCAGAGGATAGGAAACGTCTGATGAGAGACTTTAATTTGGACGATTCAATAGCCGCATTCAATAGAATTGTAAAACAGGGTCCAGATCAGATTTGCATTTGTTGCAAATGTTTGTGGCTTCCACATCAAGTGGACAAAATATCTCGGGAAGTTGTAGAAAATAAATGCAGTGAGACAGACAGTACAGATATTTTAAGTCTTTTTACACTCTTCCCCTCCTGCAATAATAGGCTTATTTTTTGCAAGACATCCAGCAGGAGCATAAAGTAAGGCAAGAAACCAAAGGCTTCAATAAAGAACGGCTTAGATTTTCTGGATCTTTCCGATTGTTTTAAAGGCTTAACGCCTCAAGAGGAAGAATTTCCCCAAGTCTTTCTTTAATGATTATTAAGTCTTTAGGACAGGGCCGTAAAAACCCCATTAAGAGAGCAGTGGTCAATGTCCCAATTCCCGTAGCTAATGTTGTAACGACAATTATAACGAATCATAAAATTTTTAGTAAACACTGAACTATATATAAAACACCATACTGTTATTAATGAATCTTGGTTGTCAGCTTTTTCGTCTGACACAGTTCCCTTGGTTGCATTAGCAAAAGATAGGGACTTAGTTTTAGAATTAATAGAAAGAGCTTCTCAAATTTTCAGAAACAAGGAAAATACTTTAGAAGATAATATTTGAGTCCCGGAGGTCAAAAAACGTTATTAGAAAACGTCCATATTGAAAATGTAGAGAATTGTAATGGCACCTGGTCAGCGCCCTTTGGATATGATTGCAGATTGCGACTCCGAGGAACTGGCCTTCTCAACAATATTCGCTGGCGCTTAGAAAGCTTTACAACCATAGTTAGGTCTGAGCATAAGAATTTCGAAGAAGAAATTGTAGAACTGATAAATTATTTTATAACTTGTAACGTGCACAACAGTGCTGCCTAGGCTATTCTTTGTCTACTATACGGTTCCGGCCGTGCTCAGGGCAATTGGTGTGGGGTCTTTGGAATAGCCATATTTCTGACACGTTTTACAATAATAAAAGTCGTAGACAGCTCGGGAGTTGGGAGGACCAAAGTCGAATGAGTTAAAGACACGTTGAAGGTGAAGAACTTGGTTATGCTGTTCTTCTTCTTTACCCGCCCTACCTATAGAATCTAATGGATCTCGGGGATCCTACCCTACAAATGTTAGTGCATGCCCATTTTTAATGATTTTATTTTATATTATTCAACATTGGGGCGGTTGCTTTGGGTCTGGCTTAACGCACGTGTACCAAGCCACCGCAAGTTGCACTTGACTGGAAAACAACAGATGCTTTATATACTGGATAACTATTTGGCACTGGCTTACCTTTGAAAAAGGTTAAATTCGCCTAAAAAGTTAATTCCAGCAGTGGCATGCTTAGCTTGGGCAGCCGGTAATAAAAGCTCAACTTAATTTCACTTATTCACAGTATAGCGCTCAATGCTTCCAGAATAATATTGTCATACGCGTCTGCTCACAAGAAAGTTTTCGAAAAGGGTGATCGTGGCCACAAGCGGAAATGTGTGAAGCTCCCGGTGCATCTGTTGACAGCGCAGCCGTGCAGACTTGCATGCCGATCGTTAGGGGCTGCCAGACTTGCGTGCAGCTCAGCTGACGGATTTAAATCTTGGCGCTCAAATGGGCGTTACGGTTTGAATTTAAATTTGAATAATAATAGTAATAATTAAATGAATAATTATTTAAGTTGGCTTAGGTCGGTTCTCATCTCAGTGAAGATAAAACCTGGAAAGAAACTAAAAGGGTGAATGGAATCGTCCTAACTCTTTCCCATTAAAGTCTTCAATTAAATAAATCGATTGGCCAATCTTTGATTTAATGCGCGCCTTAGTTCCGCATTACTCAAAGTAAAATTACGCTTAATGACTTCTTGGCCGACTTCAAAAGATCGAGGTCGACAACATAAATCATAAGTATTCTGGTTTTTCTTATAAGCTTTTGTTAGGTTCTTGTCTATGTTTGAGCGTATTTGATGAACCTCATCCGTTCGATTCAGCTGTTGCGTACCATCGCTAAGTGCGTTCAAATTCCGCAATAACTTATAGCCTTGGCCATGTACTATCATGTATTGGCCGAACACTATACGGTAAGGCGACATTCCAAAAGACTGATGATCAATCTGATCTATCTCCGGAAAACTGTTAATATCGAGGGTGGCAATATCGTCGACCCCGCATCAGCGGGATGGTCACTACCTTTTCGATACTCAAGATTGAAGGAAAACCCTTGCAAATTAATGGCCCATCGCGCTAATCTGCCACTCAGGTCTGCTTGATTCATTAACCAACGAAGACTTGCATTGTCGGTAACGACTTTGAAAGATTGACCTTTGATGTGCATGCGAAGCTTTTTAATCGCTAGTACGACTGCTAAACATTTCAATTCGGTAACAGTATAGTTACGCTGAGCCTTGTTTAACTTTTTTGACATGTATGCTATTGGTCGTTCACATCCTGACTCATCAACTTGAGCTAGTACCGCTCCTACTCCATACAAAGAAGCATCACATTGTACAATGAAAGGTTTTTTTATAATTCGGATGTATTGAAAACTGAGCAGTGCACAACATGCGCTTGATTTCGACGAACGCTGCTTGAGCTTGGTCATTCCATTCGAATGATTTTCCGCGCAACAATTCGGTAAGCGGAAAAATTGCAGTTGAATACTGAGATATAAAACGCTGATAACATCCTGTCATCCCTAAAAATCTCTCTAACTGCTTGCGCGTCTTTGGCACGGGAAATTCATCCACAGCTTGAATCTTATCAGGGTTAATATGCAAAGTACCTTCTCCAACAACATAGCGAAGACAATCAATTTTATTTAAGCAAAACTGACTTTTCTTGATGTTTATCGTTAGTCCCGCTTTTCGTAACTGCGTTGAGACAGTATTTAAGTGCTTCACGTGTTCGTCGAAACTTGAGGACATTACTAAAAGATCATCAAGGTATACAAAGACATGAGATTTTAACTGATAAGGAATGACTTGGTCCATTAATCGGCACATAGTTTGTAGAGCATTCGTAAGGCCAAACGCCATCCGTTTATATTGGTGTAGGGGTCCATTTGGAATTGTAAAAGTTGTTTTTATGCGAGTTTACATCTAAACGAATTTTCCAAAATGCATCTTTTAAGTCAATTTTGGATATGCAATGCACTGGGGGAAGTCTACTTATTAATCAGCATTCAACTTTCGCGCATCTACACAAAATCTAATCTTTCCAGGATTAACAACGAGTGGAACTGGAGAAGACCTTGGGGATGTCAGAGCATCTTCAATGACGCCTAGTTGTATCATTCGATTAACTTATTCGCATAATAATTTTTTTTTAGCAGGGGACAAAGGGTAGAACTTTTGTTTAATTGGTTTGGCATCTGCTGTGTCGATCTCATGCTCAATCATAAATGTCTCATCAAGACCACTTCGTTCCGATGAAGGAAAGTATCGATAACTATAATTTTGTAATTGTAAATAACCGATGTAATTTTTTTCTTTGAATAGAATCAAGTTCATCTTCGTTTGAAATTTCTTCATTGGTGCCTTTTATTTCATTCACCACATATGCGGATTGGATTGAAGTGCCAAAGGCTGCAAGGTACAACCAAAAATTCGAAATCTAATTTTTAACGAATTGAACGCTACAGGTGGACCACCCCATTTAATTTCTTGACTTTTATCGGCTCTGAGATAAGGTGTTTAGCCAAGTCTGCACCAATTACGCTCTTATTGGCACGGCTGTCCAAAAGTGCTAAATTTGGTTTCCCAAAAACTTCTATCTCAGAAATGGCGTACGGTTTGCTTATAATCGAAGATATTGTGTAAAGATTAAGGCGATGTTTGTTATGCCAAAAGCTCCTTATGCGTAAAATTGATTGAGTCTTTTGACTTTTAACAGTATCCACCTTTAAGATGCCTGCTCTGCGCTTTCTATGCTCTCGCAACCGTACATGATACGGCTTAAAAATCTGAGATTGATCTGATATTTCAGACAATTGAATGGGTACGTCAGGTAATTAAGACATGTCTGGTATATATATAAGTTCATGAATTAATTCAGAATTAATTCATTAAATTATGCCTTATTTCGATAATTAGGACATTCTCTGACATAGGTTCTCGAAAAAAATCAGCTATTGCTAGCATCGCGTCAAGGAACTCATCAAAACTTTCATTTACGCCTTGCTTGCGACATCGCCTGACATTTTTGATATCTCGATCAGTTCGTTGGTCTCGATATCTTTCTCTTAAACGGTGGTACAACTCATGCCATCCCATGTGACCCACAATTCTGTGTACCCGCCAATAAAATGAAAGAGCTGGGCCTTTAAAAAGTAAATTCCCAAACTGGTATATTAACACGAAATTTTTATCAAAATATTGGGAAGTGAGACAATTGATTCGATAGATAAGGTCTTCAATGGGGATGTCATTCGAAGACCATGAAATTTTTTTTTTTTCAATTCGATATGACATTGGAAATTCTATCTGGACGATCCATCAAAAAATTACTGTTATACGCCGGCCGCTGAGCTGGATGTCATTTTCCCATTCTAGCTGAGGTTTGCCTCGATTCTCTCTAGCGGAGGAAGACAAATTTAAATTTCGAATTGCAGAACTCGTAATAATCTGCTGAATGCGATTGTCTGAAATTTCTACGTTTTCCACTGCACTATTGCTTGCATTACCTCCTAACTGCGAAGTGACCTTGCTGACGCAAATTTGTGTGTACCAGAACCTGTTTAATTGTTGACGGCGGAAGCACGACCTCTACCTCTTGTGCTACCGGAATTAGTTATCGGTCGAGCAGTGATGTTTTCTAAGCTCTGAAATGCAGTGAACGGCTGCGGATATAATAGAGAGGGTATTAGCGATAAGATATTTGCGCTACGATATAAGCGATAGGTATATACTATTTCACACGCAATAAGATTTATTTTCTACATATCTTAAACGGATCTTATTTAAAAACTGGGTATGAATATCAAAATCAAAATTAAAGAGCAATATGCCGAAAATATCCAGCATGAGCAATCTCGATTTAATTAAGACAGATTTGTCTATTTTTAATATACATATCCTGGAATAGAATCGACTTAAGTCAAGACTAATAATCCGAGGAATATATATTTAAAATAGAACAAGGAACGCGAAAAAAAATCAACTTATAACTAATAGATCTTATCTGTTGGTCTGACTCCGAAAATATTCAGACAGTCAGCTATTCCTAACCAAATAAAAAATATTTTTTGAAACTAATTAAAATTTTTGGATCATCATTGATTTGGATTGGAAAGGATTTGGAAAGGGGTGTTGGTGAACTCGGGTATTTTAGTATTTTCTGGGTGTTATTTTATTGGTAATACCATCGGGCCACACGTTCGGGTGTCATTTTATTGTGTATGTAACCGTAGGCTATTCCCTGTCTACTATACGGTTCCGGCCGTGCTCAGGGCAATTGGTGTGGGGTCTTTGGAATAGCCATATTTCTGACACGTTTTACAATAACAAAAGTCGTAGACAGCTCGCTAATTGGGAGGACCAAAATCGAATGAGTTAAAGATATGTACAAGGTGAATAACTTGGAGATGCTGTTCTTCTTCTTTACCCGCCCTACCTGTAGAATCTAATGGATATCTAAGATCCTATCCTATAAATGTTAGTGCGTGTGAAATACATTTTAAATGATTTTATATTCTATTATTCAACATTCTGGTTTACTTTAAAATTTTTCTTCTGATGCTTTCATGGCGGCTTAATATTAATTTCATTTTGGTGTTCTTATCTATCTAATGTGCTTTATATTATTTTTACTTTTATACTTGTCATTAAATAAATTTAACAATTATTTAGTGGGTCTTATTTGGTTGTTTTGTTTTTGTTACAATTATTTACATTTTTTTTTTAAACTCACACCTGCATTTGTTTTCGGCTATGCCGTAGTTACGCTTATTCCAACGATGTCAGCAGGCCTGATGACGACGAGGAGTGTGTCTGCATTTGTTGGTGCATATATACGTATATGTGTATTAATGTGTGTGTTTTAATACCACAAAACGCGCATTGCTTTAAAATAAAATATATAAAAATAAGTACAGCTATTCACTATTTAAAAACTTCGTTCATCGTCGGGCTAGCTAACATTATGCCTCTAATTGAGGACTTACTAAAGGAAAAGAAACCCTTGTTCTGTGGTGTGCCGCGGAAGGTTCGGACGCCGGGGCGGTAGCTTTGGGTCTGGCTTAACGCAAGAGTACCAAGCCACCGCAAGTTGCACTTGACTGGAAAACAACAGGTGCTTTATTTACTGGGTAACTATTTGGCACTGGCTTACCTTTGAAAAAGGTTAAATTCGCCTAATTCGCCAGTGTTGATCACAAAAATGTTGGCATGCTTAGCTTGGGCAGTCGGTAATAAAAGCTCAACTTAATTTCACTTATTCACAGTATAGCGCTCGATGCTTCCAGATTAATATTGTCATACGCGTCTGCTCACAAGAAAGTTTTCGAAAAGGATGATCGTGGCCACAAGCGGAAATGTGTGAAGCTGCCGGTGCATTTGTTGACAGCGCAGCCGTGCAGACTTGCATGCCGATCGTTAGGGGCTGCCAGACTTGCGTGCAGCTAAGCTGACGGTTGGTGTAGCCAGACTTTAAATCTTGGCGCTCAAATGGCCATTACGGTTTGAATTTAAATTTGAATAATAATAATAATAATTGAATGAATAATTATTTATGTTGATTTAGGTCGATTCTCATCGAACCCTTACAAACTTTAAAAAGTTAGAGATGATTAATATAAGGAACAATATGTCCATTTGCTTACGTTAGCACAGCGCCACTCAAGGTATTTCCGCAGCAAACGCCCTCAACGAAGAGCACGCAGAAAATTTAGTTTCCCACGATGATGACTATAGAGTTTTGAAAAATATTCGGACGTCGACCGCTGAAACTATGTGGACGGATCTTTTGGTTTCGCTTTCAAAAAAATTTGACAAGGTAGAAATTAGTGAAGAGTTAGCCTCAAATTTCAATTTTAAGGACAAAGACCGAGCATTTCCCAAGTTAAGTCATTTATTAATCAGTTTATCACAACTGATACAACTAACCCGGATGTGGCTCCATTTTTAAAGTACCAAACCCACAATCATGGGCACTCATTTAGGCGCGAAGTTAGAAAAAGCAAATTTGTAGATTCGGTATTCCATACCCTCCCATGCCCCAAACAGAGATTCTTTTCATACCCTGATCCCATTAAAAATGGGAAAAAAGGGTATAATGGTTTTGTGCAAAAGTATGTAACGGGCAGAAAGAAGCATCTCCGACCCCTTAAAGTATATATATTCTTGATCAGCATCAACAGCCGAGTCGATTTAGCCATGTCCCTGTCCGTCCGTCCGTCTGTCCGTCCGTCTGTCTGTCCATCTGTCCGTATGTATGAGCCAACCGATCTCAGAGACTATAAGAGCCAGAGACTCCAGATTTGGAACTTAAGCTCGCCTAATCCCTATGCAGTACAAGTTTGTTTTCGATTTTCGATAACTCATCCCGTTTTCGATATACACATGGGATCGATAACAATAAAATCTTGAATTTTGAAAATTTTGAGATGGCATTTGAAATAATTAACAAAATAATGACAATTTTTGAAATTTTTATTAAAATCGGGTAAGAAACACCGGAGATATGGGACATGGAAGTTGTGTATGCAGTATGCAGTATGTGCGTACATACAAACACACATAAACAAACACAAACACTGACTGTACGCGTAAATTATAGGGATCAGGGTATCGCCTAGTCGGGATTTCTCGACTAGAGCCTTCTACTTGTTTCGTTAGCAGACGATGCTGAAAATATAGAAGCGCATCGCCAGAATTTTGAAAAAATTCAGACCGTATAAGAATTTCCGTTTGATCGCCAAAGTATAGAGCGTTTTAGGGACTTCAATAATTTTTGTCCTGCGATCAACTTAACCACTCTTATGATTACTATATAAAAGCACTTAGTATTAAGAAGCCCCAAATATTTTTAAAGCGAACGCTTGCGGCTATTAGGAAATACGCAACTGCATCGACCCAACATTGAAATTCAGTTTATTTATTTATATTACGTCGTTAATTATATTATCAAGTCCCGGAGAGGTATTTCTAAATTAATGCTTGATGCAGTGAGTGATATTAGTAGGGTCAATGTAACAATTAACAAAACTAACAACGTATAGGTCCCAAATTTATTTCGATTACGGAAATATACGCCCTGTCCGAAAGCAGTATATATTAATACTTCATTGCCAGAGCAACGTGTTAGAATCCTTAAGTTTTGGGCCCAATTACAAAATTTAGCCGTTGACTCAACAGATAAATTTGAAATAGGACTTACAGATAATTATGTTCAGCGCCCCGTCGCCTTAGAAAATGTATGGTAAGATAATTTTGCTGTTTTTTATAATTATAGCAAAAAGCAAAGTTTTATTGAGTATTGATGAGGAAAATGATAACGAAACACCCCGCACTTTTGAAGCATTAGCCTTTGCTACTCGCGATCGTAGTGGTTTTATTAGAAAGAGACTTAGACCGTGTATAATTCGTTACTGAAGATTTAATATAAACACTGATAGGACCAATTATTTTCGGGAACTACTTATTCTATATGCGCCGTGAAGGGATGCAAATTCAGAAGTATTTTCTCGGTATAGCGTATAGAACCGTAGCGAAAATCGGGATATGATTGGGAATAATCGTTGGAAGCTTAATAGTTTGGACGATGACAAACTTCAGGAAGCACTTAGTAGTGCTGTGCGGGATAAAGAGGAAGATATTGTAGATAACGTAGACATAGCAGATAATATTTTTAGAGTATTAGGATTAGAAATAAATCCTCACTTAAATGTCTTAAATGTTGATGGTAATAATACATATGAAAATGTAGGAGATAGTAACGTCCGATTGATTAAGCTACCAGCTTTATTTTCAGCTGAGAGCTTAGCAGATATTGTTAGGTCCCTTCATTATAAGCAGAAGCAATATTTAACACAGGTTTTGCACAATGCCAACAAAAAATCTGTGTACTATGAATTTGTTGGAGGTTTTGCTGTGTTGTTTTGCTGGGTTCAGGGTATTTTCTAGTCGGGCTATCTCAACAAACTTGACATTACCCCATGGTGAAGAGTAAAAAAAAGGGTCAATAGAATAGAAAATTTAAAATGTGTACTTTTTGATCATTACCCCAAAATATTGTTGTGTAAGTTGCCATTAACCCATGATGTTGTGTAAGTTGCCATTACCCCATGGCGAAGAGTAAAAAAAAAGGTCAATAGAATAGAAAATGTTAAATATATACTTTTTAATGAATTCAAAATCAAAATTTATATTTCCTGATCATTACCATTACCCCCAGAAATTTCACTTTTACCCCATTTGGGGTAATTTACCCCGGTTCCCCGACCGCTGGAATGTATGATGTTTTATGTAATCTCATATTTCAACTTATTAACTTGTACGTCCTTATGCTTTGCCGGTTCAGTTACACTTATTACATGTTTTTATTTGTCAGCTTGTTCTAGTTAAACTATCGATAGTTTTGGTGTCAGAAGTGGGATATTTATATATACATATGACCCTTTAATTACCGAATTCACCGCTTTCCTTCTTCATAAGTTTTAAAAGCGATAATCAAAATACCTATCACAAGATACTGGATCTGGTCTTATGAGACGGGCCTAAGGTTAATTCATTGGTAATTTATACTTTGTCGACGTTTTTTGACAGCAAAACGAGAACTCCATAAAAATGTCGGAAGACCACTTTTTAATAATAATAATAACTTTTTTCTCCGACTCGTAGTGAGCGGGCGACGTACGAATACCTTTCAAGACTCGATAGCCATATCGTGGGGAATTAATTAAGTTTTCTATATATTCCTCATTGATGGCGTTTACTGCGGAAATGCCTTGAGTGGCACTGTGCTTACATAAGCAAATGGACGTATTGTTCCTTATATTAATCATTTCTAACTTTTTGTACCCTGAACCCATTAAAAATGGGAAAAAGGGTTTTGTGCAAAAGTATGTAACAGGCAGAAAGTATATTTATTCTTGATCAGCATCAACAGCCGAGTCGATATGTCCGTCCGTCTATCCGTCCGACCGTAAGGATGAACGCGTCGAATACGTGTATGTTAAGTATGTTAATTTATACATGTTATATTAAAACTCAGTTCTTATTGTATCGAACTGAGAGCAAGCTGCCTGCGCGCAGCTGTACGTATATTTTAGTCACAATTTACACACCACATGAAGTGGTTCATTTCGTTTTAATAAATCTGACATTGCAAGTCTGCGGAAGTGACTCGGTTCTAAAAAAATAAAAAGGACAAGATCAAAATGATGTCATCAATGCATTCTATTGAGAAGCTCGATGATAAGAACTATAGTGCATGGGCAGTTCAGATGAAAAGTGTTTTAGTTCATGCTGATCTGTGGTCCGTAGTTTGCGGGCGGGTGGTTAAATTAGAAGGTGATGGGCAAAAGCCGACTTCGACGCAAAAGATGAGAAGGCTTTAGCAAGCATTATGTTGAGCATAAGAGCTTCGCAAATAATTTATGTTAAACATGTTTAAACATCATCGGAAGTTTGGAACCAATTACATCAGGTTCATGTACCAAGAGGACCGGCACGACGTGTTACATTGCTTAAGCAACTATTAGGCACCAAAATGAAAGAAGGAGAGAGCGTCGTTGGACCGTGGTGGAAAAACTTCTTCTAAACTATCTTCTCTGTCTAGTACATTCGAGAACTTTGTAGTGGCCGTCGAGACACGAGACTCATTGTCGACGCTTAGTTCACTAAAAATGAAGCTACTGGAGGAATGAAATCGGCGCAAGGCGGACAAATGTATGGAGGAAGGAGAACAAAAATGTTCGGTATGCATGCACTAAGGAAAAACGGTAAAAGTCAAAGCGACAAGACGGGCTGATGGAATTGTGGACGACGCGGCCAAATTTTTTGTTTACTTTTTTTTTTTTAGTGGCATAAAATTACATATTTCATAACAAATATTAATAATGGTTAAAAAAAATTTGATATATAGTTTATATATATATATATATATATATATATATTTATTGGTAAAGCGCGCCAAGCATTTTTGTAATTGTTACTTGTTCCTCAGTGGTCGACCCACTCGACTGACCCTAGGAGCTTGCCTGGGACTAATTAACACTTTACTTCAGGCAAGGTCCCTCATGTGGCTCTAAAGGCCCTCTTCTTCTTGCTCATTATTTCGGGCTCGAACTCACTTTAATCTCGGTCCAGGTCGGCTTTCTTAGCTCTCAAAACTCTCTGTGCGTATTGGGCCACACGGCGCCAATTCCTCTCTCTTCGGGTCATGACGTCAACTATGTTATCGGGCGTGATTTTTTCTGTCTCCGTTTCCTGGTTTAGCGTCAGGCGCTGCCAGTTCCATTTGCAGCAACTAAAGAACGTGTGCTCAGCGTTGTCGCTGCATCCGGGGCAGTACAGACATTCAGGCGATGCTGCCTTTCCTATTCGGTTTAGGTAGTGGCGGAAGTAACCATGTCCCGACAGAAGCTGTGTTAGGTAGTAATCTACCTCGCCATGCTTTCTGTTGGTCCACGGCTCCACGTCTTTGATAAGACGCGCAGTCCATCTCCCCCTACTTTCCCCTTCCCAATAATTCTGCCATGCGCGAAGTGTGTTGGCTCTCTCTTACTGGGAGGCGATTTCCCCTTCCCCTGCACTTCTCCTCATGAAAACCATCCGCCGCTCCTTAGCTAGGAGGTGTATTGGTGCCACCCCAGCGATCACCAACACTGCAGGCTCCGAGACCGTACGGTAAGCCGAAGCTACTCTCAAGGCCTCTCTTCGTTGGACCTGTGCGAGCCTCTTCCGATACATCTCTTTTCCAAGAGAATTGGCCCATATCTCAGCCCCATAGAGCAGCACTGATTGAACTGCGCTCATCAGGAGGCGGCGTCTGCTGGAAGTCGGGCCCTCGACATTGGCCAATAGCCTACTGAGCGCAGTCACGCCATCAGCAGCTTTGTCTGCCGCCTGTTTTATTTGTTGGAAAAAGCTCAGCTTGATGTCTATCGTTATAACAAGGTACTTGACCGCAGGCTTCGACATCACCGTAGCCTCCCCGACTCTCACCGAGATTATCGTTGGTATCCTTTTCTTGGACAGGACTACCACTTCTGTTTTGTTCAGCGCCAGTGATAGCCCATGTTCCACCATCCAACTACTGACAGTCCTCATCACTTGGTTGAGCTTGAGCTGTGCTAGTTGCAGGTCTCATGCTACTACCAGTGCAGCAACGTCATCCGCATACCCAACTAGGCACGTCTCTTGCATCTCCAGTCTTAGAAGACCATCGTAGGTGGCGTTCCAGAGGTCTGGTCCTAAGATGGATCCCTTCGCCGCCCTTGCAGTGACCTCCATTCTGTGAACGCCTTCTCTGGTCTCATAAAGGAGTCCGCGCTCCGCAAGGTAGGCGTCGATTATTCGGAGTAGATATGCCGGGACACCGAAGCTGTGCTCCAGAGCCTCCATCATATCTATCCATCTTGCCGAGTTAAACGCATTCTTTACGTCGAGGGTCACAAGGAGTACCACCCGGCGCAAGAACCGGTTATGCTCCTCTGCTCTTTCTACTGTTGCGACTACGTCAAGGACCGCATCTCTGGTGGACCGGCCCGCCCTAAACCCGTGCTGCCTCGGTGAGAGTCCGCCGGCATTCTCCATTATCTTTCCAGCTGTATCCAGCATACACAACGGACGGTAGGACGCTGAAGACTCCGGATTCCCCTTTCCTTTGATGATGAGCACCAACCTTGCAATTTTCCAACGCGAGAAGAAAACTCCATCCGCTAGGCAGGCATTGTACATGCGCAGAAGCAGTCCTGGGTTCTGGCGACAGCTTGAGAGCCTCATTCGGTATCCCATCCGGGCCAGGTGCCTTCTTATCCTTCATCGTGTAAACCGCTTTTTCCAGTTCTCCCTGTGTGAAAAGAGGAATTGCTTCGATCTGGCTCCATTCCCTTTGTGGTCTGATCGGGTGCTGTGGGAACAGCGCTGCAACTATGTTCTCCATTTGCGCAGCTTCTTTGGCTTCAACAGATTTCAGGGCCCCCAGTTTTCGAGTCACAAGTTTGTAACCCAGTTTCTAGGGGTCCTTTTCAATGTCTGCCACCAGCTTCCTCCAGCAGCTGGCCTTGCTCCGGTTAATGGCCCGCCGTAATTCGTTTTTTGCGGCCTTATGCTCCGCTGACTTCTCGTTCGCTTCGGCTCGGTTTCTCGCCCGTTGAGCGACACGACGGAGCCTAAGACACTTCCTGCGCAGATCTGCTATCTCTGGTCTCCACCAGTAGACCGGCTTTTTCTCGTGGCGGGGCCTACTACTGGGCATAGAAGCCTCACAGGCAGCCCTGATGATGTTCATAGTTGAAGTAGCCAATGCTTCTGCAGCTTCTGCACCCAGACGGCTGCAGTACCAAGAAGATCTGAGTACCAAGAGGAGGGCACCCTACTCCGGTACTGCTCGCTGTTGAAGCAAATCGTTGGCAGTTCGGCTCCTATTCGTGTTTGCTTGAAGAACACGAATCATTGCGATATCTTCTTTTTTGCCCGTCCGAGCGCCTCCTTAAACGCTCTGCAGCTCCCGGACCCTGTTTTGTGTTCGAGGTTATCTACGCTTAGGCCATTTTCTGCACAGATAATGCAGCGTGCTGGCGCATCATATATCATGGCCTTGTGACCGGCTACTCCACATTTATAACACAAGGAGCTGCGATCAGGTCCTTTGCACCCATTAGCTACATGCCCGTATCCCAGGCATTTATAACAGCGCGTCACCGATGTACGCTCCTGCACTCGGCAGTTGATCCATCCAATGTGGATCTTCCCGCGCCCCAGGAAGTAGGATGCGTCGCGCGTACTCATCTCTACCACCGCCATCTTTTGCCCTCTTATTATTCTAGGGATTAGGCCAATCTTCTTATCCCCGATGTTGGGCATATCCCGCTTAAGGGCTTCTTTTATGTCCACTACCTCTGTTAGGCAGTCAAGGTCCCGGATCTCCACGGCACACTTAGGCTCTAAGCAGGACACAGCTGCCAGACCCTTAAGCGCCACCGGAATCGATTTCCGGAAGACACCACTGTCCTTGGTGCAAGCTCCAATTTCCACCAGGACACCCCCAGTTCGAGTCTCCCGGATGTTCTAGTGACGCACAAAATGGTACGTGGACTAAATACTGATTGCGATATAAAAGAACGTGAGTGTATAACATGCGCAAAGAGCAAAATTGTCGTGCAGAAATTCCCAAAGGAATCGGAAAGTCGTGCCAAAGATGTACTTCAAATAACACACACGGATATATTAAGGCCCCATGAGCAAAGCATCAAACGGAGGGGCAAGATACTTTGCGACATTCATTGATGACAAAACTCGATTTGTACATATATGTTTTATGAAAACAGGAGATAAATTATTCGCAAAATTTAAAGAATTTAAAGCATATGCATAGAATCAAACTGGCAAAACAATAAAGGCGCTTAGAAGTGATAATGGACGCGAGTATTTAAGCGAAAAGTTTGAGAATTTCTTAAAAAGTAATAGAATAAAGAGGCAACTAACAGTGCCGCACACACCGCAGCAAAACGGTGTGGCAGAGCGTGCCAACAGGACACTGGTAGAGATGGCTCGCAGTATGTTGGTACACGCTGGTATGGATGAAGCGTTCTGGGCTGACGCTATATACACAGCTTCCTATTTGCGGAATCGAGCACAGACTTCGGCATTGGTAAAGATGACAGCACACGAGGCTTGGTCTGAAAGGAAGCCAAGCGTTAAGCATCCTAAGGTATTCGGCGCTAAGGCTATAGTGCTGAATAAAACGTACAAGGAAAGTTGTAGCCAAAGGGTGAAGAGCATTTTATGGTCGGCTATTCAAAAATGCCAAGGCTTATCGCTTATACGATCCAGTTAAGCGAAAGGTAATAGAGGCGCGTGATGTAATCTTTTTTGAGTCTATCTCAAGAGGTGATAATCACATGCATTTTCCGTATCGAGAACAAGGTACTGATGCTATTGTGATGATGCCTCCTGTTGAGCCAATGGAGACCAACATGAAGATTTAAGCATATGCATCTGTCGTTGACGGTGATACATTGGATAAGGCAACTCATATTTATTATGAGATGCGCGGCAAAAGCATGGCAGATGCAGAAGCAGTGGTCAATAAAAACGAGCGTCGGGGTCTTGGAAGATCAAAGAAACTACGTACTAAAAAGTGTGGGTGCTTACGACTGCAGTACAATGACGGTGATGCACTGGATAAGGCAGCTCATATTGATTATGAGATGCGCGGCGAAAGCATGGTAGACGCAGAAGCAGTGATAAGGGAACACGATTGTCGGGGTCCTGGGAGACCAAAGAAAATACACACTGGAAAGCGTGGGCGTCCACGCATGCAGTAATGTTTTATGTGCCATGACAAAAGACTATTTATTTGTACCTACCAGCTTTAAGACGGCGCTGCATACACCACAGGAGGCCTGGAAATTATCCATGCAGAAGGAGATCGATAGCTTGCAAGACAACAATACCTTGGAGTTTGTTGATTTACCGAACGGTGAAATAATCATCGGCTGCAAGTAGGTCTACGTTTTAAGCGCGATAAAAAGTCGCTGTATGGACTTAACAAAGTGGGCGCGAATGAAACGAAAAATTAAGTAGTGTCTTAATAGACATTGTGTTTATTGCTTGCCCAAGTGAGCCGTGGTAAAGATTTAAATATTGTAGTAACATATGTTGAAAATCTCCTGAAGAAAAAGGCGCTCATATTCGAACAGTTTGAAGTAGTTGATGGAGGCAATCTAGAACATTTTTTGGGAATGGAGATATATCGAGAAGGAGAAACTGGAACCATAACAATTGGCCACAAACAATATATAGAGGAAAACTGTAAGCCAATTGTTGTTCCCTTTGATGTTGGTTTTCAAGTCAAATGCAAAAATGATGGATGAGCCAAGGCAGACCAAGTAAAAAATCAATCGCTGATAGGGTCTCTGATGTATGATATATATGGACGCAGATTGGGTAGGTGACGGCAGCGAGCAGGTGCTTTTTTTACGTGGGAATCAAAGAAGCAGAGCATAGTTGCACTAAGCATCACAGAAGCTGAATACGTGGCTATATCGTCGGCGGCAAAGGAGGCAGCGTACCTCAGAAAGCTGGTTGAAGAGATGAGATTCGGGAAAATGTCAGGTATCGTGATACATAGCGATAACCAGAGCGCGCCATGCTTCGTTCAAAATTCTATATTTCATGCTCGTAGTAAACATAAAGACATTAAGTATCACCATGTGAGAGAAATGTATAAGAATAAGATAATCGAGATGAAATATGTACCCACTGAAAATATGTTTTCCGACGTGTTGACTAAAAATCTGCCTAAAGTCAAGCACGAAAAAATTATAGGAATGCTAGGGTTGCATTAATTATGAAATAATTGTAAGAGTAACATATCCCGTTGAGAAGGAGTGTTAAGTTATACATGTTATATGTATGTAAATGTAAATGGATCAAACAAGTATGATCCTAAGATGGAACTCAGTTCGTATTGTGTCGAGCTGAGGGCAAGCTGCCTGCGTGCAGCTGTACGTATATTTTAGTCACAATTTACACACCACATGAAGTGGTACATTTCGTTTTAATAAATCTGATTAAAACCAACAGCCAGAAATAAATCCTCAATTAAATGTTTTAAATGTTGATGGTTGTCGGAGGCAGCAGCAGCTTACTAATATTTTAAGCACCCAAGTTTAAATCTTAACATAACTTATAACGCATCTCTAATTGATCTCTTTGCATTGCACATGCGTGTTTATCTCGTTTGCATAGATAACAATTCTGGCTGCTTGGGTTTGCTTATACGGTTGCGCGGTAGCACAAAGTTGTCACGCGCAATAATAATAAATGAAAGCAATCAATGAATAACTATCGTGTTTTCAATAAAGTAAAATAATCACAAACTTTCTGCAGATTTCAAACATAGGTGAACACAAAATAGTGTCTCCTCTAAACATTTGGTGACCCCGACGTGATTTTATTTTACTTTCTTTCATGGTGTTTTGTTGTTAAAGTGTAAAGTGTGTAAATAATATTAACTATTGTGATAATAATTATTCAAAGCGTCTTCTGCATAATTCGATGCAAAGACCACAAACGCGCTCGCTCGCTAACATTTACGCTTTTGCACACACACGCACACACTTTTGAAATGTTTCGCTCTCGACTTAACTGCAAGTGCTTACAATCTCTCGTCTCCGCTTGCCCGCCTGCACTCTTGCTGCGCTAGAACGTTCGGTAACGCAGCGGTCAGTGACTTACATCTGCCGTTAATCTCTTGCGCACTTCTTTCATCAGTTGTTTCGTTAACAACATACGCGCAAATTCGACAGTGCTGATCGCGTGAGTGCATCGTGACCAACTAAAACAAAATTTCTGCGAACGAGTCTTAATTAGCGAAATGCGGTCTAGTTTTGATGCCGCGCAATCGAGCCTTGAGAAGCTTAATCTCATGGAGCTAACCACGGACGCAAGGCCACAATTCGACCAACTCTTCTGCGAGGTCTCCTCAAAGCTTTCTCGCGAGCTAACCAATCTGCGTAAGACTTCCATGCTGCACTCAACAACAATTCGGCGCAACACGAACGAGCCAAGTGGTACTTCAAGGAGCGCAGCGCGTCTCTCCAGGCTACCACAACTTCAGCTTCCACGTTTTGGCGGTGCACATATTTCTTCGCCATGTACAATACTGTCGTCGGCCAAAACGAGGAACTATGCAACGTGGAAAAGTTTCAGCATCTCCGATCATGCCTTAAAGGGCCAGCGTTGGAAGCGATTCACGCTTTCGAACCAACGGAAGCTAATTATAACAAAGCCATGGAGCTATTAATCAATCGATTCGATAATAAATTGTTGCACTTTAAGGCACATGTGCGGTCCATATTTAGGCTCACAGATGTTGAAAGGGGTTCGGCGAGCAGTCTGCGTCAACTAAGCGACAGCATCAATTCGCATCTACGCGCGTTGCACACAGTGGCATCTGCGCAGCAAATAACGGATGGATTGCTGATTCATCTCACCACATCCAAATTGGATCAAGCGACGCAGGAGAAATGGGAGGAAGCATTGCCCCTGAAAGGTATGCCGAAATAAAGCGACATGGCCACATTTTTAGAGACGAGATGCCGTATGTTGGAAAACGTGGAATTTGCCATGGAAACGCACACACCTGGCAAGCAGGTGGGCAAGCCCAACATACAAGCCCTACGCGAATCTGCTGAGCATTACCTATCAAGATGCCCACGATTCGTAATCGTAGCTCCCACCATGCGCTACAAAGAAGCTAAACGGCTGCACCTCTGCCTCAACTGCCTTCGCAAAGGGCATGGTCTGCAGCAATGCAAGTCTGGTCACTGCAAACATTGCCAGCAGAAGCACCATTCATTGTTGCATACGGACACAAGGTCACCCACGTCTCAGTTGCCCGACACAACGCATCACTCGTCTCCACATCCACATCGCCACCCATACCTTTGAAACAGAGTAAGACTGATTACGTGCTGCTTGCAACTGCTATTGTATATGTCAGAAATCGATCTGGCACCTTTGTTCCCTGTAGAGCTCTTCTGGATTCAGCATCGCAGCTCAACTTCGTCGCAGCACGTCTCGCTAACCAGCTTCAGTTGGATCTACGCTTTTCGAGCATAACAGTTTCAGGCATAGCCGAATCTTCACTCTCGCTCAACAAACCTGCTGACATTTTTGCACAATCAGCCAATGGCTCATATGAAGCAACATTTTCTGCAGTCATAACGCTGAAAATAACGGATTACCAGCCACACTTCGATATAAATACCACAGCCTGGAAAATACCCAACAACCTCCACCTCGCTGACCCGCTCTTTTACAAGGGTCAAAGGATCGATATGCTTATTGGCGCTGGCGTATTTTTTGACTTGCTTTGCGTTGGGCAAGTTCGACTTGCCAGTCATTTGCCAACGCTCCAGAAGACCAAATTAGGCTGGATTGTGTCTGGAGGCTGTGCCGCTCATAAGTACTTAACTTTAGCTGCAGCTGTCAAGCCTTCAGATGCACACACCGTCGTAACAAAGCGTCTGGACAACATCCAGCCAGGTAGGCCAACCGCCCTTTGCCAACAAGCCCAAAGTGCATCCAATTAATCTGGCTATTATTAATTCGGTGCGACATCGAGATCCTCGTCTGGCGAGTCGAATGCAGCCAAAACAGTCAGCGCAAATGGCTGCGCCTAAACGTAGCCTTGATCCGCGCCTCGATAGCAACACATCCGTCTCAGCACACAAATCTAGTCGATCACGAAGCAAGTCATCAATGCATAGCAGGAACAGCCGCTCCAGCAAGAGCAACAGTAGCGCTCATCAAAGCGCCTCGAGTAGTAGCAGTCGCAAGCGCAGTGAGTCTTCTCGGGCTCCGATAGAAGGCACAAGAGCGGCCAGTCTCTTGTGAAGCGTTCATCCAGCTCACGCTATGCACACAATGGCGTCTCACCGGCCTCATCAAAACGCAAAGGTATCTCACCCCTCAAGCTCGCCCAGCAAAGGCAAACGAAATCCCACACACAAAGCTTCATCTAGTCGCAGCAAATCTGGAGGAGCCAGCAATGAGCGTTCTCGCAGTCGCTTACATGTCTACAGGGATGTGGATATGCGAAGTGTTGAGCGCAGCAAATTACCAGAAGCAAGAGCAACCTCAGCAACAACTACAACAATCACAGCTTCAACAAAACTGCAGCTGGCACCATTAAACGAGCCGTTGGCAAGACAGCTGTGCTGCCCCTTGAGACCAAGTCAGTTGGAGCCCTTGCACTTCCAACGGGAGGAGCATGTCGGAGGCAGCAGCAGCTTACTAATATTTTAAGCACCCAAGTTTAAATCTTAACATAACTTCTAACGCATCTCTAATTGTTCTTTTTGCCTTGCACATGCGTGTTTATCTCGTTTGCATAGATAACACTTCTGGCTGCTTGGCATTGCTTATCCAATTTAATAAAGGTTAAGCTAAGCTAGTTAAACTGAAATAAATGAAAGCAATCAATGAATAACTATCGTGTTTTCAATAAAGTAAAATAATCACAAACTTTCTGCAGATTTCGAACATAGGTGAACACAAAATAATGTCTCCTCTAAACAATGGTAATAATACAGATGAAAATGTAGGAGATAGTAACGTCCGATTGATTAAGCTACCAGCTTTATTTTCAGCTAAGAGCTTAGCAAATATTGTTAGGTCCCTTCATTTTAAGCAGAAGCAATATTTAACACACGTTTTGCACAATGCTAACAAAAAACCTGTGTATTATGAATTTTTTGGAGGTGGTGCTGGCGTCGGAAAGAGCCGGCTTATATTAGCAATTTATCAGTCCTTGTCCGTTTTGTACAATAACAACAGCCTTAATCCATGATTTATTTAACACATTGCATTCTAGGTTGATTGACCTTTAACTCATTATTATAGATGAAACATCTAAGGTTGGCTCAAAAATGTTTGTTTGTTTGTTTCTTCTCCATTTGGTGGTATTTCTGTTATAGTTTTCGGTGATCTACGACAGTTATCACCAGTAGGTGATCGTTGGATCTTTGAATCAAACTCGGCTGATCCCTACAGTGCAATATTTGGTTCAACTCTGTGGGACCTTTTTAAGTTTTTTGAACTCACAGAAATAATGCGACAAAAGGAGGACCATCTTTTTGCGTCTGCTCTAAATAATATGGCATCGGGTCGGGTCTTATGATAGCCGATGATATTAATCTTATCCGATCTCCCATTTGTCAGCCATCGGAAGTGCCGGATTACGCTATTCTTCTTTCCAGTACAAATGCGGATTTAATTTAATATTACAAAACTAAATTCAATTCCCACTGACCAATATTTTTCTACAGCTGAAGATTATTGTCGGAGGCAGCAGCAGCTTACAAATATTTGAAGCACCTAAATTTAAAACTTATCGTAACTTATAACGCATAACTTGCGCATCACCAATTGTCGTCTTTATTCGAATTTACCTAATTGCATAGATAACACTTCGTCTGGCCGCTTGGAATGGCTCATATAATTCTCTCATATATACTCTTTTATACACTCGTCAATAGTGCCTCCTCTAAACATTTGGTGACCCCGACGGGAATTCTATTTTACATTCTTTCATGGTGTGTGTGTTGTTCAAGTGTAGAAGTGAATTATTATTAACTATTGTGATAATAAAAATTCTTTGCGTCTTCTGCATAATTCGATGCAAAGACCACAAACGCGCTCGATCGCTAACGTTTACGCTCTCGCACACACACGCACACATTCCGCTGCGAGGTATCATTAAAGCTTTCTCGCGAGCTCACCAGTCTGTGAAAAACTTCCTTGCTCCATTCAACAACAATTTGCCGTAACACGGACGAGCAAATTGGTAGCTCAAGGGGGGCAGAGCGCCTCTCTAGGCTTCCGCAACTCCAGCTTCCACGTTTTGGACGTGCATACATCGACTGGCCGATTTTATAGCCATGTACAAAACCGTCGTCGGCCAAAACGAGGAATTAAAAGCTGACAACCACGATTCATTAATAACAATCTGGTGTTTTCTATTTAGTTCAGTGTTTACTAAAAATTTTATGATTCGTTAATATTGAAGTTATTATTACTGATCTCTTAATTGCGTTTTGACGGCCCTGTCCTAAGGACTTAATAATCATTAAAGAAAGACTTGGGGAAATTCTTCCTCTTGAGACGTTAAGCCTTTAAAACAATCAGAAAGATCCTGAAAATCTAAGCCGTTCTTTATTGAAGCCTTGCCTTACTTTATACTCCTGTTGTATGTCTTGCAAAAAATAATCCTATTATTGCAGGAGGGGAAGTGTGTGGAAAGACTTGAAATATCTTTACATCAGACGTTTCCTATCCTCTGGATCGCATTGCGACTATTTTTACCTAATCTATTTTCGGTATTGCTCCTATAATAGCTAACTCTTTGAGTCTAATTTCTATTAGCATAAGTTGCCACGTCTCTTGCTAAAAGGCGAAGACTTTGCCTTGCCCCTGTGTTTGGCGCCTGCTCAATTAACTTACGAATTGGATTGTCTTTAACCTGGGCCCGTTTTCTCCTATCTCTTGCTCTTTCTAAAATTCAAGTTTCAATGTCAGTTCGACGGATGGCGTGCTGTTCAGTGTTCTGTCGCTGTTCGTCAGCCCTATATTCAGGGTCTGTCGGCGCCTCGATCGACGCGAAGTTTTCTGTTCTTGTTCGTCAGCCCTATATTCAGGATCTTGTCGGCGCCTGGTTCGACGCGAAGTGTCTGCTATTTGCTCGTCAGCCCTACATTTAAGGTCTTGCGGGCGCCTCGTTTGACGTGAAGTATTACCTAATTGTTCTTGTTGCCTAACTATACTGTTAGTTTTACTTAATTCTTGACGTTCCATATTCCTAATCTTCTCAGATTATTCGCTTTCTTTGAGAAAGTGCATTAATCACTCTTTCCTGCTATGTATAGTTCGGGTTGAACCTATTTAGCTGATTTCTAGACCTATTTCTCTGAGACCTAATCGTCTTTTCGTCTTTTTTAGAGTTTGAGAAAACAAGTATGTGCTTGTGTATGTACGCACATACTGCTTACTCAACTTCAATGTTTCATATCTCCGGTGTTTCTATTTTGTCTAATATTTCAAACGCCGTCTCAGAGCTTTCCAAGTTCACGATTTTTTTGTAATCGATCCGATATGTATATTGGAAACGGGAAGAGTTATTGAAAACAAATTTGTACTGCCTAGGGATTAGGCGAGATTATGTTCTAAATCTGGAGTCTCTAGCTCTTATAGTCTCTGAGATCGACGCGTTCATACATACGGATGGACGGACAAACGGACGGACATATCGACTCGGCTGTTGATGCTGATCAAGAGTATATATACTTTATGGGGTCGGAAATGCTTACTTCTGCCTGTTACATACTTACTTTCTTACTTATGTAAGCACAGTGCCACTCAAGGCATTTCCACAGTAAACGCCATCAATGAGGAATATATAGAAAACTTAATTCCCCACGATGATGGCTATCGAGTTTTGAAAGGTATTTGTACGTCGCCCGCTCACTAGGAGTCGGATAAAAAAGTTGTGGCTATGATTAGGCAGTGTGGTCTTCCGACATTTTTATGGAGTTCTCGTTTTGCTGTCAAAAAACGTCGACAAAGTATAAATTACCAAAGAATTAACCTTAGGCCCGTCTCATAAGACCAGATCCAGTATCTTGTGATAGGTATTTTGATTATCGATTTAGGCAGCTTTTAAGACTTATGAAGAAGGAAAGCGGTTTATTCGGTAATTAAAGGGTCATATGTATATATAAATATCCCACTTCTGACACCAAAACTATCGATAGTTTAACTAGAACAAGCTGACAAATAAAAACATGTAATAAGTGTAACTGAACCGGCAAAGCATAAGGACGTACAAGTTAATAAGTTGAAATTTGAGATTACATAAAACATCATATATTCCAGCGGTCGGGGAGCCAGGGTAGATTACCCCAAATGGGGTAAAAGTGAAATTTCTGGGGGTAATGGTAATGATCAGGATATATATATTTTGATTTTGAATTCATTAAAAAGTATATATTTAACATTTTCTATTCTATTGACCTTTTTTTTACTCTTCACCATGGGGTAATGGCAACTTACACAAAATCATGGGGTAATGGCAACTTACACAACAATATTTTGGGGTAATGATCGTCACTCGTCTCCACATCCACATCGCCACCCATACCCTTGGACCAAAGCGAAACCGATTACGTGCTGCTCGAAACTGCTTTTTTACATGTCAGAAATCGATCTAGCACTTTCGTTCTGCTGGATTCAGCATCGCAGCTCAACTTCATCACTATTCGTCTCGCTAACCATCTTCAGTTGGATCTACGCCACTCGAACATAGCAGTTTCAGGCATAGCCGAATCTTCACTCTCGCTCAACAAACCAGCTGAAATTTTTGCACAATCAGCCAATGGCTCATTTGAAGCACCATTTTCTGCAGTCATAACGTAGAAAATAACGGATTACCAGCCACACTTCGACATAAATACCACCGGCTTAAAAATAACCAAATATATCCACCTTGCTGATCTTTTACAAGGATCAAAGGATCGATATGCTCATTGGCGCTGGCATATTCTTTGACTTGCTCTGCGTTCGACTTGCAAATCCTTTGCCAACGCTCCAGAAGACCAAATTAGGCTGGATAGTGTCTGGAGGCTGTGCCGCTCATGAATACTCGTCTTTAGCTGCAGCTGTCAAACCTTCAGATGCGCATTTGGAATCGGAACCATTATACGATCTAGTAAAGCATCTGGGAAATCGACAATTGTTGTAGCGCTGCAGATACGCCGTCGGAAAACGATGCTCTCTGTGAGGAATTATTTCTCCGCAATTATTCGCGCCTTCAATCAGGCGAGTACTCTGTTGGGCTTCCAGCCAAAGATCGCTTCGATGCACTTGGGGATTCCTACAATCGCGCCCTACGTCGATTCAAATGTATCTCTAAAGTTGCAGTACGTTGCATTCATGAAGGAATACATTTCTTTGAAGCACATAACTCTAGCCTCCAAGCAATCTGCTGTCCCGCAATATTTATTTTTTCATCATTGCTTGCAGAAGCTAGACAGTACTACAATCAAGTTGCGAGTCGATTTTAATGGCTCTGCAAAAACCACATCTGGACTCTCCCTAAATGATTAATTATTCGCAGGACCATCTATACAACCGAAAATATTCACTACTTAACTTCGATTTCGATTTTACAACGTTGCCTTGTGCGAGATGTACCGTTGTGTTCGCATGACTCACCCAGACCAATATATTCAATGCATCCTATGGCGTGACATGCGAGCGATAAAGTCCAGGCTTACACATTAAACACTGTCTCATACGGAACAAAGCCTGCGGCATTTTTAGCTGTTCGAGCTATGCAACAGCTTTCTTACGACGAAGAAGACTTGTTGACGACTTAATCACTGGAGGCGACACTATCGAAGAAGTTGTTGAAATTCGTCAGTAGGTCAAGGAGCTGATTCGTAGAGGGCACTTTCCCATAGGCAAATGGTGTTCAAACGATGAAGCTGCCCTGAAGCTAGAGGCGGACTGCGAAAAAATGGTAAAGTTCGATGATGGAACCGATGTCAAGAAGGCCCTGGGTTTGGCTTGGGATACCAACCTCGATCAGCTTCTATTCAGTCCGTCGCATACTCTTTCACACACCATCGTTACAAAGCGTACAATATTGGCCACAATCGCCAAATTCTACGGGTTAATATCTCCCACCATCACAAAGCTTAAAATATTCCTACAGATACTGTGGAAGGAAAAACTCAAACACCATGTCTTACAACTACACTCATCATTGGAAATACGAGCGTTCTGTGATGCAAGCCTCGGCACCTATGTTTACGTGCGATCAGAAGCGCAGGGTGACTACTTTTCGCATCTTTTATGCTCTAAATCTAGAGTCTCACCACTTAAAACGCTAATAATTCCCAAGCTTGAGCTAGCCGCCGCACATCTACTATCAGAGCTCGTCTCTAGCATCGTTCAATGCGTACCGCACCCTTGCCAGTTTTATTCTTGGATTCATCATCATCCATCTGAATTTAATATTTTTGTATCCAACAGAACATATCAGATTCATAAGCACACTGAGGGGATGATTTGGAGCCACGTTCTTACTCACATGAACCCAGCCGACATATTAACACGTCTTCCACCGTAAATTTCTACACAGTGGACCGCAAAGTTTGCTGGCCGCACTGCGACAACGATCTTGGCCCATTGGCGGAAAATGCCCTTGTTGCTTGGGGATCAAGCTCAAGCTTATCGAGCACATCATGGCCCCGTTACCAGCTGATTGAGTACAATCAAGCCGCCCCTTCTGCACAACTGGAATCGAATTTTGTGGACCATTCTTCACCAAAGCATTACATTTGGAATAAGTGGAGGATCTGTCGACCGATGCCAGCAGGCATTCTGGCGCAAATAGAGCACCCCTTATTTATCACTGATTCAAGAGCGCTCAAAGTGGTGGTCATCGACACCTAACCTGATGACCAACGCAATCGTTGTCTAGAAGGATGACAACGTACCACCCCTTCAATGGCGACTTGGCCGGGTCGAGAGCACTATTTCTGGACCAGACTGCGTCTCCCGAGTAGCAAATATCAAAACTGCAGCTGGCACCGTCAAACGAGCCGTTGGCAAGATCGCTGTGCTGCCCTTTGAGACCAAGTCAGTTGGAACCCTTGCACTTCCAACGGGGAGAGCATGTCGGAGGCAGCAGCAGCTTACAAATATTTTAAGCACCTAAATTTAAAACTTAACGTAACTTATAACGCATAACTTGCGCGTCACTAGTTGTTGTCTTTGCCTTGCACATTCGAATTTATCTAATTGCATAGATTTAATTTAATTCTCTCATATATACTCTTTTATACACTCGTCCGCTACGGTTGCGCGGTAGCACAAAATTGTCACGCGCAGTAATAATAAAAGTTGAACTAAAAATACAAATGCATATGCTACCAATTCAATTGTGCAAATAATAAATTATTAATTCAAGATAACCAAATGAAAGAAAATAATGCAAAGTTATCGTGTTTTGCATTAAGCAAAATAATTCACAAACCTTTTTGTAATTTCAAACATAGGTGAACACAAAATAGTGCCTCCTCTAAACAATTATATTAAAGCTTATCATTAAATCTTCCGAGAGACAGGGGCCGTGTATGTCACTTGAATGTTGATACAGGGGATGGGTTAGTTAATGGTCCAACAGGTATTTTAATGCACACAGCTTTCGATGAATCCAGCAATCCACCTACTCCAAGTACTCTGTGGATTAAATTTTTAAAAGAAAGTGTGTTTTAAAACAGTTGCAACTATGGCGGACAAAAAATTCCTCGAACAACTAAGATATTTTGTTAAACAATATAAAAAGCCTCCATTTCCACATTGAAGATGTAATGGCAGATAAATTAATGCTACAGTCGTCCGTTCTTTGTTTCGTTGAAGCTTCATCGTACAAAGACGAAAATATTGATGTTCCAGGGCTTACTATTGTTGTCCGTATGGATTGTGAGGTAATGCCTCAAGCAGTGCGAGTAAAAAAAGGGTCAATAGAATAGAGAATTTAAAATATGTACTTTTTGATCATTACCCCAAAACATTGTTGTGTAAGTTGCCATTACCCCATGATGTTGTGTGTACCCCATGATGAAGAGTAAAAAAAAAAGGTCAATAGAATAGAAAATGTTAAATATATACTTTTTTAAGAATTCAAATTCAAAATATATATTTCCTGATCATTACCATTACCCCCAGAAATTTCACTTTACCCCATTTGGGGTAATTAAGCACGGTTCCCCGACCGCTAGAATATATGATGTTTTATGTAATCTCAAATTTCAACTTATTGACTTGTACGTCTTTATGCTTTGCCGGTTCAGTTACACTTATTACATGTTTTTATTTGTCAGCTTGTTCTAGTTAATCTATCGATAGTTATGGTGTCAGAAGTGGGATATATATATATATATAAATTAATGTCTTTATGCATTTAGAAATGCAATTGTACAAAAATATATTAAGATGATCTTTATTTTCTTAGATTCAATCTTGATTATTTATTTTAAACGTGGTTTTGTTACAGCAGCTTAGTATCAAGTGTCAGATTAAATTCTGAAACGGAAGTGAGTGTGTGACGCTTAAAATAAAGAAGGTTCCTCTCTTATATCGATATACGATATAGCATCGATATTTTTTAACTATCATTACGATTATGTTAACAACTCCCCCTTCAAGCCTAAGGTCGTCCTCGGTCGATCCTGTCTCAGAAATCACCTCCCTAAGCCTCTGATTCGCCTTCGTATTGCATCCATACCTGCGATGAAGGTACGAGAGACTGAGTGGTTAAAGAAACGCTGGGCAGACTGCACAAATAAGTCGCTTTTACTTAATCCTAGTGTTGATTGGGAAGCCGGCATGAGTACCGCTAATGTAAGAAGCGAAGTTGCTGGTCCTGGCGTAAAGAGGGGTCTGCCTGTGGTGCCTCAGTTGTAGTACTTGGAAAATTGGCAACTTCCTGAAAGGCCGCCGATGGAGCTGTAGTAGTAGTTGGTGGTGCAGTAAAGTTCCTGGATTAGAGCTTGAGAAGTAATTAGTTCTGGGGTCCGTAGCTTTGAAGTAAAGTGGGAGCCCACAATAGGTAGTGGAAGTAATAGAGGGGATTAAGCAATTACATAAGGTGCCCTATGAAGTGATGGTGGACTCTTCAAGCAGAACTGATTTTAAGTCTGCGTGATTTAGAGTATTTAAGTCAACAACATTAAGTTTTGAATGTGTAATAGCGAACATTAAATTTTGCAACTCCATTATCAACATTGCATTCCTGGACAGCAGCGTCTCATGTAAATGTGAGCTTGTGAGCCTTTGGCTGCTTTGAGAATTTAATTGACGGTGGTTGGCTTATATTTATTTGCCTACGGTTCGTGTTAATAAGCTGCATTTCACTAGTCTCTTAAATCGAGTATTAAGCTGCAGATAAATCAGCACAAATCTAAATCATAGCAATGATACTGAGAAAAAATAATAAATAAAAAGAAAAACCAATAATTAAGTTATTTTATGTTGTCCTTGTGGACCACCCTTCCTTTAATGAGGACCGTGGTCCCCAGGTCCGCTTCCACAGCTCTTTCTTTGCATAAAGGCTAGGACATTTTCACCCACCTCAAAGATCCTGTTTTGCCGAGAAGCATTTTCTCTGGCTCTGAGCGCGATCTGGCCGTTTTCGACTCTATTCTGGATTCTCTTCCTGTGGCTCATCTGGGTGCACTTGTACTACGTCAAGTGGTCTTTTGTTGATGACCGAGTGGATTGATTTGTTGTATTCAACTGTGGCTAGCAAAATAACATCTACAGTGTCACTTATGCCCTTGTCTATCTTTAAGCACCTGTAGTTAGTTTTTAAACTTTCTAAATGCCAGCGAATATTGTTGAGAAGGCCAGTTCCTCGGAGTCGCAATCTGCAATCATATCCAAATGGCGCTGACCAACGTTTCCTGACCTCCGGGACTCAAATACTTATCTTCTACAGTATTTTCCTTGTTTCTGGAGATTTGAGAAGCTCTTTCTATTAACTCTAAATCTAATCCCTATCAAAGGGAACTGTGTCAGACGAAAAAGCTGACAACCACGATTCATTAATAACAATCTGGTGTTTTCTATATAGTTCAGTGTTTATTTACTAAAAATTTTATGATTCGTTAATATTGAAGTTATTATTACTGATCTCTTAATTGCGTTTTGACGGCCCTGTCCTAAGGACTTAATAATCATTAAAGAAAGACTTGGGGAAATTCTTCCTCTTGAGACGTTAAGCCTTTAAAACAATCAGAAAGATCCTGAAAATCTAAGCCGTTCTTTATTGAAGCCTTGCCTTACTTTATACTCCTGTTGTATGTCTTGCAAGAAATAATCCTATTATTGCAGGAGGGGAAGTGTGTGGAAAGACTTGAAATATCTTTACATCAGACGTTTCCTATCCTCTGGAAAGGTATTCGCACGTTGTTATTTGTTCTGGCTCGCATTGCGACTATTTTTGCCTAATCTATTTTCGGTATTCCTATAATAGCTAACTCTTTGAGTCTAATTTCTATTAGCATAAGTTGCCACGTCTCTTGCTAAAAGGCGAAGACTTTGCCTTGCCCCTGTGTTTGGCGCCTGCTCAATTAACTTACGAATTGGATTGTCTTTAACCTGGGCCCGTTTTCTCCTATCTCTTGCTCTTTCTAAAATTCTAGTTTCAATGTCAGTTCGACGGTTGGCGTGCTGTTTAGTGTTCTGTCGCTGTTCGTCAGCCCTATATTCAGGGTCTGTCGGCGCCTCGATCGACGCGAAGTTTTCTGTTCTTGTTCGTCAGCCCCATATTTAAGGTCTTGCCGGCGCCTTGTTCGACGCGAAGTTCGTCAGCCCTATATTCAGGATCTTGTCGGCGCCTGGTTCGACGCGAAGTGTCTGCTATTTGCTCGTCAGCCCTACATTTAAGGTCTTGCGGGCGTTTCGTTTGACGTGAAGTATTACCTAATTGTTCTTGTTGCCTAACTATACTGTTAGTTTTATTTAATTCTTGACGTTCCATATTCCTAATCTTCTCAGATTATTCGCTTTCTTTGAGAAAGTGCATTAATCACTCTTTCCTGCTATGTATAGTTCGGGTTGAACCTATTTAGCTGATTTCTAGACCTATTTCTCTGAGACCTAATCGTCTTTTCGTCTTTTTTAGAGTTTGAGAAAACAAGTATGTGTTTGTGTATGTACGCACATACTGCTTACTCAACTTCAATGTTTCATATCTCCGGTGTTTCTATTTTGTCTAATATTTCAAACGCCGTCTCAGAGTTTTCCAAATTCACGATTTTTTTGTTATCGATCGGATATATATATCGGAAAAGTTATTGAAAACAAACTTGTACTGCCTAGGGATTAGGCGAGATTATGTTCTAAATCTGGAGTCTCTAGCTCTTATAGTCTCTGAGATCGACGCGTTCATACATACGGATGGACGGACAAACGGACGGACATATCGACTCGGCTGTTGATGCTGATCAAGAGTATATATACTTTATGGGGTCGGAAATGCTTACTTCTGCCTGTTACATACTTACTTTCTTACTTATGTAAGCACAGTGCCACTCAAGGCATTTCCACAGTAAACGCCATCAATGAGGAATATATAGAAAACTTAATTCCCCACGATGATGGCTATCGAGTTTTGAAAGGTATTTGTACGTCGCCCGCTCACTAGGAGTCGGATAAAAAATTTTTATGGAGTTCTCGTTTTGCTGTCAAAAAACGTCGACAAAGTATAAATTACCAAAGAATTAACCTTAGGCCCGTCTCATAAGACCAGATCCAGTATCTTGTGATAGGTATTTTGATTATCGATTTAGGCAGCTTTTAAGACTTATGAAGAAGGAAAGCGGTTTATTCGGTAATTAAAGGGTCATATGTATATATAAATATCCCACTTCTGACACCAAAACTATCGATAGTTTAACTAGAACAAGCTGACAAATAAAAACATGTAATAAGTGTAACTGAACCGGCAAAGCATAAGGACGTACAAGTTAATAAGTTGAAATTTGAGATTACATAAAACATCATATATTCCAGCGGTCGGGGAGCCAGGGTAGATTACCCCAAATGGGGTAAAAGTGAAATTTCTGGGGGTAATGGTAATGATCAGGATATATATATTTTGATTTTGAATTCATTAAAAAGTATATATTTAACATTTTCTATTCTATTGACCTTTTTTTTACTCTTCACCATGGGGTAATGGCAACTTACACAAAATCATGGGGTAATGGCAACTTACACAACAATATTTTGGGGTGATGATCATCACTCGTCTCCACATCCACATCGCCACCCATACCCTTGGACCAAAGCGAAACCGATTACGTGCTGCTCGAAACTGCTTTTTTACATGTCAGAAATCGATCTAGCACTTTCGTTCTGCTGGATTCAGCATCGCAGCTCAACTTCATCACTATTCGTCTCGCTAACCATCTTCAGTTGGATCTACGCCACTCGAACATAGCAGTTTCAGGCATAGCCGAATCTTCACTCTTGCTCAACAAACCAGCTGAAATTTTTGCACAATCAGCCAATGGCTCATATGAAGCACCATTTTCTGCAGTCATAACGTAGTAAATAAAAAGCCACACTTCGATATAAATACCACCGGCTTAAAAATAACCAAAAATATCCACCTTGCTGATCTTTTACAAGGATCAAAGGATCGATATGCTCATTGGCGCTGGCATATTCTTTGACTTGCTCTGCGTTCGACTTGCAAATCCTTTGCCAACGCTCCAGAAGACCAAATTAGGCTGGATAGTGTCTGGAGGCTGTGCCGCTCATGAATACTCGTTTTTAGCTGCAGCTGTCAAACCTTCAGATGCGCATTTGGAATCGGAACCATTATACGATCTAGTAAAGCATCTGGGAAATCGACAATTGTTGTAGCGCTGCAGATACGCCGTCGGAAAACGATGCTCTCTGTGAGGAATTATTTCTCCGCAATTATTCGCGCCTTCAATCAGGCGAGTACTCTGTTGGGCTTCCAGCCAAAGATCGCTTCGATGCACTTGGGGATTCCTACAATCGCGCCCTACGTCGATTCAAATGTATCTCTAAAGTTGCAGTACGTTGCATTCATGAAGGAATACATTTCTTTGAAGCACATAACTCTAGCCTCCAAGCAATCTGCTGTCCCGCAATATTTATTTTTTCATCATTGCTTGCAGAAGCTAGACAGTACTACAATCAAGTTGCGAGTCGATTTTAATGGCTCTGCAAAAACCACATCTGGACTCTCCCTAAATGATTAATTATTCGCAGGACCATCTATACAACCGAAAATATTCACTACTTAACTTCGATTTCGATTTTACAACGTTGCCTTGTGCGAGATGTACCGTTGTGTTCGCATGACTCACCCAGACCAATATATTCAATGCATCCTATGGCGTGACATGCGAGCGATAAAGTCCAGGCTTACACATTAAACACTGTCTCATACGGAACAAAGCCTGCGGCATTTTTAGCTGTTCGAGCTATGCAACAGCTTTCTTACGACGAAGAAGACTTGTTGACGACTTAATCACTGGAGGCGACACTATCGAAGAAGTTGTTGAAATTCGTCAGTAGGTCAAGGAGCTGATTCGTAGAGGGCACTTTCCCATAGGCAAATGGTGTTCAAACGATGAAGCTGCCCTGAAGCTAGAGGCGGACTGCGAAAAAATGGTAAAGTTCGATGATGGAACCGATGTCAAGAAGGCCCTGGGTTTGGCTTGGGATACCAACCTCGATCAGCTTCTATTCAGTCCGTCGCATACTCTTTCACACACCATCGTTACAAAGCGTACAATATTGGCCACAATCGCCAAATTCTACGGGTTAATATCTCCCACCATCACAAAGCTTAAAATATTCCTACAGATACTGTGGAAGGAAAAACTCAAACACCATGTCTTACAACTACACTCATCATTGGAAATACGAGCGTTCTGTGATGCAAGCCTCGGCACCTATGTTTACGTGCGATCAGAAGCGCAGGGTGACTACTTTTCGCATCTTTTATGCTCTAAATCTAGAGTCTCACCACTTAAAACGCTAATAATTCCCAAGCTTGAGCTAGCCGCCGCACATCTACTATCAGAGCTCGTCTCTAGCATCGTTCAATGCGTACCGCACCCTTGCCAGTTTTATTCTTGGATTCATCATCATCCATCTGAATTTAATATTTTTGTATCCAACAGAACATATCAGATTCATAAGCACACTGAGGGGATGATTTGGAGCCACGTTCTTACTCACATGAACCCAGCCGACATATTAACACGTCTTCCACCGTAAATTTCTACACAGTGGACCGCAAAGTTTGCTGGCCGCACTGCGACAACGATCTTGGCCCATTGGCGGAAAATGCCCTTGTTGCTTGGGGATCAAGCTCAAGCTTATCGAGCACATCATGGCCCCGTTACCAGCTGATTGAGTACAATCAAGCCGCCCCTTCTGCACAACTGGAATCGAATTTTGTGGACCATTCTTCACCAAAGCATTACATTTGGAATAAGTGGAGGATCTGTCGACCGCATCGTTTAAACCGTCGACCGCATCATTAGAGGCAAACCTAATTCAATCTGGTCTGACAATGCAACCAACTTTGTTGGAGCGCGAAATGAACTAAGCGAGCTGAGGCTACTCTTATTAAACGACCCTCATACAAAGGATCTGTCGAACTATTGGCTTTTCCAATGGAACCAATTGGAACTTCATTCCGCCTCGGTCTCATCATTTTTGTGGTTTGTGGGAGGCCGCTGTAAAATCTGCCAAACACCAGCAGGCATTCTGGCGCAAATAGAGCACCCGCTATTTATCACTGATTCAAGAGCGCTCAAAGTGGTGCTCATCGACACCTAACCTGGTGACCAACGCAATCGTTGTCTAGAAGGATGACAACGTACCACCCATTCAATGGCGACTTGGCCGGGTCGAGAGCACTATTTCTGGACCAGACGGCGTCTCCCGAGTAGCAATTATCAAAACTGCAGCTGGCACCGTCAAACGAGCCGTTGGCAAGATCGCTGTGCTGCCATTTGAGACCAAGTCAGTTGGAACCCTTGCACTTCCAACGGGGAGAGCATGTCGGAGGCAGCAGCAGCTTACAAATATTTTAAGCACCTAAATTAACTTATAACGCATAACTTGCGCATCACTAGTTGTTGTCTTTGCCTTGCACATTCGAATTTATCTAATTGCATAGATTTAATTTAATTCTCTCATATATACTCTTTTATACACTCGTCCGCTACGGTTGCGCGGTAGCACAAAATTGTCACGCGCAGTAATAATAAAAGTTGAACTAAAAATACAAATGCATATGCTACCAATTCAATTGTGCAAATAATAAATTATTAATTCAGATAACCAAATGAAAGAAAATAATGCAAAGTTATCGTGTTTTGCATTAAGTAAAATAATTCACAAACCTTTTTGTAATTTCAAACGTAGGTGAACACAAAATAGTGCCTCCTCTAAGCAATTATATTCAAGATTATCATTTAAATACCGCACATTGGGTTAGAATTTTATAAGCCGTACGTGGCTTAAAAATCTTCCGAGAGACAGGGGCTGTGTATGTCACTTGAATGTTGATACAGGGGATGGGTAAGTTAATGGTCCAACAGGTATTTTAATGCACTCAGCAATCTGCAATCATATCCAAATGGCGCTGACCTTATCCATGTGCCATTACAATTTTCTACATTTTCAATAGGGACGGTTTTCTAACAACGTTTCCTGACCTCCGGGACTCAAATACTTATCTTCTACAGTATTTTCCTTGTTTCTGGAGATTTGAGAAGCTCTTTCCATTAATTCTAAAACTAATCCCTATCAAAGGGAACTGTGTTCCAAAGCTGACAACCACGATTCATTAATAACAATCTGGTGTTTTCTATATAGTTCAGTGTTTATTTACTAAAAATTTTATGATTCGTTAATATTGAAGTTATTATTACTGATCTCTTAATTGCGTTTTGACGGCCCTGTCCTAAGGACTTAATAATCATTAAAGAAAGACTTGGGGAAATTCTTCCTCTTGAGACGTTAAGCCTTTAAAACAATCAGAAAGATCCTGAAAATCTAAGCCGTTCTTTATTGAAGCCTTGCCTTACTTTATGCTCCTGTTGTATGTCTTGCAAAAAATAAGCCTATTATTGCAGGAGGGGAAGTGTGTGGAAAGACTTGAAACATCTACTGTCTGTCTCACTGCATTTATTTTCTACAACTTCCCAATATAACCAAAATAACCACAAACTTTTGCAACAAATGCAAATCTGATCTGGACCCTGTTTTACAATTCTATTGAATGCGACTATTGAATCGTCCAAATTAGTGTCTCTCATCAGACGTTTCCTATCCTCTGGAAAGGTATTCACAAGTTGTTCTTTGTTCTGGCTCGCATTGCGACTATTTTCACCTAATCTGTTTTCGGTATTGCTCCTATAATGGCTAACTCTTTGAGTCTAATTTCTATGAGCATAAGTTGCCACGTTTCTTGCTAAAAGGCGAAAACTTTGCCTTGCCCCTGTGTTTGGCGCCTGCTCAATCAACTTACGAATTGGATTGTTCTTAACCTGGGCCCGTTGTCTCCTATCTCTTGCTCTTTCTAAAATTCTAGTTTCAATGTCAGTTCGACGGTTGGCGTGCTGTTTAGTGTTCTGTCGCTGTTCGTCAGCCCTATATTCAGGGTCTGTCGGCGCCTCGATCGACGCGAAGTTTTCTGTTCTTGTTCGTCAGCCCCATATTTAAGGTCTTGCCGGCGCCTTGTTCGACGCGAAGTGTCCTGTCCTTGTTCGTCAGCCCTATATTCAGGATCTTGTCGGCGCCTGGTTCGACGCGAAGTGTCTGCTATTTGCTCGTCAGCCCTACATTTAAGGTCTTGCGGGCGTTTCGTTTGACGTGAAGTATTACCTAATTGTTCTTGTTGCCTAACTATACTGTTAGTTTTATTTAATTCTTGACGTTCCATATTCCTAATCTTCTCAGATTATTCGCTTTCTTTGAGAAAGTGCATTAATCACTCTTTCCTGCTATGTATAGTTCGGGTTGAACCTATTTAGCTGATTTCTAGAACTATTTCTCTGAGACCTAATCGTCTTTTCGTCTTTTTTAGAGTTTGAGAAAACAAGTATGTGTTTGAGTATGTACGCACATACTACTTACTCAACTTCAATGTTTCATATCTCCGGTGTTTCTATTTTGTCTAATATTTCAAACGCCGTCTCAGAGCTTTCCAAGTTCACGATTTTTTTGTAATCGATCCGATATGTATATTGGAAACGGGAAGAGTTATTGAAAACAAACTTGTACTGCCTAGGGATTAGGCAGGAGTCTCTAGCTCTTATAGTCTCTGAGATCGACGCGTTCATACATACGGACGGACGGACAAAGGGACGGACATATCGACTTACTGCTAACTTACTTATGTAAGCACAGTGCCACTCAAGGCATTTCCGCAGTAAACGCCATCAATGAGGAATATATAGAAAACTTAATTCCCCACGATATGGCTATCGAGTTTTGAAAGGTATTCGTAAGTCGCCCGCTCTTTAGGAGTCGGATAAAAAAGTTATGGCTATGATTAGGCAGTGTGGTCTTCCTACATTTTTATGGAGTTCTCGATTTGCTGTCGACAAAGTATAAATTACCAAAGAATTAACCTTAGGCCCGTCTCATAAGACCAGATCCAGTATCTTGTGATAGGTATTTTGATTATCGATTTAGGCAGCTTTTAAAACTTATGAAGAAGGAAAGCGGTTTATTCGGTAATTAAAGGGTCATATGTATGTATAAAGATCCCACTTCTGACACCATAACTATCGATAGTTTAACTAGAACAAGCTGACAAATAAAAACATGTAATAAGTGTAACTGAACCGGCAAAGCATAAAGACGTACAAGTTAATAAGTTGAAATTTGAGATTACATAAAACATCATATATTCCAGCGGTCGAAGAACCAGGGTAGATTACCCCAAATGGGGTAAAAGTGAAATTTCTGGGGGTAATGGTAATGATCAGGAAATATATATTTTGATTTTGAATTCATTAAAAAGTATATATTTAACATTTTCTATTCTATTGACCTTTTTTTTTACTCTTCACCATGGGGTAATGGCAACTTACACAACAATATTTTGGGGTAATGATCAAAAAATACATATTTTAAATTTTCTATTCTATTGACTCTTTTTTTTACTCTTCACCATGGGGTAAAGTCAAGTTTGTCGGGATAGCCCGACTAGAAGATACCCTGAACCCAGCTATTCAACATCATAATAATCAATATAAGACACAGGTTTTTGTTGTTATGTACTAATATATTTTCTTGAATGTTTTTTCTATTTTGGTTAGCTTAAATTATTTTGTTTATAATTTTTATTGTGAACAGAAAATTACAACTAATTTATTTACATATAATCTAAGTAAATATTTACAAAAAAAAAACGTAACTCAGTATATTAAACACTAAGAGAAATTCCATTGTGGTAACTGTAAGTCCTGGCGCTTATTTCCCCACTTAAAATATTGAAAAGGCCCAATCAATGTGAGAGTCATAAACGTTTTTAAATCTAACGAGCACCTAAGTCCCTTTTCTGAGAAGTTCGTTATGAATAGACCCACATCTATCGAATTTACTTAAACACAAATTAAGATCACCCAATATTAAACAATTTGTATTAAAAAACGAAAACTGCTGAAATATGTACTCAAATTGTGTTTTAAATGTTGACAGCGGACTTTCATAAACAACAATAAAACTAATAGATTGATATTTAAAAATACTATTTTCGAAAACGACTGATCCGAATCTTTTTCTACCGCTAAAACAAAGGGACAATTGCCAATTAATTCATTCCTAATGTAAATGATGATTTCCCTCTTAGGTCGCACTGCTTGAGGCACTACCTCACAATCCATACGGATAGTAAGCCCTGTTACATCAATATTTTCGTCTTTGTACGATGAAGCTTCAACGAAACAAAGAACGGACGACTGTAGCATTAATTTATCTGCCATTACATCTTCAATGTGGAAATGGAGGCTTTCTATATTGTGAAATAAAATATCTTAGTAGTGCGAAGAATTTTTTTCCGCCTTAGTTGCAACTGTCTTTGAACATTCTACACTTTCTTCTAAAAATTTAATCCACAAAGTAATTGGAGTAGGTGTGTTGCTTGATTCATCGAAATATATATGCATTATTATGCCTGTTGCACCATTATTTAACTCATCCCCTGTATCTATATTCACTGTAATCATATATTTGGCAGTGTTTTTTAAAAGAAGTGACATACAAAGCCCCTGTCTCTCGGAAGATTTAAAGCCACGTACGGCTTCTAAAGTTTTAACCCAATGTGCGGTATTTTATATATTGGACGTAGATGTACTAACGGACAGTACATTCAAGTGGCCCAACGATACCAAGCACCGGCTTGTTAACGCGCGGACCCAAGCATAAAGCGACCCACCTCCCGCCCTTCCGACCGAGGGGCGCACCGCATAACGTGCGGTTACGAAGATCGCGAACATGTAGACAAATGACGTAACACAATTTTTTTTAGAGAGCATGCAGAAGTGGTACTAGTAATAAGGTGGGAAAGATCGTTATATAATGAACATAAGATCCGAAATGGGTTATGGATAGCATAGTTAGAAAAGCAAGCATGCAGGGCTATTGGTAAAAAATGTCTACTACTTCTAATAGGTACAGCAAAGTTAATTTGGTTAATTAGTATTGGGGAATCTATTTCACCATTTATTAATTTGTGAAAAAAGGTTATTGCTAGCATAGTTCTACGATGATTAAGAGAGGGAAGATTTATTAGTAAAAGTCTACTGTGGTAAGCAGGTAAATTAGTACTATTGTCCCAGTTAAGACCCCGAAGGGCAAAGAGCAAAAATTGTTTTTGTACCGATTCTATTCTATCCTGATGAGTCCTGTATTTGGGATACCATATACAAGATCCATATTCAAGAATAGGTCGGACAAGAGACACATAAAGAGTTTTTGTTAAGTAGGGGTCGTCGAATTCCTTCGACCAGCGTTTAATGAACCCCAAGACACTTGATGCTCGATTTGAGATTAAAGCAATATGCTTGTCAAACTTAAGCTTTGGGTCCATTAAGATACCCAAATCCTCAACCAAATCAATCCGATCCAATGGTAGGTTATCCAGAAGATAGATATTAAAAAAAGGCATTCGCCTATAAAAAGACATAACTTTGCATTTACTGCAATTGAGATGCAGTAAATTTACTCTGCACCAAGTTTGAAAATTGTCTAAGTCACTTTGCAGTCTATGACCAGACAGAAGACTTGCAGCTGACATGCATAATTTTACATCATCAGCATACATTAGTACCCGAGAATGATTAATAACAGACGGAAGGTCGTTTATAAACAGAGTAAATAATAACGGTCCAAGGTGACTTCCTTGTGGAACACCAGAAGTGACCTGCACCGCTTTAGATACTGAGCCATTAAAATAGACTCTCTGAGTTCTAGAAGTTAAATAATCTTGAATCCAAAGGATAAGATTATTAGGAAAGCCCAAAAGTTTAAGTTTATAAATTAACAGGAGGTGATTTACAGAGTCAAAAGCCTTACTGAAATCAGTGTAAATAACATCAGTTTGCAATTTGTCTTCAAAGCCCTTAATAACAAATGATGTGAATTCTAGTAAGTTAGTAGAGGTAGATCTATGTTTCATGAACCCGTGCTGGCACGGTGAAATCATAGATTTACAAAGATGTTGAAGATGAGAGGTTATTAGTTTCTCAAAAATCTTAGGAATAGCAGACAACTTGGAGATACCCCTATAATTTTGAGCATTCGATTTGTTTCCTTTTTTGTGCAAAGGAATAATATAAGACTCTTTCCAAATTTTTGGGAAAGAGCATAGCTCTACGGACATACTAAAAACTTTATGCAAAGGTTTTACAAGATCCTGAGCACAGTACCTAAGCACACAGCTTGGTATTCCATCAGGTCCTGGAGAAAATGTGGGCTTTATAACCAGAAGATCACAAAGTAGTGAGCTCTCTGTGATTTCCGGTATAAAAATGCAATTTGAGGCATTAAGCTGATAGGGATAAGGCGTGACGACTGGTTGAAAACAAGGGCTATAGGTCGTTTGAAAAAATTCAGCAAATAGATCGGCAATGGCCTGATCTGAATTGGCTTTCATTTTATCAAAGAATATATTAGATGGAAGAGTCGATGTCTTGCGTTTCGCATTAACGAAATCAAAAAACCGTTTAGGATCCTGCTGAAACTGTAATCTACACCTAGTCAGGTAATTCCTGTAACATTTGTTATTGAGGACTGAAAAGTTGGAACGAGCAATCAAGTATGCAGAACAAGCTAACTGAGAGCTTGATTTTCTGAAACTCTTGTAGAGTTTCGATTTACGGTTTTTTAGAATAGTCAACTCTCTGGTAAACCACACAGGTTTGTTTGACCTGTTTGGCGTTCCATAAGGGACACACAAATCAAGTAAAGAATTTAAAGTATTATAAAAAATACTGATTGCCACGTCCAAATTGTCAGACCCGTAAAGGGTAGACCAGTCAGTCAGGGCCAGCAGCCGAGTAAGTTTTGCGAAATCGGTTTTCCGAAATTGACGTACTCGGCTTAAACGATTTCTACTGGGGCAAAGCCCCCGGTAGGGTAAAGTGATCGACACCTCCAACGTTGGGTGGTATAAATCCTCTGGATAAGATATGGGCTGTGATCGGGTAATGGATGAGGAGGACGGATCCAAAACAAAAACCAGATCAAGCATTTTATTAAGAGAATTTGGGATATCATTTATTTGATTCAATGATATCCCAAGTAAATCAATCAAGAATTCATTCTGTGCCGAGGGGGTCAGTGCGCCAGAGTCGGAACAAGAAATCCAAGTAACTTCAGCAATATTGAAATCACCGAGAACTACAAGGATATCGCGATCAGAAAGCATGCAAGAAACGGACATTATAGCAGACAAATGAGCATCGTAGACAGAGTTATCAGAGGTTGGGGGTATATATGAACAAGTTATAAAAACACCAACACCATTAAAAGTCAACTTAATAGCAACAAATTCTATATCCATAGAACCACCTACTATTACTGTCTCCGAAAAATAATTTTCATCAACAGCAATAAGCACACCTCCGCCACGTCGAAGTGTACGGTCTTTTCTATAAATACAGTATCTGTTGCATACTACTTCAGAATTAAGAATGTCATGCCTTAACCATGTTTCAGTTAAGGCAATGACATGAAAGGGAAATGAAAGGCTATTAAGGTACAAACTACTGAGTTTGCTACAAATACCTCTAACGTTCTGATAGCCAAGTACCAAAGAAGCTGTTAGTTTTTTGAACTATCAGAAACGAGAAGAGTTTGAGGCAACGCTACTGGGGTGAGAGATACAATAGGAGACTTAGGCAAAGCTACTGGGGTGGGAGATAAAATCGGAGGCCGATTTTTTTTCCTGGCAGTATATTCATTAACAACAATGTGCTCCGGCCAAAACTCTTTGCAACATATAGAGCTAAAGTCCTGACTCGAGACACTGATTTTAAACGATGTTTGGTATTTGTGCACTAACGAAAAACAGTAAAAGTCAAAGCGATGAGACGGGCTGCTGGAATTGTGGACGACGCGGCCACATAGCTGTAAAACATAAATCAAAAGAGCGCACAGACAAAAGCGAGAGTGAGAACAAAGATAAAAAGGGATCATTTGCAGTGTTCGACCCGAGCTTGACCAAAAGCTCGCAACATGAGGTATGGTGCTTTGACAGTGACAAAGAGCGTATCTTTCTTGCAGGAGATAGCTACATAGAAGCAAGCGGTCGCGGCACCGTGCGATTATACTGGCAAAATAGATTAGTAGATTTAGTCGATGTTCTGTATGTGAAAGGCCTGCAGTGCAAATTTATATCAGTTGTAAAAGCGATTAAAAAGGGATTTGAAGTTGAGTTTGCTGAGAAAAAAGCATTCATAAAAGATCAATATGGTAAAGTTGTGCTATAATCTACGTCCAATATATATAAAAATAGCTTAGCTTACATGTTTGTGTTGTCAGTTAAATTGGGTTGAGTTCTCAGCAATTGCTTGCTTATGCAGAATAGCTTATTTCGCAACTACCGGGTTGGCTTACCGCTGCGCTAATAACCCATATTGTGCAATCAGCGATATTCTGTGTAATTTTGAAATAGTTATTACCATAGAAAATTTAAAGTATACACTTTTAAATGAATTACCCCAAAATATTGTTGTGCAAGATGACATTCAAATAGATATTTCTAAATGATTACCATTACCCCATTTGGGGTAATTTACCCCGGCTCCCCGAGCGCTGATTTATATGAACCTAAAAAGGCTTCAATATCAAATGGCTTAGATTTTCCGGAGCTTTCCGATCGTTTATAAGGCCTAACGCTTTCAGAGGAGGCTCTAAGATATGGCCGTCAAAACGCCATCAAGGGAGCAAAGGTCAACGTCCCAATTTCCGTAGCCGCGGTGGGTCAGATCCACCTCAAGCGTAGAATGGAATATAGCTATGATTTCATAGCCGAATAGGCATAGGCATTCAAAAAATGTACAAAAAACACCAGATTGTAATAAATGAATCGTGGTTGTCCTTTTTATACCCTGATCCCATTAAAAATGGGAAAAAGGGTATTATTAAGTTGTGCAAAAGTATGTAACAGGCAGAAGGAAGCATCTCCGACCCCATAAAGTATATTTATTCTTTATCAGCATCAACAGTCGAGTTGATATAGCCATGTCCGTCTGTCCGTCTGTATGTATGAACGCGTCGATCTCAGAGACTATACGAGCTAGAGACTCCAGATTTGAAACTTAAGCTTGCCTAATCCCTAGGCAGTACAAGTTTGTTTTCGATTTTCGATAACTCATCCCGTTTTCGATATACACATGTGATCGATAACAACAAAATCTTGAATTTTGAAAACTTTAAATGGCATTTTAATTATTAATCAAAATAATAACAATCTGTGAAATTTTTATTAAAATCGGTCAAGAAACACCGGAGATATGGAACCTTGAAGTTGAGTATGCAGTATGCAGTATGGTCGTACAAACACGCACACATACTTGCAAGCACTGACTGTACGCGTAAAGTATAGGGATCAGGGTATCGTCTAGTCGGGATTTCTCGACTAAAGCCTTCTTTTTTGTTTTTTTGTCCAAGACAGATCTCTTTATTGCATCAGGCCATGATAGGGACTTAGTTTCTGAGCTAATAGGAATATCTGCTCGATCCTCCACAAACGTTTGAATCCCGGAGATCAGGAAATGTTATTAGAAAACGTCCCTACAGAAAATTTAACGGTGTGGAGAATTTTAATGGCACCTAGAGAAGGCCACCGTCCTTTGCATATGATTGCAGATTGCGGCTCCGAGGAACTGTCCTTCTTAATAATATTCGCTGACATTAAATGAAAATGCACAGAAAGTAGGAATTTCGATAGGAGAGGTTGTAGAACTGATAAATAATTTTTTTTACTATCAATCTATCTACTCAGGAAAATTGGGGTTGGGTCTTTGGAATTGTCATTTATTTGACACGCTTCACAACTATACAAGTCGTAATTACTTGGGGAATTGGGAGGACCAAAGTCAAATGAGCTAAAGATATTTGGAAAGTGAAGAACTTGGTGATGCTGTTCTCCTTCTATACCCTCCTGATTCTGCCCTATAAATATTAGTGCGTGTGAAAAAGGTTAGGTGCCCAATTTACACGATTTTAGTTATTATTATTGAACATTTTCTTTACTTTAAATATTTTCTGTGATGCGTTCATGGCTTGATGTACACTTCGTTGTGTGTGCTTTTGTTTCTTATTAAACTAATTTACATTTTATAGATTTTATACTTCTTACTCACTAAAGTGCGCGTTTCGTTCTTTTTTTTTGGTTTTTAAATTTTTTTTTATTTTTTTACTTTTTTATTTAATTGTTCACTTAATTTGGAATTTGCTTTGGACACTTGCATTGCTTGTCGGCTAGGCCGTAATCGCTCATATTCCATAAATGTCAGCAGGGTTGATGACGACGAGTTGTGTAAGTTAACTAATGTCTATTTGATGTTATGCATAAAATAAAATACGACACCACGTATTGTATGCTTGGCTGGATGTTAGGCAAGCTGGCAAACACACGTTGTCCAGCCGCTGGGATTAAACATGCAGAGCTCAGCAGCTCTTATTTCTTCAGGCAATAAAGAATCATCGCCGTTCAATTGAAGTAGTAAACAGGGCCTTTGATCTTAACTCAACGAACATCGACGTTTGGTTCAAGTGATCAACATGTATGATGGGAAATGCCAGGCGCAGCACATCATGCGAAGCTAGCGTTTCTTCTCTTTAAGGCTTCCTAATAATCATATTTGTATTTTAGTTTTAAGTCTAAATCTTCGAATGAATAAAGGAAGACGCTTGTCGTCTCTTGAATAAAATTCTTATTATCGCGTTTTAGTTAACTCAGTGGCTTAATAACTCTATACCAGACGTATCGTCGGTATATCAACACAAATAGCATTTCTAAATTCTTATAACTTAATCAAACAGTGAGCTATTGAATAATTGGCGCCCAACTCGTGGCTTAATTAAAATCAGTACCCACTCGGCTTCAGCTTTGAAGCATTAAAAAAATAATAATAATAAACAAATAATAATAATAATAATAAATTTTTTTTTAACATAAAAACAGTGTTCATAATTCAAGTTTAAAAAGTGTTTAAAACAAAACCTAATTCGTTTTTCGATACCTCTGCACGCATGTTAATAATCTCGGTCATCGAAACAGGATATAGCAAATTAAATACAAAAATACGTCGCGATTAATGGATTCTGAACATTTGTAACGGAGCAAAGTGCTGAAAGTCACGGCTGAAGAAAAATAAAGTTTATATAAAAATAAACAAACTCTTGAAAAACACAAACTTTATACAAAAACAAGTAAGAAGGCTCTAGTCGAGAAATTTCGACTAGACGATACCCTGATCCCTATACCTTACGCGTACAGCCAGTGCTTGCAAGTATGTGTGTACGCGCATACTGCACACTGCGTTGAAAATTTCGATGTCCCATATCTCCGATGTTTCTCAACAGATTTTAATAAAAATTTCACAGATGGTCATTATTATGTTAAATGTATCAAACGCTGTCTCAAAGTTTTCCAAATTCAATATTTTGTTGTTATCGATCACATGTGTACATCAGAAACGGGATGAGATATCGAAAACCGAAAACAAACTTGTACTGCCTAGGGATTTGGGCGAGCTTAAGTTCAAAATCTGGAGTCTCTAGCTCTTATAGTATCTGAGATCGACGCGTTCATACATACAGTCGGACGGACGGAAAAACGGACAGACGGACATGGCTTTATCGACTCGGCTGTTGATGCTGATCAAGAATATATATACTTTATGGGGTCGGAGATGCTTCCTTCTGCCTGTGACATACTTTTGCACAAAACCATTATACCCTTTTTTCCCATTTTTAATGGGACAGCGGTGGAGAAACAGTACTCTATGCGGGAAAACCAGCGTTGAAGAAAACCGGCAACTTAAAGAATTAAAATCAAAGACATGTAAGTGGAATCTTTAAATCAAACTGTTTTCAAGTCATGCGAGAGACTGTCTTAAGGATGTTTGTTTGATTGAGTTCCTGGTTAGTGATTATACTTGTTTGCAATCTTATTGCATGAGGCTT
>JAWNNS010000458.1:0-16159 GCA_035044605.1 Scaptomyza cyrtandrae
CATTAATTTAGGGGGTTTATTTTTTTTATGTTGTACAAGCTTAGGGGCTTATACTGTTATAGTAGCAGGTTGATCTTCAAATTCAAATTACGCTTTATTAGGAGGATTGCGAGCGGTAGCTCAAACTATTTCTTATGAAGTTAGATTAGCCTTAATTTTATTATCTTTTGTATTTTTAATTGGGGGGTATAATTTATTAAATTTTTATTATTATCAAATTTATATGTGGTTTTTAGTGATTTTATTTCCGATAGCTTTAGTTTGATTAACTATTTCTTTAGCTGAAACTAATCGAACACCTTTTGATTTTGCTGAAGGAGAGTCAGAATTAGTATCCGGATTTAATGTAGAATATAGAAGAGGAGGTTTTGCTTTAATTTTTTTAGCTGAGTACGCAAGAATTTTATTTATAAGTATATTATTTTGTGTGATTTTTTTAGGGTGTGATGTTTTTAATTTATTGTTTTATTTAAAATTAATATTTATTTCATTTGTTTTTATTTGAGTTCGAGGTACTTTACCACGGTTTCGTTATGATAAATTAATATATTTAGCTTGAAAATGTTTTTTATCTTTTTCATTAAATTATTTATTATTTTTTATTGGGTTTAAAATTTTATTATTTTCTTTGTTAATGTGAATTAATTTTAGTAAAGTTAATAGAAAATAAAATTTCTATCTTATGTTTTCAAAACATATGCTTAATTCAAGCTCATTAACTAATTTAATAAATTATCTCATCATTTATTAACAAGAGGGTTAATTAAATAATATAAAAAGTATACTACAGTTAAAATTTGTCCTAATAAAACATAAGGTTCTTCAACTGGTCGAGCTCCGATTCATGTTAATAAAATTACTGTTACTACTATAATTCAAAATAAAATTTGATTGATTGGGTAAAATTGAATTCCCCGGAATTTTCTTAAATTATAAAATGGTAAAATTGCTAAAATTGCAATTGAAAGAACTAGTGCAATTACTCCTCCTAATTTATTGGGGATCGATCGTAAAATTGCATAAGCAAATAAAAAATATCATTCAGGTTGGATATGAGCAGGGGTAACTAAAGGATTAGCCGGGATAAAATTATCAGGGTCTCCTAGTAGATTAGGTCTAATCAATACTAAACAAATTAGTAAAAATGTTATAATCACAAATCCTACAATATCCTTGTAAGTAAAATAAGGATGAAATGGAATTTTGTCAATATTTGAATTTACTCCAATGGGGTTGTTTGATCCAGTTTGGTGTAAAAATAAAAGGTGAATTATAGTTATTGCTAATACAATAAAAGGTAGAATAAAATGGAATGTAAAAAATCGAGTTAATGTTGCGTTATCAACAGCAAATCCTCCCCATACTCATTGAACTAAGTCAATTCCTAAATAAGGTACAGCAGAAAGTAAATTTGTAATTACTGTTGCCCCCCAAAAAGATATTTGTCCTCAAGGTAAGACATATCCTATAAATGCTGTTCCTATCACTAAAAATAAAAGAATTACTCCTACTATTCAAGTTGGAGTAAATAAATAAGATCCGTAGTATATTCCACGTCCTACATGTAAATAAATACAAATAAAAAAAAAAGATGCACCGTTGGCGTGTAGTGTACGTAATAATCACCCATAGTTAACATCTCGACAGATATGGTTAACACTATGAAATGCTAATCTTACATCAGCTGTGTAATGTATAGCTAAAAATAAACCAGTTAAAATTTGAATAATTAAACATAATCCTAAAAGAGAACCAAAATTTCATCATCTTGAAATATTAATAGGAGCAGGTAAATCTACTAAAGCATTATTAGCAATTTTGAATAAGGGGTGTGAAGATCGTAAAGGTTTATTCATTAATTTATAATTCGTAAGGGTCCTTTAAATATTTTGGTAATTTTTACAACAACAATTAAAGTAATTAATAGAGTAATTTATTAATAAAATAGTTATAAAATTTGTTGGAAAATTGTATAATTTATTTAAGGATAAAGAATTTTCTGAGATATAAGTGTATAATTTGGAAATTCTTTCTATTTCGTTATTTATCAAAAAGAAAGTTGTTGAATTTTTATCTGCAATAAATGAAATTAATATAAGCGTAAAAATTATAAAAAAAGGAACTATAGTTAATTTCATTGATAAGTTAAATATTTCATTAGAAGCTAAAGATGTTACATAAATGAATAAAACAAGTATTCCCCCTAAAAAAAATTAAGAATAAAATATATGAGAATCAAAATGTTTTTGTTATTAGCCCTGTAATTAAACAAATTAAAACTGTTTGAATTAATAGTGTTAATCCTATAGATAGGGGGTGAATTATATTAATAAAAATAATTGAAGTTACAAAAATTAGAGAATAAAGAGTTAATTGAATAATATCAAGAGGTAGTTTATATAAAATATTAATTTTGGGGTTTAATGAAAAAGAAATTCTTTTCTCTTGAAGTTTTAAAAGATTATATTTTATTTTTGATTTACAAGACCAATGTTTTTATTGAACTATTAAAACTAATGATTATAATTTTACATTGAAGTCTTCCAATAGTTTTATTTATTATGGGTTTATTTTGTTTTATTTCTAATCGAAAACATTTGCTTTCTATATTATTAAGTTTAGAATTTATTGTTATAATTTTATTTTTTCTTTTATTCATTTATTTAAATATATTAAATTATGAAAATTATTTTAGAATAATATTTTTAACTTTTAGAGTTTGTGAAGGAGCTTTAGGTTTATCTATTTTAGTGTCAATAAGTCGAACTCATGGAAATGATTATTTTCAATCTTTTAGAATTATATAATGTTAAAATTAATTTTATTTTTCTTATTTTTATACCCTGTTTGTTTTATTAATAATATATATTGAATGGTGCAAACAACATTATTATACCCTGATCCCATTAAAAATGGGAAAAAGGGTATAATGAAGTTGTGCAAAAGTATGTACAGGCAGAAGGAAGCATCTCCGACCCCATAAAGTATATATATTCTTTATCAGCATCAACAGTCGAGTCGATATAACCATGTCCGTCTGTCCGTCTGTATGTATGAACGCGTCGATCTCAGAGACTATAAGAGCTAGAGACTCCAGATTTGGAACTTAAGCTCGCCTAATCCCTAGGCAGTACAAGTTTGTTTTCGATTTTCGATAACTCATCCCGTTTCCGATATATACATGTGATCGATAACAACAAAAAATTTAGATGGCATTTGAATTGTTAATCAAAATAATAACAATCTGTGAAATTTATTAAAATCGGTTAAGAAACACCGGAGATATGGAACCTTGAAGTTGAGTATGCAGTATGCAGTATGGTCGTACACACACGTACACATACTTGCAAGCACTGACTGTACGCGTAAAGTATAGTGATCAGGGTATCGTCTAGTCGGGATTTCTGACTAGAGCCTTCTTACTTGTTTTTTATTAGATTTGTTTTTTTTTATTGATAAACAGATTTTCTAGCATTTTACTGAAGTTTCATATTTTTTAGGATGTGATATGTTATCTTACGGTTTAGTTTTATTGAGTTTATTATTATAATTATTATTATTAGCTAGAGAAAGTGTTAATAAATATAATAATTACAAAAAATTTATTTTTGTTAAATATTGTGGTTTTGTTGTTGTTACTTGTTTTAACTTTTAGAAGAATGAGACTATTTATATTTTATTTATTTTTTGAAAGTAGACTGATTCCAACTTTATTTTTAATTTTGGGTTGGGGTTACCAACCTGAACGTTTACAAGCTGGTATTTATTTACTATTTTATACTTTATTAGTTTCCTTACCTATATTAATTGGGATTTTTTATTTAATAAATAAAATAGGAACGATACATTTTTATTTAATAAATAGTTTTATATTTAATTAAGACTTACTTTATTTTTGTTTAATATGCGCTTTTTTAGTAAAAATGCCAATATTTTTAGTACATTTATGATTGCCAAAAGCTCATGTTGAAGCTCCTGTCTCAGGTTCGATAATTTTAGCTGGAATTATATTAAAATTAGGAGGTTATGGTATATTACGAGTTATTTCTTTGTTACAATTAATAAATTTAAAATATGGCTTTATTTGAGTTAGAATTAGATTAGTGGGGGGAGTTTTAGTTAGATTAGTTTGTTTACGTCAAACTGACGTAACAGGCTTAAAGGCTTTAACTGCTTATTCTTCAGTAGCTCACATAGGAATTGTTTTAGCTGGCTTATTAACTATGTCATATTGAGGGTTATGTGGTTCTTACAGTTTAATAATTGCTCATATTATTTCAAATGCATATCTGAACAGTAGGCTTCATAAAGATGGCATTGGCTTCAAAAGCAGCAAACACGAGGCGTGTTTGTATGTGAAGCAGCAGGAACAAGTCTTCAGCTATATAGCAATTTATGTAGACGACTTGATAATCATATGTCCACACGAGAAGGAAATCAGCGCGATTAAGGAAAGAATCGCAGCCGCATTCGAGATGCACGACGGCGGCCAACTCAGCTTTTTCCTTGGAATGAAGATCAAGAGGGAAGGCAAAAGAGGCGCAATAACACTGTGTCACAAGGCATACATCAAAAGCCTTCCGGACATTTTGCACGCCATTTGTAAATTGTCACAGAGGAACACAGATGCTCACACGGAGCATAAAACAGCAGCAAAGCATGTGCTGCGCTATCTTTCTGGTACGATGAATCAATGCCTCGAGTATCGGAAGAATGGGGAGCCCCCAAAAGGATTCGCAGACGCGGATTGGGCCAACGACAAGCAGGATACAAAGTCATATTCTGGCTACGCTTTCTTCCTGGCCGGAAGCGTTTTTTCGTGGACTTCGGCAAAGCAGAGTGTCGTCGCACTGAGCAGTGCAGAAGCGGAGTATGTCGCTTTGTCAACGGCAGCAAGAGAAGCTGTATTTTTTCGAAGACTGCTAAACGAGATCGGATGGAAGATTCCTGGACCGATAACTGTTTACGGCGACAACAATAGTTCGCATCATTTTGCGAAAAATCCTGTTTACCACAAGCGCACTAAGCATATTGATTTAAAGTTTCATTTTATAAGAGAAAAAGTTGAATGTAATGAAATTAATTTGGAATATGTATCTACAGACAAGAACGTTGCCGACATTTTGACAAAGAGCTTAAGTAAGCAAAAGCATTGTGGCTTTGTAAAAACGCTTGGATTAATTGAATAACATTAAGCTTAAGCAAAAGTGTTGAAATATAATTTGGATTATATTCGATAGTAAGTAAGCGATAATATTATCGATCTGGCAACACCATTCGAGAGCAATAAATTTCTCTCTCTTTGTTAGTTTGTAGTTACACACTTCTTTTTGTACTGCCATCCAGTGCAGACGTTTCTTAAAATAAATCCGCGTTTTAAAAAACTCTAACACAATAAATCCAAGTAAACCAATTGCTAGCTTAGCGTAGATTATTCCTAAAAACCCGAAAGTTTCCTTTTACCTGATTCTTTGCTAATAATATGCGAAATTATCCCGAACCCAGGAAGAATTAAAATATAAACTTCTGGGTGACCAAAGAATCAAAATAAATGTTGGTATAAAATTGGGTCTCCTCCCCCAGCGGGGTCAAAAAATTAAGTATTTAAATTTCGGTCTGTTAATAATATAGTGACTGCTCCAGCTAAGACTGGTAGAGATAAAAGAAGTAAAATAGCTGTAATTGCAACCGATCAAACAAATAAAGGTATTCGGTCTAAAGTAATACCAGAAGATCGTATGTTAATAACAGTTGTAATTGAAGAAATTCCAGCTTGATGTAATGAAAAAATTGCTAAATCAACTGAAGCTCCTCCATGGGCGATTCCTGATGATAGGAAAAAATCAACCTGTTCCTGCTCCGATTTCTACTATACTTCTTATTAAAAGTAAAGTTAAGGCTGGAGGCAATAGTCAAAAACTTATATTATTTATTCGAGGGAAAGCTATATCAGGAGCTCCAAGTATAAGAGGTACTAATCAGTTTCCGAATCCTCCAATTATGATTGGTATTACCATAAAAAAAATTATAACAAAAGCATGATCAGTAACAATTACATTATAAATTTGATCGTCTCCAATCAATGCCCCAGGGTGGCCTAGTTCTGCTCGAATAAGAATACTAAGTGATGTCCCTACTATTCCTGCTCATGCTCCGAAGATAAAATATAAAGTTCCAATATCTTTATGATTTGTTGAGAATAATCATTGTCGCGACTAAGTGGCTGAAGTTTAGGCGATAGATTGTAAATCTGTTTATAAGAATTATTCTTCTTAATCATTTTAAATTGGTCTTTTAGTCAATAATGATATTAAACTGCAATTTTAATGGAGTAATAAATTTACTAAGGCTTAAAGAATTTTCTATATTTACAGCTTTGAAGGCTATTAGTTTGTTTAACTTAAAGCCTTAAAATATGAAGTAGAATAATAAAATTAAAAATAAACCAAAAATTGATAAAAATGAAAAAATTAAGTATAAATTTATTAAAAAAATTTTTATTTGAGAGTTTACAGTCCATCTATTTTCTGAGTAGTTAAGTATAAACGCTGAATAACAAATTCGTAAGTAAAAAATTAAGTAATTAGCGTTGATATCAATAAAATTAGTAATTGAAAGTATTGTCCACAAAAAGTTAATTGTTGAATTACAATTCATTTTGGTAAAAATCCTAAAAAGGAGGTAGTCCTCCTAGAGATAAAAAATTCATAAATAAAGTATATTTAAAAATTTTATTCTGCAAAAATCATGAAAATAATTGATATAAATGGAATAATTTAAAGATATTAAACATAAAAGTTAAAATTAAAGATAAAAATGAATAAAATAAAAACTAAATTAATTAATAAATTAAATAATAAATCAAACTGATTCACTGATTATTAAAGCTCTAAGAATTCAACCAAGATGGTTAATTGATGAAAAAGCTATTAATTTTCGAAAAGAAGTTTGGTTTAATCCACCAATTGCTCCTACAATAGCTGACAAAATTATTCTAATTATTAATAAATTATTTAAATTTTAATAAGAAATTAATATTAATGGCGCAATTTTTTGCCAAGTTATTAATAATAAAGCATTTATTCACGTTAAACCTTCTATTAAATTATGAAATCAAAAATGAAAAGGAGCGGCTCCTCTTTTTAATAATAAAGTTGAAAGTATAATTATTGATGTAAAAGATTCATTAGATTCAGAAAATAAAAGAATAGTAGAAGCTAAAGCTTGGGTTAAAAAATATTTTAAAGAAGCTTCAGTTGATTTGAAATTTTTATAATCTCTTATAAGGGGGATAAAATATATCAATTTAATCTCTAAACCTAATCAAGCTCCTAACCAAGAATTAGATGTTACAGTAATTAATGTTCCAATAATTATTATAGTTCCCCCCCCCCCGTTGGCTGCCACCTTGTCGTAGTGGGGGGGGTCGACTCGGAGCACGCCAAGCCAGATGTGCTTCCTTGTCGCTAAGAGCAGTCCTAGGGGAAGGAACCCCGAAATCAAACCAATAATGAGTGTTGAGAGAAACAAAAAAGTTACGGTGCAGGGGGTCGAATCCCCAGTACCGGCGGCCGTCAGGGGTGGGCAAGCGGGCCCCGGGGCGTCGAAATCCAGCGACCGCAAAGCATCAGAGGTGGACCACTTGGCCTACGGTGCTGCTAAAGAGACAAGGGCGGATGAAGTGAGATCAACTCGAGGTGCCACAGCACTGAGTGGGGATGGGTTGGCTGCAACGATGGGCTCCAGACTGATCTCAGTCGCCTGCGACGCAGAGGATGAGGGTTACCGACCCTTTCGGAGGAGCTCAAAGGTGCAAAGCACTCAACCCAGTGTCCAAGTGCCTGAGAGGAGCGGTGAAGCGGATGTTGCCGGTGGAGTCGAGGAGTTGCTGGAGGACATCTCCACAACCGACCTTCACCAAGTCCTAGGCTTGGACCGGCCCAATCCAGCCCGACTGAGCGAACAGTTGTTACCGTGGATGGGAATGGCGCAAATAGGGAAAAGACCACGTCAAACGACATTAAACGGCACCAACGGAAGCTATCCTGATCCGACCCGAGGGGGACCGGACTTACGCCGATATTCTGAGAAAAATGAAGGATAAAGTGAACCCGGAAAGCTCGGGAGTGCAGGTAAGGAACATCCGGGAGACTCGAACTGGGGGTGTCCTGGTGGAAATTAGAGCTTGCACCAAGGACAGTGATGTCTTCCGGGAATCGATTGCCGTGGCGCTTAAGGGTCTGGCAGCTGTGTCCTGCTTAGAGCCTAAGTGTGCCGTGGAGATCCGGGACCTTGACTGCCTAACAGAGGTAGTGGACATTAAAGAAGCCCTTAAGCGGGATATGCCCAACATCGGGGATGTGTAGATTGGCCTAATCCCTAGAATAATAAGAGGGCAAAAGATGGCGGTGGTAGAGATGAGTACGCGCGACGCATCCTACTTCCTGGGGCGCGGAAAGATCCACATTGGATGGATTAACTGCCGAGTGCGGGAGCGTACATCGGTGACGCGCTGTTATAAATGCCTGGGATACGGGCATGTAGCTAATGGGTGCAAAGGACCTGATCGCAGCTCCTTGTGTTATAAATGTGGAGTAGCCGGTCACAAGGCCATGACATGTGATGCGCCAGCACGCTGCATTATCTGTGCAGACAATGGCCTAAGCGGAGATAACCTTGAACACAAAACAGGGTCCGGGAGCTGCAGAGCGTTTAAGGAGGCGCTCGGACGGGCAAATAAGAAGATATCGCAATGATTCGTGTTCTTCAAGCAAACACGAATAGGAGCCGAACTGCCAACGATTTGCTTCAATAGTTGGCAATGAAGAAGAGGGTCGATCTCTTTTTGTTAAGCGAGCAGTACCGGAGTAGGGAGCCCTCCTCTTGGTACTCAAATCTTCTTGCAGCCGTCTGGGTGCTGGAACCCGGGAATGCCCCTGTTGCCGCTCACGGTCGAGGTTACGGGTTTGCCTGGGTGAGGTGTGGGACGACAACTTTTTTCAGCTGCTATCTCACGCCGAATCAGTCGAGCCAAAGCTACAGACGCCAGCTAGAGGGCCTTGAAGACGCGGTGATGGCGCCTTCAGGATACAAAGTGGTCGCCGGAGACTTTAACGCGAGGGCGCTGGAATGGGGTATGCCTTACCCCGACGCCCGGGGTAAGCTCGTTATGGAGATGGTAGCGAGAGCCGGGCTTCTAGTTTTGAACGATGGGAACGCGACGACTTTTCGGCGACCGGGATACGGGGAAACAATTCCCGATGTCTCATTCGCCTCGGAGAACCTCAGGCCACTCATTCGAGACTGGCAAGTCATTGAAGAATACACCGGTAGTGACCACCAATACATTGTGTTTGATGTTAACAACGGTGGCCCCTACCAGAGGGTGACTCCCAGAGCATTCGCCAAATAAAACACAGCGCGGTTAAGGACCGAGTCTTTTGAGAGGGAATTAGCGAGGGGTGCGGCAAGGTTGGAGGAGGGTAGCCAGAATAGAGAAGTAGCTGCAGAAGCATTGGCTACTTCAACTATGAACATCATCAGGGCTGCCTGTGAGGCTTCTATGCCCAGTAGTAGGCCCCGTCACGAGAAAAGCCGGTCTACTGGTGGAGACCAGAGATAGCAGAACTGCGCAGGAAGTGTCATAGGCTCCGTCGTGTCGCTCAACGGGCGAGAAACCGAGCCGAAGCGAACGAGAAGTCAGCGGAGCATAAGCCCGCAAAAAAGGAATTACGGCGGGCAATTAACCGGAGCAAGGCCAGCTGCTGGAGGGAGCTGGTGGCAGACATAGAAAGGGACCCCTGGGGACTGGGTTACAAACTTGTGACTCGAAAACTGGGGGCCCTGAAATCTGTTGAAGCCAAAGAAGCTGCGCAAACGGAGAACATAGTAGCAGCGCTGTTTCCACAGCACCCGATCAGACCACAAAGGGAATGGAGCCAGATCGAAGCAATATAAGAAGGCACCTGGCCCGGATGGGATACCGAATGAGGCTCTCAAGCTGGTCTATCACCAGAATCCAGGACTGCTCCTGCGCATGTACAATGCCTGCCTAGCGGATGGAGTTTTCTTCTCGCGTTGGAAAATTGCAAGGTTGGTGCTCATCAGCAAAGGAAAGGGGGATCCGGAGTCTTCAGCGTCCTACCGTCCGTTGTGTATGCTGGATACAGCTGGAAAGATAATGGAGAAGCTGATCAAGGTCAGATTAACGACAGCAATTCGTAATGCCGGCGGACTCTCACCGAGGCAGCACGGGCTTAGGGCGGGCCGGTCCACCAGAGATGCGGTCCTTGACGTAGTCGCAACAGTAGAAAGAGCAGAGGAGCATAACCGGTTCTCGCGCCGGGTGGTACTCCTTGTGACCCTCGACGTAAAGAATGCGTTTAACTCGGCAAGATGGATAGATATGATGGAGGCTCTTGAGCACAGCTTCGGTGTCCCGGCATATCTACTCCGAATAATCGACGCCTACCTTGCGGAGCGCGGACTCCTTTATGAGACCAAAGAAGACGTTCGCAGAATGGAGGTCACAGCAGGGGCGGCGCAGGGATCCATCCTAGGACCAGACCTTTGGAGCGCCACCTACGATGGTCTCCTAAGACTGGAGATGCCAGAAGAGACGTGCTTAGTTGGGTATGCGGACGATGTTGCTGCACTGGTAGCAGCACGAGACCTGCAACTAGCACAGCTCAAGCACAACCAAGTGATGAGGACTGTCAGTAGATGGATGGCGGAACATGGGCTATCACTGGCGCTAAACAAAACAGAAGTGGTAGTCCTGTCCAAGAAAAGGATACCAACGATAATCTCGGTGAGAGTCGGGGAGGCTACGGTGATGTCGAAGCCTGCGGTCAAGTACCTTGGTATAACGACAGACACCAAGCTGAGCTTTTTCCAACAAATAAAACAGGCGGCAGACAAAGCTGCTGGTGGCGTGACTGCGCTCAGTAGGCTAATGGCCATTGTAGGGGGCCCGACTTCCAGCAGACGCCGCCGCCTGATGAGCGCAGTTCAGTCAGTGCTGCTCTATGGGGCTGAGATATGGGCCAATTCTCTTGGAAAAGAGATGTATCGGAAGAGGCTCGCACAGGTCCAACGAAGAACGGTCTCGGAGCCTGCAGTGTTGGGTATCGCTGGGGTGGCACCAATACACCTCCTAGCTAAGGAGCGGCGGATGGTTTTCATGAGGAGAAGTGCAGGGGAAGGGGAAATTGCCTCCCAGCAAGAGAGAGCCAACACACTTCGTGCACGGCAGAATTATTGGGAAGGGGAAAGTAGGGGGAGGTGGACTGCGCGTCTTATCAAAGACGTGGAGCCGTGGATCAACAGAAAGCATGGTGAGGTAGATTACTACCTAACACAGCTTCTGTTGGGACATGGTTACTTCCGCCACTACCTACACCGAATGGGAAAGGCAGCATCGCCTGAATGTCTGTACTGCCCCGGATGCAGCGACAACGCTGAGCACACGTTCTTCAGTTGCCGCAAATGGAACCGGCAGCGCCTAAGCCAGGAAACGGAGACAGAAGAAATCACGCCCGATAACATAGTTGACGTCATGATCCGAAGAGAGAGGAATTGGCGCCGTGTGGCCCAATACGCACAGAGAGTTTTGACAGCCAAGAAAGACGACCTGGACCGAGATTAAAGTGAGCTCGAGCCCGAAATAATGAGCAAGAAGAAGAGGGCCTTTAGGGCCACATGAGGGACCTTTCTTGAAGTAATGTGTTAAATAGTCCCAGGCAAGCGCCCAGGGTCAGTCGAGTGGGTCGACCACTGAGGAACAAGTTTTTTGCATTGATATTTGTGATATACAATCGCAAGCGTAAAACCACCAAAAGAAGAAACAGACAGATATACTTATACTTATACTCATACTTATACTCGTACTTATACTTATGCTTATGTTTATAATTGTACATATACTTATACTTATACTTACACTTATACACTATACCTCGTTAAGTTGGGAAACAAAAAAAAATTTAATTGTAAAAAAAAAAAAATAAATAATTATTATAGTTACAAATAAAATTTTTGAAGAGTTATTAAAAATTAAAAAGAAAAGGATTAAAACCTTTATAAATTGAGTATGAACCCAGTAGCTTAGTTAGCTTATCTTTTTATATTTTGGTGTACGATGCACAAAAGTTTTTGATACTTTCAGAAATAGTTTAATTCTATTAAATATAATTTCATTCTAAAAAATTACATAAAAACTTAATAATGAATGTGGAAAAGTAATTGAAATTAATTTTTATTAAAATAAATTATTTTTAAGAAAAAAAAATTGGTTTTTTTCTTCTTTAATTTAAAATTAATCTATTTAAGATATGAAAATAAAAATATTGGTATTTCTTTTAAATTTTAAAAAGTAATACTTATTATTGGGGGCATGCTTTTACTAATTTTTCAGATTAAGTAATTAATATTAAATATTTTTATTAAATTTATTTTTTATCAAATTTTTTAATTTTATTAGTTATTAACTAATTTGATGCAAGAGCCGAAAAGGCCTATATTGCTGTTGTCGAGTTTGTCGGATGGATACGATAATTTCGTGATCGCCATGGAAACTCGTGACACGTTGCCGTCGCTAAGTGTGATAAAAATCCAGTTACTCGAAGAGAGTGAACGCCGTAGAGCAGACGGACAGACAGAGTCAAACGGAGAGACAAAAATGTTCTCGACGCGTATAGACAATCGAGCAAACAGAAATACAGACGAAAGTAACGGTAAAGTGAATCTAAGAAGTGCGCAGCAGAAAAAGGCAACACAGGCCGGCTGCTGGAATTGTGGTCGCCGTGGGCACATTGCTGCAAATTGTCGCGCAAAAGACAGCTCCGAAAAAGAGCAAAGCAAAAACAATAAAGAAATTAAGAAATCGTACTCAGTGTTTGCAGCGGCAAGAAACTCAAGTAGTGGTGGTTTTGTCTAGACAGTGGCGCCACAGCGCATTTGTGTAATGATAGATCGTGCTTCATAGGATTGAGAGAGCACAAAGAGAAAATTATTTTAGCGGGAAATAATTATATACAGGCATATGGGCGTGGAAAAGCACGCATAAAGTGGGAAAATAACACTATTGATTTGACCGATACATTATATGTGAAAGACCTTCAATGCAACTTTGAAAATCGTAGAGGCGATGTGATCTTAGTTGCTAAAAGTGTTTCAGCGCGCAAGCTAATTGAACAGACATACTGAAGTGGCACAAGCGGCTTGGGCATTTAAATTTTGGCAGCCTGAATAAAATGATTAAGAAAAATTTAGTGCACGGCTTGAAAGCTAGGCAGTGTTCGGACTTAAAAGAACATGTACGTGAAACATGCGCGAAGTGCAAAATAAGTGTAAAGAGATTTCCAAAGAAATCTGAGACCCGCGCCGAAGGCACACTAGACTTGATACACACAGACATTTGTGGCCCAATGAGGAAATGTTCTGTAGGTGGTGCGCGGTATTTTGGCACATTCATTGACGATAGATCGCGGTTTGTGCATGTGTGTTTTATGAAAACACGCGAAGAAATTTTTGAGAAGTTCAAAGAACATAAGGCGTTTGCAGAAAAACAAACTGGACGCAAGATAAAATGTCTCAGAAGCGACAACGGTCGTGAATATTTGAGCGGCGATTTCGAAAAATATTTAGTGAACAACGGCATCAAGAGGCAGCTTACTGTGCTGTATACACCCCAACAAAATGGTGTAGCGGAGCGCGCGAATCGAACGCTGGTAGAAATGGCACGAAGCATGATTGTGCATGCTGGTCTCAAGGAGGATTTCTGGGCAGAAGCTATAAATACGGCGGCTTATCTGCGAAATCGCTCAGAGACATCTACGCTGGAGGATATGACACCATATGAGCTTAAACGTTTTCGGTACAAAGGCTGTCGTACTTAAAACGAAGCACAATAAGAAATTCCTACCAAAAGGTGAGGTGAGAGTACTAGTTGGTTACTCTGCAACAGCTAAGGCATACCGGTTGTATAATCCCGATTCACGAAATGTTATCGAAGCAAGAGATGTGATATTTCTTGAAGGTGAAATGACAGATGACAGCGTAAGGGACAGGATCTCGTTGTGTAATAATGATGTTACACTGATCATGAAGGATGTTGAAGATGACCCTGTAAGCCTTCATGGTGGCAATCAAACTGAGGATCGCGAAAATTCCGAACGAGATGCGGAGGTGCCAAATAAATCTACAGACGGAGACAGTAGCAGTACAACATTTTAAATGTTATGACAACGGATGACGTAGCTGCACCTGCTAGCGTCAGTGCAGCCTTGAGTTCTGATCATGCCAGTGAACGGAGGGCATCGATGCAGAAGAAGATAGACAGTCTGCACGAAAACAAAACTTGGGAGTTAATTGATCTACCGAAGGGAGAGAAGGCATTTGGCTGTAAATGGGTATTTGCAGTGAAGCGTGATGAGCATGGCAAAGTAGTACGCTTGAAGTCTCGACTAGTGGCCAAAGGATGCGCCCAACAATACGGCATAAATTACAATGAGACGTTCTCCGGTATGTATATGCATCAGATTGACGTGTCTTCTGCTTATCTCAAGTCTGCGAGTTGTGATTTCCCTGACCGAGTCCTAAAACTCAAGAAGTCGCTGTACGGCCTTAAACAGAGCGGCCGTGAGTGGAACAAGAAACTGAACACCGTGCTAATCAGGATTGGTTTCACGCCCTGCCCCAGCGAACCATGTTTGTACATACGTCGTGAAGCCAGCAAACTGAATGTGATAGTCGAATATGGCGACGATCTTATTGTGGCTAGCACCAGAAAGGAAGATCTGAGCTACGTGAAGGAACGCATATCACAGGAGTTCGACAAAGTCGATGGCAGCTGAAGCATTAAGAAGTACTGAGGCATAGTATGTGGCACTCTCACTGGCAGCTAAGGAAGCTGCATATATACGCAAAGTCATGCGTGAATATTTAGCGATAATCAAAGCGCTCAATGCTTGGCAAAAGATGCTTAGTTCCAAGCGCGTAGTAAGCATATCGACATTAAATATCATCATATCAGAGATATGGTAAAAATAATGAAGTTGAAATTGAATATGTACCTACAAAAAAACATGATCTCTGATGTATTAACGAAAAACCTTTGTAAAGTAAAGCACAAGTAATTTGTAAACTTAATGGGTTTGCGCTAGATAAGTTAAATTTTATTTTGTTTAAGAAGAAGACAAATTGCGCTGAGAAGGAGTGTTGGAAATAACTGTATTTGCCTATGTACACCGCAGCTTGTCTTGAATTCCCGTTTTGTAGTCGTAATCTGTTGTTGCCTGCGAGCAACGGTAATTGTAAGTTCCTTCTGATCAAGACCTTCTTTTTATGGTCTATGTTTAAGATACTCTCATGAAGTCAGAGTCAGTCGTTTGTGGTCGCTTGAATCATGGAGTACAAGGCGCATGAAGCGGACATATATTCTAATAAATATAAACACCAAGTTATAATAGTTAATAATAATAAAAAATAAAAAAAATAGGGGAACCCGACTATTAATGAATTGCCTGATAAAAGGGCTACCTTGATAGGGTAGATTATGTGGTACTCCACATTCATTATTAAGTTTTTATGTAATTTTTTAGAATGAAATTATATTTAATAGAATTAAACTATTTCTGAAAGTATCAAAAACTTTTGTGCATCGTACACCAAAATATAAAAAGATAAGCTAACTAAGCTACTGGGTTCATACCCCATTTATAAAGGTTTTAATCCTTTTCTTTTTAATTTTTAATAACTCTTCAACAATTTTATTTGTAACTATAATAATTATTGGAACATTAATTACTGTAACATCTAATTCTTGGTTAGGAGCTTGAATAGGTTTAGAAATTAATTTTTTATCTTTTATCCCGCTTATAAAAGATTATAACAATTTCAAATCAACTGAAGCTTCCTTAAAATATTTTTTAACCCAAGCTTTAGCTTCTACTATTCTTTTATTTTCAGTTATTTTACTTATACTAAAAAATAATTTAATGAATCTTTTACATCAATAATTATACTTTCAACTTTATTATTAAAAAGAGAAGCCGCTTCTTTTCATTTTTGATTTCCTAATTTAATAGAAGGTTTAACGTGAATAAATGCTTTATTATTAATAACTTGGCAAAAAATTGCGCCATTAATATTAATTTCT